>CM037854.1:22738164-23270097 GCA_021234595.1 Delia radicum | reverse complement strand
TATTGCTTCATTGTAAGCGTTATTCACTGCTTCAAAGAAGGCAATCTTTGAAGCACTACAGAATGCCTTCCTAATTGCTTTATAGAATGCAAGGCGGTGAAGCGCTATTTTGGAAGCATACAAATGTAGTTACTGCTTAACAAATCCAGGTTATTTTTTGCAAGGTAGTTCGATTCTATACAAAATTTAATATACAATGTGAGACAATTGAAGTTTTACTATTATAAATGAATGTAACTTTTCAAAGTATTACAAGACTTTATTAAAAAAGTCTAAGTATTACTACAACATAAACAAATTTTTTAAAATTGCTTAGTATTTTCAATATGCCTATGCATAGTTCCTTTATTTTTTTAATATTACAATAATTTAAAAAGGAGTTACCGAGGTAAAATCATAATACAGTAACTTGATGTGGTTGGTTTTTTTTTTAAATGAATTACTATTATAGTCAAAACTGAAATGTTCACTTAAAATAAATATACTGTATTACAACTCAGTTTTACACGATGGAGTACTAAGCCGTAAAATTGATGTTGGTAATGGAGTTCGCCAAGGGTGCGTTATGTCTCCACTACTCTTCAACATAGTGTTAGACAGCGTGATGCACCATGCAATAGTGGATAATCGAGGCATCGCATGGGGGCTGCATGAAAGATTAGAAGACCTTGAATATGCAGATGACATATGCCTTCTTTCTCATAGTTATACTGATATGGCTACGAAGTTGAAGCGGCTTACCGACATATCAGCAAAGGCTGGGCTTAAGATCAATATAAAAAGACCAAGGTTATGCGGATTAACTCCGAAAACTTGAATCCCTTTCTCATTAATAATGAAACCTTGGAAGAAGTTGAAAGTTTCTGCTACCTTGGAGCTATTATAAATCAAAAAGGTGGATCTAGTGCTGACATATCTAGCCGAATAAAAAAAGCCACACAATCATTTGGTCAGCTCACTAAGGTGTGGAAATCATCCTCAATATCACGTCGTGTTAAAATTAAAATATTTAATTCCAATGTCAAATCAACATTGTTATATGGTTGTGAAACTTGGAATGCTGCCTCCCGAGACATTAAATCACTTCAAGTTTTCGTCAACAAATGTCTTCGAAGAATTCTAAGAATCTTCTGGCCACGAACCATATCAAACGATAATCTGTGGCGTGCAACACACCAAATCCCAATGGATGTAGAAATACAGAGAAGAAAGTGGAACTGGATCGGCCACACACTCCGCAAGCCGCCCACCGATATTGCTAGAAATGCTATTGAGTGGAACCCCCAGGGAAGCCGCAGAATAGGTCGACCAGCTCACACATGGAGAAGACAAATTGACATCGAATCAGGAAGAATGCGCAAAAGCTGGAGCGAAGTAAAAAATATTGCGATGGACAGATTGGAATGGAAGAAGTTTGTTGAGGCCCTATGCTTCTTATAGGAACGACGGGAATATATATATATATATATATTACAACTCAAGAAACTACAATTATTTAGAGCAGAAGTTCTCTGAGTGTAGTTATAACCAATTTGGTCTGGGGTTTCTAAACAAAAAAAAATTTACAAATTCACTGAGAGGACTTTGTTGGACGAAAAGGAATGAACATTTTCAGTAAACTGTTGAAACTACTCTACAAAAAGTAAACTAAAAATTTCTTAAAATTAAGGAAAATTTATGAAACTAGTTTTCAAATGAAACTTTTTCATTAAGTCAATGAAATATTTAATAAATTAAATGATATTTTCATAATATTTCATGAAAACTAGCCATACTTTAATGAACAGTTTCAATGGATGAGTTTCATTGCAACTTTGTTCCTTTTCTGCGAAAATTTAGTATCAGGCAGAGAATTCTTGAAATGTAGTAATTATACACTTCAATACAAAACGCTGACGCAGTTGATGCCCGTTATTGAGCGGTTTTACAGTATATGCTGCTTTAAGTTACTTAATATTTTTATTTACTTTCTTGAGAGAAAATTTCTCTAAAGTTTTATGTTTTAGGATCTTTTCTATTAAAATAATTTTAAATATTTGTCTGCATAATCCCTGAGATTTAATACATTTTTTTAAACATTTTCCATTAAATAGAAAATTTACCAAATGCTACAAATAAAAAATGTATGTACTTAAAAAATTTGTTCTTAATTAAATGTCAACAACACAATACTCGACCATATATATATACATATATACCAACACCACCATGAAAGTAAAAAATCCAAACAAAAAAATCACATAATTCATTTCGAAAAACACTAGCTCAAAAAAAGCCATTTGGACAGAAACAAAACGATAAAAAAAAATCCGCAACACCGATAATGTGCCACAAAATTTGCTAGTAAATTTGTAAAATATGTACGACCACTTTTCTTTCTTCCTCATCCCGTATAATATCTTAAGATTTTTCAAAATTTAATCGTTCGTGTAATTGATATATTTGAGCTGTAATTAGCAACACTTCAAGAACAGAGTGAGAGAGAGACTGTGAAGTGAAAATTTGTAGAAATGGAAAATACAATCAGAAAAAACCAACGACTGAATTTTAGTAATGAATCAGCTTTAACTGATGACGATGATAAGGGTCTTTGAACGCCACATGTATAGTAGCAAAAAGTATTCTCTACACTCATAGAAATAAACCCGTAAAAATAGTATAAAAAGCTACTAAAAATTAGTTAAATATGAGCTGGAAGAAAAAACTTATAAATTTAGCAGATTTTTTTTTTTTTTTGCTTAATATTAATAAAATAAGAACATTGAAAGTAAATGTGTTAACTTTACAAAATTTTAGTTATTTAGTTATAATTTTAGTTAATTCGAAATAACATTTTACTCTGTATAATTAACAAAAACTTTTACTAAATATTTGTAGACTCAAAATAGCAAAACGAAAATTGTAATATTATCAAAATTTTGGATATATTCAAATCAACATTAATAGAATTCAAATAACAGTTTATTTTGCTAAAACCAACAGAAAGTTTTGCTAAAAAATTGTAGATTGCTGAATCATAGGGGCAGACTTTCATTTGCATTAAAAATAACTTTAAAAAATTTGAAAATTCAACATTTTTTATTGATTTTTTTGTCTACTAATATTTAGTAATTGTTTTTACTGATTTAACAATAACATTCCGGTCTTAAAACATAACAACATCATTTACCACACTCAGCGAGATAAATGAGAGATTCTGTGACAAATTTTTATCGAAAACCACTCAATATCATCAAACCTCAGTGATTCAACAACTACTTCGCTAGTTAATATTGCAGTTGACAATCTGGCACTTATTGAATCTTCCCCTCTTAATAATATTTCCGTGTCTATGGATAAAGTCAAAATTATCATAAAACAATTAAAAAATAAAAAATCTCCTGGGCTAGACGGAATAAATAATAAAACTCTAAAGGCATTACCTAATAATGGTCTAAAATATATTACTGATATTTTTAACTTATGTCTTCGCCTAAGCTATTTCCCCAAAATATGGAAACTCCAAAGTTATAACAGTAAGAAAATCTAACAAACCTGCCGATTGCCTTCGATCCTATAGGCCGATTAGTCTATTATCGTCCTTAAGTAAAATACTAGAGAAAATAATTAAAGAACAACTTACAATTTTTATAGACTCTCGCAATATTGTGCCATCTGAACAATTTGGGTTTCGTAAAGAACACAGCACAGTACAGCCACTCGTTCGAATAAGGAACTTAGTAACCTCAAATTTTAATAATGGGATATCTACTGGTATGGTACTGATGGATATAAAAGCTGCGTTCGACTCAGTCTGGCACAACGGTTTAATTTTTAAAATGATCAATTATAATTTTCCAATACAGTTGATTAAATTGATTCATAGTTTTCTTTCAAATCGTATTTTTGAAGTTCACATTGGACATGAACATTCTACTCAGTCAGAAACTCATGCAGGATGCCCACAGGGTTCGTGTATTTCTCCAATACTATATAATATTTTTACCGCAGATTTCCCCATATTAAATGGGTGTGCAATATCCATATTTGCTGATGATACGGCGATTCTCAGTTAAGGTATTTTAGCGGCTGATATTCGTACCAACCTCCAAAATGCATTAGCAGAAGTCTATGATTACTTTACAAAATGGAATATCGTAGTCAATACGCAGAAGACCCAAGCAATCTATTTTTCCAGACGTCGTAAACCATGTTACCTGCCTCAACAGCATATTTTGTGTAACAACAACTTAATTGCCTGGTCCAACAAAGTAAAATACTTAGGCGTGATTTTGGACCCCAAATTCAAATTTAAAGATCATGTTCCCTACGTTATAGATAAAATTAATAAAATAATTAGACTACTGTATCCTTTAATAAACAGAAACTCTAAACTCAGCATAACAAATAAAACTCTCACATTTAAATCAGTTTTTCACGCAATAATGTTTTATGCTGCTCCATTGTGGTCTACTGCTGCACAGTGTCATATTAAAAAATTACAGATAGCCCAAAATAAACTGTTAAAAATGATTCATAACTTGCCTTGGCATTATTCTACTCAACGGCTACACTTCCTTGCTAACGTCGAACTCGTCAACACTCGCATCCACAGGCTTACTTAATGAGCTGAGCTCAACGTAATTTTATTCTCTAACCTTAAGTCTTCTTTTATAAAAATCAAAAAAAAAAATTCAGAAAGGTTTTTGTAAATTTTCCCTCATTCAAATAATGTTAAACTTAAATGCAAATAAATTATACAATATTGTTATTAAATTATTAAGTAGAAAAGGAAAATAATCCTAAACTCTTAAAACATTGTTAAATTAGTTATACTTAAATGCTAAATAAAGAATACCATTGAAATTGAAGTCAAATTGAAATTGAAGCAAATTATTTTGTTACTTTCAATTATTTGTAAATTTCACAAATTTATTTTTGATATTCTTATATTACTAATATTTAGCAAAAAAATCTGCTAATTTTAGCAGTTTTTTTAGCAAGCTCATTTTTAACAAACTTTTAGTAGCATTTTTTTGTTATTTCTATGAGTGTCTATAACTTGTAAGCCATACAAGTTATAAAAAAATATGTCTTTTCTTATAAGAAAAGTCATAATTTATATGCCACAAATTTTAACTACATGCAACATAAAAAAATGCTTTTTGTAAGGATTTCTTAATTTTTCCTTAGAACTTTTCCAATTTGGAATATTTGTAAATTCAACAGATTTATTTTTGATATTCTTATATTACTAATATTTAGCAAAAAAAGAACATCTGCTAATTTTGGCAGCTTTTTCAGCAAACTCATTTTTAAAAAAAAATTAGTAATAGCTTTTTTCCTATTTTTACATGTTTATTTCTATGAGTGTGTGTAACTTGTAAACCATACAAGTTATAAGAAATATGTCTTTTCTTATAAGAAAAGTCATAATTTATATGCCACAAACTTATACTACATGCAACATAAAACGAAAATGCTTTTTTGTAAGGATTTCTTAATTTTTCGTTTGAAAAAAGTTTGAGTTAAAATTTTTTTTTTGTGTTCATCTTCAATGCTGTTTTCTGTTACCTATAATTTGCAATAAATGTTGCAAGTTTTAGAAAATACGTTTTTCTTTTTGTTTGGTAGTTTCTTTTTCCTCTTTTCTTTATTTATGCTGTTGCTTTGGTTATTCATATATAGACACCTAACTTGAACTGAAGGTCGTCTTTGAAGCATCTTCTATTTTTTTTGCATCAACCAACAACCATTTACTTTATATGTATATCTTTGCAGTTGGCAACATTTGCCTTAAAAAACATATTTTAATATTTTTTTTTTTTTTTTGTTGCACATTGGCTATAAGCAACATAAGAAAATTGGCAATCAGCCAACTAAAAGAAGAAGCAGAAGAAAAAAACTTGCAAAGACCAAAAAAAGGCATCCAACAGAGACAGAGATGCTGAGCTGCAACTTCCGTTTCCGTTATTGCTACTTATACTTTTTCGCGCTTACAATGTCCGTTATAACCAACTGTCTGTATGTGTAATGAAAGTCATACTGTGTTAAGTCTGTAATTTCATTTTGTCTGTCGTTTTTGTCTGCAGTAAGAAAATGTTAAATTATAAACTGTTCTTTATCAAAAAAGAACTACAAAATTGCTAAAGAAAACTTGATATATAGATATAATTCGGTCTTTTCAGTGTCTCCCCAGTTTGTCATCAAATGTTGTTGCACATTTCTATGCTCATATATTTGCTATTCCTTAAATGTTTGTTAAAAATTTGTTGTATTTAACTAAACTCGTTACTAATTATTGTTGCCTTTTTTATACTATCAAAATATCCCAGACATTAGTCAAAAATATGATACATATCATTGGCTTAGTGTGCAAACGTGTCAAGTCCACTTTTATGGAAATTCAGATTTTCATGTAGTAAGATAGCCCTTGTCTTTATAATTTGTTTTTATGCAGTGGCAAGAAAATGTGCTAAGCCTAAAAACAAAAAAAAAACAAGAAAAAAAGTGTTAACACATTGTGCGCTTCAATCAATGTGTCAAATAGAATAGAATGCAGTTTTTAATTCCTTGTCCACTGTAAAACACCGAACTAAAATTTAACTAAAGGGTCCGCCATCTAACGTTTTTTTTTTCAACTAGTGCTTATTTCGTGAATGGTAACACTTAGCTCATGTCTGATTTGAGAGATAATTAGTTTTATCCTTCCGCTGAACGAATATGTTCGTTATCTTGTGAAAAAAGTGAAAGAAACTGGCATCCTCATCGATAAACCAAAGCGTGAAAAGCCAAAAACAGTGCGTACACCCGAGAATATTGCTGCTGTGGCAGAAAGTGTGCGTGAAGCGCCATCCAAATCAATTCACCGTCGTTCTCAACAATTGAACATTTCGGAGACATCATTGAGACGAATTTTGCATAAAGACCTTGGTATGACGCCATACAAAGTCCAATTGGTTCAGGAGTTCAAAAAATAAAAGTTATTTGGCGGACCCTTTATATAAATATACTGGGTATAAATTATGTATCCTTTACGACACACGACAATGAAATGACACCTAGATCATTATTGTTTCGGGGATGGTACTAGTTTTTTTTAGTCATCTCATGGCTTATAAATGTCATATGAAACCGATACAACAAAAATTGTTACATTTACGCTGTTAAAAGAAGAATGATTTAGGTGTCATTTCATTGTCGTGTGTGGGAAAAAAGATAAATAATCGATACCCTGTTAATTTAACTTTAAGCTCAAATAGAACACTAAAAAAAAAGTTTTTTGAAAATTGTATTAAACGTCTATTTAAATTGTTTGCTGAAATTGCGTTTTCAGCAAAAATTTTATATAAACGAGTTATTTTTTTTCTTTTGTATGCTACACATTAAACAAAGACACGCCGAAAAAAAAATGTGAACATAAAAATTTTGAATATTAAAAAAATCACATGTCATCTAGAATTAGGTATTGACAACAAAAAAAAATGCTACACAAAAAATGATTACACTCAGGGAAAAAAATTCCATCATATTGCTGACATTGTTTCATAAACCATTTGTCATCAATTAAAACGTCATAAATATGATGAAGAGTTTTATAAAAATGTATGACAAATACCGAATAGACCTTCATCATTTCATAAAAAGTTTCATAAACTTTGTGAAAATAAATGATTCCTTTTCAAGGAAAAATAGTGAAATTTATAAATCAAAACTATGCACTTTTATTTTTGATTTGATATATAGAAAATATCATTTGCAATTGAATTTTTTAAAAACTCAAAATCTACGAGAAATAATTTAAAATTCTGGAATATCAATTTATTATTGTTTGAGTTGGTCTTTGTTTTAAATAGAATTAATAGAATAAAAAATTTCGGAATTTTAATTAATTGTTGTATAAATATATTTATTAAACATTTCATAAAAGCTTCATCATTATATTTATGAAATGTTTCATATTATTTATTAAACATTTCATAAAAATTAATAAAAACTCTCATCATATTTATGAAACATTTAAAAAATATGAAGAAGTCTGTCATAAATCTGCTCTTCTATGACACAACTTCATCATATTTATGAAGTGTTACATTGAACGAAAATCAATGAAGTTTTTCTTCAAATATATGAAGTTGTTCATAAATATGATGAAGCCTTTTCCCTGCGTGTATGTGGTTTGAAAACTCTATATTTTCGATTTCAGAAAAACCTACTTAAAGAAAAAAACTACAAAAAATTTGGAGTGGTCAAGACCGTAGGATTAAAACATACTTTTCTAAAGGCCTGAGGTCCGCTGAATCCAAATCTGTCTTCAGAATTTCTCCAACACATTAGGTTTTCGAGATATCTTCAAAGTGTAGAAAACGCCGGTTTTTTGCAATATATTGCTTTCAAAAATGAGATTTAATCTTTCCATATCTTTATCAAGTTTTCGAGATATTTTAGTATAAAGTTTTAAAGAACCCGTTTTTTTTTTTTTTTTTGCTATATTCGTGTTGAGCTAAGTCTACATTAAATGGACAAGATCATAATGGGTAAATGTGCTAAGTCACAAAATATCCTAAAAGTCTGCATCAGCTTGTCATTGAAATAGTACAATTACTGATATTGAAAAAGGACGAACCAACGAAGAAAACTGCGTTTACAGATTTAAAAAATGTTCACAAAAACTATGAAGTTGTTTTACAAAAATGGACTTAGCACATTTGCACACTTACCCAACGATATGCTAACACGCGATATTACTTCATATTGTACCTTTCAATCATTTATACTTATTTAGCATGATGGTCGTGCATGTATGAACATGACAATATAAATAATGCTACAAATGTAAAATATTTAACAAATTTATTGTTTACTAACCTAAACATGTAACAAAATTAAGAAGCCAAAACTAGAAATTTTTAGCATTCGTGTTTTAAAGTTTACATAGATAGCCATCAGGATGGAGGGACCTTGTTATGAGGGAATTTGAAGAATGGATATTAGGTTTATAACTTTTGATTTTTTTTTTTTTGCAATTATTAAATTTTACCTATCCTAAGCGTACAGTCCATAAAACAATATAGAGAAATGTAATTTTTTTTGCGGCATTAATTTTTTTAAGTTCGATAAAATGTTTTTTGCTTAATAAAACTAATAGTTCGCTAAAATTTTAAAGTAACTCGACTCTCATGATGCCTATCAAAATTAATTGGCACAAACGCTTTAAAATTTTATATGTGTCGCTGATTTTGACAAAAAAAAAAAAAAAAGATTACCTAGCAACAACATGGTAATGACAGGTCATTAGGTTATAGATTACAAAGTGATTACAAAGTGACAAAGTGATATGAAATAGGAAATAATGACTTTTTGATAATGAATCATAGAAGTACTTATATGTAATTGCGTAGTAATGGTAATTAGCATCGATTTCGTATTTTTTATTATAATATTATGTTTATTAAGTTTTTACTACACTCTAAAAAATTGCTGTAAATTCACTATTATGTAAAACTTTATACATGTAAAACTTTATATAAAATTAAGCAAAATGTCTAAATTTAAGCATCAAATGCGTATAATTCTTTTGTGTACATTTTTGTTAGCGAAAATATGCATAAAATTTATTAACGCAAATTTTTTATTTATTATTACTTATTTTGTGTCTAATTGTAGTAAAAAGTGCTTAATAAACTATATTAAGAATAATGTGTGTAAATTTGCTAATGATCAAGAGTAAATGTGTCAAAAAATATTTTCAAGCAACAAAAATCATTTAAAATAATTTGAAAAAAAATGTAAAGAAAATATATTAGAACGCAACAAGACGTTATTAAAATTAAATGGAAGACGTATCAGACCATCTATTTTGCCCCAACGAAAATCAAAATTCAAGTAGAACGTTGCTAATAGATGGTAATTATTTTTACATTTATTAAAAGTTTTTCTGAATTTTTCTTCTTTAAACCAATGAAATCTTCTGTCTTTTAGTGGAATCCATTTGAATATATATACAAAAGGAGTAGAGCTAAGAGACAGTGGCTGTAGCCAAATTAAATTATCAGTGTCTGGTGAACATCTATGGCAACAATCTAATGTACCAGAACATTTGTGGACACTTGAGAATTAACGTTTAATACCAACAATTCTAAGGTTTAAGTTTGTATCCGCTTAATTCCGTGTGAGATTTCAAGATAAAATAAAACAGAATTAGAAAAAAAAATTCCTTGAATGTGAAAATTTTCTTTGTTAAAAAAACATAAACAATCTTTTAAAGGTACTAGTGCGGATAAATAAGTCCGAGACTTTTTAAATGAAATACAGTTTTTTTGCACAAAAAAAAAATTATTTTTCGACATAATCTAATTTTAACTCAATACACTTAACCCAACATTTCTCCAGTTTTTGTATACCTTCCAAAAAATAGGGTTTTTCGAGGTCCATAAAATAAAAATTTGTTCTAAATCCTCGTTAAATGGGTCCAAAAAGTTATCATAATATTCCGTTTATTGTTTTTCTCTTTTGAAGGTAGTCGATGTGGATTATCCCGCGTGCATCCCAAAAAAGCTGTTGTCATCACCTTATAGGCCACGTTTATGGTCAATAGAGAACAAATGCGGCACCCATCTTGCTGACAGCTTTCTGAAACCCAACTGATCATTTAAAATCGAAACCACACTGCCATATGAAATGCCTATGGCATCAACAATCTCACGCACTTTTACTCTTCAATAGGCCAACACCATGTAGTGGATTTTTCCGACATTTTCGGGTGTATTGACCTCAATTGGCCGTCCAGAATGTTTAGTGTTATTTGTAATTGTGCGACCACAACGAAAGTCAGTTAACCACTTTTTTGCCATTGAAATCGATTGTGCAGAGTCCTCATAGTATTTATCAAGATTTTCATTGGTTTGATTGACGGTTTTTTTTTTTTGGAAAAAAAAAATAATGCTTAATGAGCACTAAAAATTCACCTTTTTCCATTTTTAAAAAAAATCCACGAGGTTGTATGTTTTGGACGCAAAGTAAATGACGGAACTTGCTCAAAATTTGACAGTAGTCTACTAATAGGTGGTACTTGATGGGAGCAGTGTTGCATTTCATATAACTACGAGGGAAGTTCGAAAAGTCACGGACTTATTGATCCGCCCTCGTAAATATATTGCATTTGAAAATTAAAACTCAACCAAATCTATTTATCTTTTTCTCTTATGTGTAAAAATGTTATTTTACGTGTTTTCTTTTTACTTCTTAATGCATTTTTGAAAAAATAAATCATTCAGAAACCACAAATTTTTACTAACTAAGCATTCGTTAATGATTACACAATGCGAGTAGAAATTATAAAATTTTTTAGTTAGTATTTTTAAGAATATTGATTTTATAAAAATTAAGTAACTCCTCATAAACAATATTTGGGGATTTATATCATTTTGAAAATATTGAGATTTATTTCATAGTGAAATAAGTCCCCAGTCTATTCATAGAGCCATAAGTGGCACCTCCGTTGAATTTTTAGTGGGTAACAGTGTTATTAACACTTCGTTGGAATTGAATTTCATTGCTTTAACAAAAAGTGGATTTCAGTTTTTTTTAATAAATGCTATTCTCCTCATAGGAACGACGGGAATACATATATACAATTGTTCATACATGGGACTAATTAATTGAATGGACTAATTAATTAATGATTTCATTAAAATTTCACTGATATCAATTGTAATGCAATTATATTCATTAGCATTTTTTTAATTAATGATAAATTAAATTTGTCAAATCCATATTAATTAAATATTAATTGCAACTGTCTATATGACGCTAAAATAACACTGTACTAAAATACATTTTAAAATTTGCCCTGTGGCGATGTCTCAACATAAACGCAAAAGTTGTCAACACTGAACGTAAAAACCATTAGTCAATCTGGTAACGTTGTGAAATAGAAACGGAGGAGATTAGAAAAATAAACAAAAGAATCTAAAAATAGAATATTTGTGTTTGTTAGTGTTGTCACTTCTGAATATAATATACAACAACAGAAAAGCTAATAGGAAAGAAAACTGAAATTTAGCTGCATTACATTCTAGGCCATAATTGGATGTGATCGCTAAACGGTCTTGGTATTGTTACCTTTGTAATGTAAGAAGAAGCGCAGGTTTGATTCTTACAGCCTCAGGTTGTTTAAAAATGTATCATACAGAGACAATCTGTGAATTAGAATAATAATACAATTTAAACGGAAAATCACTGATGAAGCCTGTTTATAAAAAGGCAGAAACTAGTTTAGTCTGATTTAAACACATTAGTTAACAGTGTTTATAATTTTTAGAGAAACACTTTTATTCTTCTTCTTAACCTCAACCTTTCATAAAAAATTCTATTGATTTGATTTTCTTGGTTAATGGTAATAATTTTTAATTTCATTACAATAGACAGATACGATACTCATGCTGAATATCGATGAAATCTGGGCTTCACAGGAGCATTAAGTAACCCTCATTAAACCCGAGAGATTTTTTTTTTTTTTTTGTAAAGCAATCACAGAGTGTCCGATAATAGAATGAAGCATTGTTTCAAAATGGAACGCTATGGAATGAAACGAGGAACGAGTGGAATTGGAACACTTAATAACTACATTTGTATTATCGGTACGTGTTCCTTCCTTGTCCGTTTTGCGATATCTCGCTTAGTTTTCGAGATCCCAGCCGTTTTATGAAATGGTGATTTTTTTAAATTTCCAGTATTTACAAAACTAACCGAAATGGGGCAAAACTGACAAAAATGTTGCTCTTTTTTTCCCAGAGAGATCCCCAGTGTTCCATTTTTATAAAACAGCCACAGGGTGATTTATTTATTTATATTTTCGCTTATTTACGTGATAATACAAATAAACATACTCGGATAATAGAAAGTTGGTTTCTCGTTCATTACGTTTCACTTATTCAGTGCTACAACTTCTATCGATATTCGTTGCATTCCCACGTAAAGCAATTTTCGTTCCACTTTTTTTGTAAACAAATGATTTTTTGCTCAATTGTAATTAGTTTTTTAGGCATTATTGTTATTTCTAATACCAAAAATAATTGTAATGAAATTTGTATTACTAATGCTAATGCAAACAAATGTCATTACAATTAATTTTGGCATTGGCATTAGTGAACTAATGCAAATGAAATCTCAATGTTATCTCATAAGCATTAGTATGACAAATGCTAATGTCAAAACATGTCATTACAATTAAATGATAATGAAATTTTCTTGGCATTAGCATTAATTAACTAATGCTAATGAAATTTCAGTGCCAATGAAAAAATCCCAAGTATGCTATTTGTTACCAAATAAAATATAAAAACTAAATACATAAAAAATTATAAAAATCAATTTGATTTTTTGAAATTTTTCAAACCATAAACACAAGTTTAACGCTTCAATTGAACGTTAAAAAAAAACACTAAAATTGATCAATATCATAAACAATCAAATCAATTTATCAAAATCAATGAACAAAAAAAAATAAATATTTTTCACATAAAAATCAACACACAACAAAAGCATAAACGTAAATAATAGTAAATTTTTAGATTTATATGCAAAATTGTAAATAAATATGTATTTTCAAATAGAAATGCCTAGAATTTATTTAGTGTATTAAATTAATATAGAAAACTAACAACGAAAGTTGTATATTTTTACCAACTGCAACAACTAACAACACCACCAACAACCACAACAACTAATAACAATAAAACCTGGTGTCCCGATTACAATGAAATAAATGGTCTTAAACTTTAAGGACATACAATATAATAAATGAATTTTTAGAGTAGTGTTTTTTTGTTCTTGTTGTAGTTGTAGTTGTTCATAAATGACCACATATCATAAGCTTTGTATACTGTAAGGATAGTAGAGCACCCATTTCTTGTACTAAAAACTTCAAACTTCCGCAAAAATATACCAATCAAATTGCAACAATATATTCATTAATTAAAACAATAAAAAATACAATCATAAAAGCACATCTAGCAGGTTAAATAACAGAAGCGTATTGAATTTTTAATGAAAAACGGGATGAAATGAAATTTCTCCTTGCACAATAAAAGGCTGAAAAAACATAATTTTTATTTTTAATAACATTTACCAAAGGTACACACAAAAAACAAGTTTTCAATTAATTTTTTGATCAATGGTGATAATCTCTTTTACTTCGAGCTCATATAATATATATTAGTTCTCATATAGTGAGTAAACTACTTTATATGAATGTTTGATGTTTGGCATGGGATTGTTACCTCTTTCAAAACGTGTTCTGATGATGGGAACCTAGAAAATTCCCAAAATAGAGATATCAACACATTCCTGAAAGGGTCAAAGAATACACGCAAAGAAAAAACATGGTTGGGACAACCATATTCGAAGAGCATCATACATTGTTGGGTTCATGATTGCGGCAACCATAGTAGTAACCATATTATAGTAATCATGTTATGATTACGTAACTGCCATTGTTTTACCATAATATGATTCCTAATAAATCATATTATGGTTAACAAATTGCCCTAATAACACCATATAATGGTTCTTCATAAACATGTTATGATCTTGCAATTATCATAATATGGTCTACGCTAATCATAATATGATGAAGAACTAATCATGGTATGGTCCCACATAACCATATTATGGTATCTAAAGTATCATAATATGATCCCTATTATCATATTATAATTACTAATAAGCTATAATATGACCTCAGGATGATATTTAGCAAAACTAATAACCATGTAATGCTTAAGCTATATTAAAAAGAAAGACATTTTTTTTTATTTTAAATATTACATTTATTTATATAATGAATATAAGAGATCTATAAGAAATAAACGAATAAATTTTAGTTATTAAAATATGCTTTGCATGGACACATATAAAATTGGATTGTTTGAAACAAAATGTACAGTAAATTGATTAATTTTATTTCAGTTCAAAAGGGTTCCAGGATCAAAAGTTTGCACATATTTCGAGATGTATCTGCATTTTTAAATTGCCAATAAAAAAATGTTTTTAAATTATAGTTTTCCAATGAGTCATTAAAGAGGTATAAAAACAGCAAAATTCGGATTGTAAGTGCGCTATAATTTTGGGCGTGCTTTATATGCACATCTCGAAATATTTGCAAACTTTTGGGCCAGGTACATATTAAAATAAAAAAAAATATATTTTCACATTGGCGAATATAAGGGCGAACTTTTGTTATTTGGTTCTATAAACATTTTTCTTTGATTTATAATTTCAATCAGATTCATAAGTTATATATATAAATGGTCTTAAACATTAATTTAAAAACATTATATTTTCTTTGGTTGTGCAAATATATCCAATGTAATCAGATTCTAAAGAATCTAAATGAACAGAAAAAAAAATTTCTTCACATTCAATGCGAAAAGCATGATAATGTGAATCAAATCCATGGTTCAAAAGTCTTTGAATGCACAAAAAATACAAATTATTAATTAAACAAATATGTTTAATTAGACCAAATAATGGAATTTCATCTTCATATTCGCCAATGTGAACCACCATTTCTGGTTTAAAAAGTATGTGTTCATACTGGAGGTATGACACAGAGTGTAGTGAAAAGTCTGAAGTAATTCCATATTTTTCCATATAGTCTTTTGGTAGTATTTTTGAAGGTCCTGCTTCAATTTTTTCTTTCACAATATCGTTGTAATTTATAAGAAAATCTAGTAATTTTATTTGATATTTTACAAAAATTGTTTTTAAAATGTTAATTTTATTGTTGGAGCTATTACATATATTTTTTAAAACTTTGTGCACTGATTCAAACCTCATTGAAGAGATACTTTTTAGAGGACCTATTTTATTCATAATATAAGAATAATGTAGCATGTTATGAAATTTTGGTTTTAAAGTTGATTTTGTAAGTTTGATATACAAAGTGTTATGTTCACGAACCAATTCATGTAAATGCTCAGCTACACCCTTTTGAATTGAATCAGATTCACAAGTTATATACACAATTTGTCTTAAAAGTAAGTATAGAGACCATTCTTCGCAGCTGGTAACTAAATCACCAACTAATAATCCGAAACACTTAACAAAAATTAGCATTTCTGAAGCTGAAAATTTTAGTTTAGTGATACTTTTTTTTAGAAAATCTATATTTAAAATTGGAGGTTTGTTTCTTCCATAAATGGGTCCATAGTTAAAAGTAAGCATTCTATAATTTAGTTGCTCTATGGAAAAAAAATCCAAATCTAAAATAAAACGTTTCAGAATAAAAATCAATACATAGTGACACACGCCTTCCAATAGGTCATGCATGACATCAACGCTATGGTTGTTTGTCACATGGAAATTAACTATATTGTTCCAAACAGAACTTTCTTTGACACCAGTAACTTTAAAATCATTTATTTCCAAATCTCTATTGTAGTTCCCAATGTTTCTTAACATTGTAACATTTTCATTCGTTTCAACTTGCATTATATTTCGGTGTTGTTTGCAGATACGACAATAAAAGTTGCTTGAAAAACTCTCTGAAAAACCAAGGATTGTATTTAACCCAAGGTTGTCGCCTAGAATTAATGATGGAATAATTTTTACTTTGTTAATATTTCTGCCGTCGGTTTGAATGTTTACTTCAATACCTGAAGTTTGCAAATAATTTAGTTCCTCTATAAATTCTTTAAATGTGGTAGCATTTCCGAATTTTTTTCTATCCTCAGCAAATATTAACATAGCTACAAATATGTGTGAAAGTTTTGATTGAAAATATTCGGGAATGCAAGGTATTTTTATATAAACACCACCTAATTTTTGCAATCCAGCATGCGAGCCTAGGGAATTATCATGCTCAAATTCATCAAAATAAATAAATAGTGGTAAATATAAAACTTCTGAATCAGAACTGTTTGAGTACTGGTCATATATTTTATTATTCCAAAACGAGCTTTGGATGAAATTGTAAGTAACATCTTTATCTCTAGACTTTAATACGTTAAGATAAGATAAAATTTCAATTAAAAAATTTGTTCTTTGAAAAAGAATTGAAAACATTTGGCGCAATGGTAACAATGCAACCGAAAAATCTATTTTTTTCAAAATGGTTTGTCCGCCTGAACTTAGAACTTCTTGAACTTCTTTATGTAATGAAATAAAATTGACTTCTACAAAAAAGTTGGTTTTTTTAAGTTCCTGAATGAATTTATATTCCGACTCTATTATACTACTATCACATAATTTTTGAACAAAACTAAGAGTATCGGATGTAACATTGCAACCATTAAGTTTACTTTTTAAAACCAATAAATATTTTTTGTAGCAACTTACAACGTTTTTAATAATCTCAATACTCTTATTTCGAGGTATTAATTCATTGCAATAAGCCTTTACAATTTGCTTTATTAGATCTAAACGTATATCAGCAGCTGATAATGTATTACTTGTGCTGAAATGATCATTTGTTTCGGTATGATGAACTATTTCAGAAATATTAAAGTTATCGCCAATAAGTGATGGTGTCAATGTATTGACACTTTCATAATTATTACTGTGCATAATTAAATGATATCTATATGAATCTAGACGACTATACATTCGATTACATTCACGAAAACAACATGGCATTGATGAAATTTTTGGGTGATAATTTCGTATATGTCTAATTAGTTCATTAACATCCGTTAATAATTTATTGCAACTAAAGCAATTTATTGAATTCATTGTTATTGAAAATATAAAAACTTATTTTAAAAACGTGAAAGTATTAAGAAAGCTATTCCATGCACAGCAAAAGTAAATATATACATATAAAAAAAATTTGAATAAATAAATAAATAAATTTTAAAACAAAAGCTACTATTTCCACGTTCAGTTTCGTAACTTTAAAATAGTATTAAAAAAATAATAAAGTAGTACGATTCTATCGTAATTTTTGAAATAAGAGATCGACATATTTTAATTAAAAAAAGGTATACTTATGACACAATTATGTTTTTACGTTCCAACGCAAGTCGTTAATAAGAGTAGTAATAGATGGTACTTGAGTATCCCACGGTGTATTTATTTCGAAAATCAGCTTCTGTATAAAAAGCCAAACATGTGAACTGTATTTTGGATATTTTATGTTCATTCCTATAAAACAATTAAAGCATACTTCTATAGCTTTCATTGGATTATCAAATTTTAGTCTTTTGCCGCAAATTTCAACATATGCAACACTAATAGTTTTTTTTGAGTCACCAACAAAATAAATTTTAGGTTGACTCTCAATTTGTAATCGTTTAACGCGAGCTCTTATTTCATTGTCCGCTTGACGGATGTTCTAAAAAAAAAACAATTATTTAAAAATTTAATTCGAAAAAAGAAAATTTTTAAGATACCTTGCAATAAAATATAAAAGATTCTTGTATTTCTGATTTATTCTTTTTTTTTGCTATTCGGTAAAAGATAGGGTACTAGCATTAATGACAGAGCAATTGTGGAGTCTGAAAAATAGTAAACAAAATTTATTAAGTTTTTAATCATTGTGAATATGAATGAAAAATCGCCACAAATTAAAAAACGTTTATGTTGAACAATAATTTAAAAAAACACCAAAATTTAAAAAAAAAATCTCATGAATAAAATTACAGACGTCCATATCTCGAAAACATTTGTCATTGCTGTCATTTTTACTGCGATTTTTTAAATTTCGAAATTGTTTTTAGCGTTTCTTTTAAATTTAAATTTTTTTTAATGTTGGCGATTTTTTTGTTTTTCAAATTAGGTGTGTGTTTTTTTTAAATTTACTTTTTTTAATACAAACATTTTTGAAAAATAACTAGTTTTTTTGTAGTGTAAATTGATCTAAAAAAATTGATTCTTAAATCTTTTTGAATACCAAAAACTTATGTATACATTTTAAGATCTTTGATTGTGCCCACTGTATTTCTATAAAGAGCACGAACTATAAAATAATTTATAATTTATTTAAACGGGCAGAAAAAAAGACAATTAAAGTTTTTGTGATTTTTGTTTACATACCAATTTTTTATATGCCAATATTTTTTTAATGATTTTAGTATCTGAATTTATAACTTTCAATTAATAACAAAAACATTGTATCATAATGGAATCAGGTAAACTAAAGACTTAATAAAAATTTTGGATTTTTCTACTCACCTTCATCCACCGTATTTTTGATGTATGTTAATATTTCTTTAACCTTAAGGCCTTTTACTTTCTCAGCCTTAACGATAATTGTATGGTAGTATAATTTCCACTCGTAAATACTTTTCGACATAGGATATAAAATTTTAACATCTATATTAAACTGATAATTAAATATAAAAACAAATTATTTAAAAACAAATTTAACAGGAAAGAAATCATTTCTTACCAGTTCGTAATTCCTCTCGTTTGATAAAATCTTGTATTTTGCAAAATAGTCAGATGTTTTAAAATCTTCATCCTTCAGTTCATTCTGTCTGAAAAAATGTGTCTTTCTCCAATTTGTCAACACTAAATCCCAATCGGCACAATTTTCCGACAGCAATATTTCGAAATCATTAGCATTTATATTATCAGTGCTTTCAGTATCAAAAATTTTTCGTATTTTAGCAGCTTTGAAAGATCAATAAAATAGTTTTTTTATTTCCATTCCGTTATCATAAACTCCTATTAACTTACTGTGGTTTTCTTTCGATTTGGTTCTGACTTGTCTACGTATTATGCCTGCAGAGCTTAACTGCGCTCTTTTATTATTATATGCGTCGAATAATTTTCCTTTAGCTAGATGTCCTTGTTGAAAAGGCACATAATATGTTTCTTTCACTTCAGATGGAAAAATATCTATGATGGATTGCGCCAGCTGCAAAAAATCATCTCTAATAAGTCTGAAATAGAACAGAAAATAGTTATTATTGAGACTTTCAATAATAAAACAAATATACTTTCTGTTTGGATTGTGTTGAAGTATAAGTGTTATCAGAGCCTTTGCAATACATGTTCGGTGTTTGTTTTCTAACGCTGGAACTTTTAGAATATCCTTAACTTCGCATATTTGCTTGATATCCTAGAAAAATTTTATATTTTTGTAAAAAAAAATTTAATTACACTTTACTTTTATACTATACTTACTTGTGTGGAAGGAAGTTCTTCTAAAAAGTCCGCTGGAACAAAAAAGTTGTTTCCCTGAGTATAAATGGGGATTCTTCTACCAGTGAACGTTTGATAAATTGGAGCTGTAATTTCTTTTAGAGGTGATTGTTGTATGTCAGGCTGATATGATATGTTATCAACACGTGTTATAACTTGATTTAGTGCTGATGAGTTTTCTTTCAAAGATGTTTCTGATATATCAATCGGATTTTGCGGCGAATCACTTACATTTGAAAATTCTTCTTCTAAATCGAAGGCTTACGCAGTTGAAGTACTACAGGTGTTACCTAAAAAATAGACAAATAATTTTATCGAAAAACTTTGATTTTTTTAAATAAACATTTTTGAGCTCACAACACAATTTGATTACTGACACAATAAAATAAAATATGAATTTAATTTTTGCTTCTTTTGTTTTGTTCTTTGTTTACATTTTTATTCAGTTTTTAAGGGTTGCCAATACTGAATTTTAAGAATTCCTAACAAATTGGGTAACATTTTTGAAATTTTTCAAAAAGTTAGCAACTCTAAAATGAAAATATTTGACAGTTTTAAGTTCCATTTACATTAGATCGAAATCCAGTTTAAACTAGATTTCAATCATATGGTAATGTATGAAATTATAGTTTATACTGAGTTTGGACTGAAAAGTTAATCTAGTGGAAAGTATATTAACTGCTTAATTTTAGTGCAAACATATTGAGTTAAGCAGCTTTTTACTAGATTATTTTTTTAATATAAACGAATCAACAAACTAATTCGAAGTCTAGTTTAAACAACATTTTGGATCAAATGTAAACGCAACTTAAGTGATATCGTTAAAATCAGTCACATAAAAATAGGGCTTTATAGAATACAAATTTTAAATCTCTTGCGTTAGATAAATAGTATTTTTAGAGCTGATTTCAAATAAAAAAAGATTTTTGTTGCCGACGCTGCCTTGCTGCTGGCATTGCAATAAAGGTGCAAAAGTTTATTTTTAATTTTACCAACAAGTACATTTCCGATCACGACAACATATATATCATATTAGAGGTCTTTGAATTATCTCTATAAAGGGGTACAAAACGTCCACATAAATTAACCCGTTACACACCGGTTTTAGATTTGTTACTACAGTTTTTGAAGAAAAATTCTCCTTATTAAATATATGAGTCTATAAAAAGAGTGTAAAAATTTATAGCTAATTTCACAAGCTCTTATTAAAGATATAATATGACACCATATCTCTTGTGCAACTAAAAACAGCAAAATATATACATAGTCCAACTTTAACCTTTAATATATTTTTTTATTTCAAGGGATACGGTGAGATATACTTTTAATGAAAGCCTGTATTGTATTTGTATATACCTTTTTATGCACTTATATAAAATTTTTTGAATTAGGCAGTTTTTTCTACAAAAAAGCAGTCAAAAACTCAAATATCCAAAATTGGGTTCCAATGGGTTAATTTATGTTATGTATGTTAGTTTATGTCGTTTTGGAGAATACCATAATCCTATTATTTCGAAGCAGTGTAAACGCAGCTTAAGTTATTTTTATTCCACTTTTCTCGCAAAAATTATTGATAAAAAAACTTACCCAATTTAATGTCCAAAACAAAATCAATTGATGCAATGTATTGGTTTAATAAACACGAAAATAATTCCGGCTTTATCCTAAAATCTTTGGATAGAACTTCCACCTCCAATTCATGTGGGATATTAAATGTTTTTTTTGCTGAAATATAAATATGATATATGATATATACACTCTAATTAATTTCTCTTGAAATTTACCCAACTTATAGTAGAAAACTGTACTCCTACTATAAGTTGGGTAAATTTACTCTATGTGTGTAAATGAAAAAAATACGCACATTGAGAGTAAGTTTGTGAACACAAAGTTGGTAAATTTACAATGGAAGTGCGTAAAATTTTGATAAAATTTATAAATAAATGAGTAATTTTACCAAATTTTCGTGTAAAAAACATGATTTACGTGCAATTATACGTATAAAATGCGTAAAAATACATATTTATAAGCGTAAAAACCCCCTAAAAATGCGTAAATTTACCTTCCGGTAAAAAAGAATAACAGCCCAAAAAATTATTCAAATAAAACAAAAAATTTATTTTTAGAAAGAGTTTTATTAATGTGTTGTATAATAATAAATTTAATAATAAATATTTGTATATAAGTTGTTGTACATATACAGAGCTTCAAGGATTGAATTCCATTTAAAAAAAAATTAAATCGGATTTTTTTAAATCGAATGATTTTTTTCTTCAATCATTGCGAATTCAATAATTGGGAGTTCAATCTATTTTTAACTTAATCGATTTACAATTTGCCGAAATCGGTGAAACTGAAAAATACCGCCAGAATTGAAAAAAATGAAAAAAATCCCAAAAATTTAAAACAATCTTTGTCTTTTGTTTTATTGAGCTAAAGATCCTTTATTTTATAATTATAAGTATTTATTTCCAATATTTTGTCTTCGCATTGGAAGACTTCTTCAGGGAAAATTTTTTATATTTTCTTTTTATTTTTTCTTCCCTGAAGAAGTCTTCCAATGCGAAGACGAAATATTGGAAATAAATACTTATAATTATAAAATAAAGTATCTTTAGCTCAATAAAACAAAAGACAAAAATTTATTCAAAAAGATCGAAGAAAAATAAGAAAATTTAAAACAATCTCCAAAATTGAAAAAAAAACGCCAAAAATGTAAAAATTACTTAAATTGAAAAAATCGACAAAATTTAAAAAAAATCGCCAAAATTAAAAATAAATTACTAAAATTTGCCAAAATTAAAAAATAAAAATATCGCCAAAAATTTCTAAAAGTAAAAATATTGCCAAAATGAAAAAACTTCAAAATTCAAAAACGGCAAAAGTAAAAAATCGCGAAAATTTAAAAAAAAATTATTATAATTGACAAAAAATTGATCAAATTGGAAAAAGTTGTCCGTGTCTTTTATTTATCTCTGTTAGTTTTTGAAACATAGGCGATGTTTCAAATAAATACTCTTTTTTATCTGCGATGCTTACTTTTCGAGAAAAACGCGATTTAAGAATCCAGCCAATCAAATCGAACTTTAGGACCGTTGTAGGGGTAATGGGGTTGAGTTTTGAACAATGGTGCAGCAATTTTTCCCCCAGCTCCATTAGTTTTCGTAATATGTACCTTTTAAAAATTGACTAAATAAAAAACGTCCATAACTCAAAAAATAAAAAAGCAACTGGAAAAATGTTTGCACAGGTCTTCAAAACTCAACCCCAATACCGGCCTGATTGGCTACGTTCCTAGATCGCGTTTTTCTCAAAAACAAAACATCGCAAAGCAAAAAGAGAATTTATTTGGTACATCGCCTGTGTTTCGAAAACTAATAAAGATACATTTACAGCTATTTTAAGTTTCTCGTCAATATTTTTCGTTTTTCAATTTAAGCTTTCTTTCTAATTTGAAAATTTGTTTAATTTTTCGCGATTTTTTTTTTGCAAATGTTTTATTTTTAATTTCGATTTTTTTTTCAATTTTGGGAATTTTTTTCAATATTGTCGATATTTTTAAATCGATTGAGTTAAAACCGACTGAATAAATCGAATGAAGAATTTTTTTCTTTAAAGCTCTGTACATAATTTATTTTGAAAATATTTTTCCACAATTAGGCTGCAAACACTTGGAAATAAACTGTAAACTAAACACTATCACAAATACTACAGTTATACATTTTTTTTTCATTAAAATTCTCTATAAATTAAATATTTTAGATTTTTTTGGCTTTTTTCAATTTGTTTAATTTTTTTTCAATTTAAAAATGTCAAAATATTTATTACTATTATAAGTTAGTATACTTACAAACTTTGTGCGTAAAAAATTTATTTAACAAAATAATACTACTTTTAGGCATAATGTGTTTAATTGTAAACACATAATTGGTAAAAATACTGTAAGTGGGTATTATTGTATACAAAAGTGTGCGCAAAATAGTTTTACGCATTTTGATGTATAAATTTACCGAATTAGCGTAATAATACATGAAACTTTACTCGTTTTATAGTAGTAAATTTACAATCATTTTTTAGAGTGTATATATATGAAAAAAAAAATTTTTTTAACACAACATTCATTCATAATTTAGAAAATGTTACCTTCTTTTACGAACTGGTTGTAATTGTCGTCACCATCAAAATTTACTCCAATTATTTCGCGATTGTTTTGGAAATTAGTTTTTATCAAAGTAAATCCTTTCATTTTATTTTTTCAATTTTTCTTTATAAAAAGAAGTACTTTCCACAAAATCTCAAACTAGACTGACGCTCACTAATAAATAGAAAAATCTGTAATCTCTCTCACCATGTAATGACTGGCAAAATCATAACAAAGTTACAGCCACTATAAAATGATATTCGCCAATTATAGCATGGTTGTTCTTAACTGTGGAGAGCACATAAAACCTTTGTTTCTATTATAAGATGGTTGTGCATAGCGGCATATGTATCAACAATGCAATATGGTAGAGAACTTTGGGGAAAAAATAGATATGTTTAAAAGTAAATAAGGTTATTTGCTTATTGAAATAGTAAAATAAGCTGTTTTACTTTGAGTTTTTTATTAAAAATGTTTTCAAGGTACACTGTGACCATTTCTTTAAATAATAACTGCACGTAGATTAAAATATTTAATTTTCGACAAGTCTTTAACAATTTTTCTTAGATATGAATGTTGAATTAATATATTTGTTTATACTTACCCGTCTAATATTAATCCAATTTGAAGAAAAAGTATATTCTTCTTTTTTTGAAACCTTTTTAGCGAGAAATACAAATTTATATTAAAAAAATGTAATATAAAACCATTTCTTTCACTACAGCACTACTGATTGATTGTTGTTATCATAACAAGATTATCATAGTTTGGACGTAGCAACTATATTATCAACCATATTATAAGGTAGGAAGAGGGAATCATGATATAATAAAATATCAGCCAAAAAATGGTATCAGCAACCATGTTATTGATCAGAACTTATTTTCATACCCATAATTTGTTTGTAGCAACCATGTCCGCATGAATTGATCATAATTTTGTTGTGGCAATCATGTTGCAACCATGTTTTTTCTCTGCGTGTATATTCGAAAACAAAAACTCCATAGATTATTTGTTAGGACAATGTCCTTATAAAGAAATATATAGTATGGCCTCGAACTTGAATAATTTTCATTTTCATTGCACAATTAAAGGGCAAAAAAACATAAATTTTATTTTAAAAAAAAATTATATCAAACTTTTATTTTTTTATGAAACAACGCTAAGGATTTTATGTTGGTAAACCGTATGAAATTTTACTTGAAGAATGGGCAACTAACATTTCATTAAATTTAACTAACATTTGCCATTTGTTTTTACTGTTCAAAAAATTACTAACAATTGTAGTAAAAAATGGACAGAACAATTTTTTTAAATAACAAAAAACGACTGTAAAAAATGAATGTAAAATCATAGAACAGTAATTTTATGTGGTTTGATTAGTAAAAAATTAAATTTTTTGTACAATGACTGACATTTTAATTAAAAATAAAGAAACTGTCTAAACAACGATATATTTTTAAAGCAGAAGTTCCCTGAGTGTAGGTTTTTAATTAAGCTTCTTTATTGAGTAAATGGTGATTTTAATAAATAAAAAAATATTTCTCACAAAATTTTATGAAAACTTGCATTAGCTTAATGCAACATTTCAACGAACAAGTTCTTTTATGCAAAAATTCATTAATATCATGCGGAGAAGAATCTCCGTGTGTGGAAAATACAGGAATAGACTATTTGTGTTTTATTTTATAAAAAGGAGAACTAACTCTCTATTGGATATGAACTTGGTTTACTTTCAGAAATAATTGTGACGCGATTTATTACAAAATTTAATTTTGAAACAATTTCACAGCTTACTAGAATTTGAAGTTTTTATTAAGGCTAGAATACATGGCCAATAATATTTATCAATCTATGCAAAATCTGAAAAACCTGAATAATTCATTTTTAAATATATTGTTCAGAATAGTTGATTTTCAAAAACAATAAAAAAGAAAAGATTGTTTCATAAAAGTAAAAAATAGTTAAGAAGAGAAATCTACATTCTTGTAAAACTTCAAAAAATATTTCACAAGTGAATAACATAAGTTCTGAATGGTTTAAATCACACAGAAAAGAAAGCGTCAAAGGCATATTGCTTGTTGTATTAATTAAAAATAAATAAAAGTAGATAGTAATAGTAAATACAATTTAAAATTATTTTATTAGAATTAAAACTAATACTGAACGGGTAATGTGGAATACTACTCCATAAGATATTCCACATTAGCCGATCTGCAAATAAATTTTTAAAAATTATTAAAAACTGTTAAACTTAATATTAATACACATTAATGAAATTATAAAATTCCTTAATTCACATTCTTTCAGACACATTTGCAAAATATAAATATATATATAATTTGTTATACCAAATAAATCTTTGAACACATGTAAAAAAAAGTCAAATATACCAAGTTTTACTTTTCAAATAATTTAAAACTAACGGTTATGGTTAGCCTGCAAAATCTAAGTGTGGCATTAATTTACATGAATATGCAACGGTTTCACCAACAAACACTTCTCAAAATAGTGCTTGGTTTCCGAAATAAAGGGATGTTCCACATTACCCGCCTACTCCACATTACCCGCACTTACTCTATTTTTAGAAATTTTTAGAAATTTTTCAAAATTCAAAATTTGGTATTTTAAGTTCGACATAATCAACTGCTGAATTTTTTTTTTTATTTCTTTTTCTTCTGTCATCCTGCTCTTCCATTGGAGCATAGGGCCTGTAAAATTTTCTGTATCTCACTCTATTATTGGCATCGCAAATTATATCATTCCAGGAATAGTTTACTGGGAGAAGTTCATCATAAATTGTTCTGCGCCATGTCTTTGATGGGGCGCCGGGGCGTCGGCTGCCTTGAGGGTTCCAACTTAATGCTTGACGGGCTACGTTTTCGCTGGGTGTTCTTAATGTTTGTAAAAGTTTCTCAATATCTTTTGTGATTTTCCAGGTTTTGCAGCCATAATATGAACCAGATTTTAGGTTGGAATTGAAAATTCTAAGTTTGGTGTTGGTACATATAAGGTGAGCGCCAGATATTGTTTAACATTCCAAACGTCCCCTTAGCTTTGTTAATGCGACTTGTGACGTCTTTAACAGCTCCGCTCTTATTTCCAACAATACTTCAATTTTGACATTCCCATCGCCTGTGTATAAACTTGGCTGTTGTTTAGACCTGTGGTTACCGGTCATAAATTTCGTTTTTTTTATGTTGATCTCGAGTCCAGCAATTGTAACATTTATGCTCAAATCCAGGAGGTTTTTCTGGAGATAGCGTATCCTTTGGCTGAGTAAGCATAACATCTTCAAGATGACCAAACGGATTCCATTGAATTATTTTACCTCCGCGTATTGTCCACTTCATTACTTTGTCCAGATTTAAAACAAAAAGAAGTGGTGGTAATATGCAACCCGGTTGCGACCTCAAATGGTTGATACAATAGGCCTCTATATATCACTCTGTAACGGAATCCACCACACATAGATTGTAAAAGGTTTGTAATATTTGTGGATATTCTTCTCTTCTCCAGAGTTTACCACAGTAAGGATCTATTGAAACTATCGAATGCTTTCTTAAAGTCCAAAAACTCTGCATATAATGGTGTTTCGATCTCATTGCACTTGTCAATTACTAATCTTATGTTATTTATAAATCCGAGCAAAGAACGATTTGCTCTGAATCCGAATTAGTTTCCACGAAAGGATTTAGAATTGTATCTGAGATACGGGTAAGAATTAGTTAACTTATAAGTTCGCTGGGAATCAGTAGAAGTGTTATTCCACGGTAGTTGCTGTTATAGTCATGTGAGCTGCCTTTTTTAGGAATTTTTGCAAGAATTCAGCAGTAATATTTTCATTCCCTGCAGCTTTTCCATTTTTCATACTTTTTATGACATTTAATTTTACAGTTTCATTAGGTAGAGCAGTGTTTATTCCTTGGGTTGTCAAAGAGTCGAATTTGTCACTGGGTGGTTCGTTTACAGGCAAAAGTCCAAAAACACCGTGTATTGAATAAAACTAGTTTTAATCACAACAAAACTTGACCTGACGATAGATCAGTGGGCTAAAGCGCTCTGTCTAACGTGTAGTGCGAGTGCATGTGGCATTAGAAATCAGTTTATATATACCACGGTCAGTGATTGCACAGAAAATTTTATATAGACGCCATCGAACAAATTAAAACATAACAAATATAATATTATTCAAAAAAACAGGGTCACTGACGAAGTTTCATTACCAGAAACTGCGCAGTCTGATTCAGAAAATTGAAAATTTACAATGTAGTTATGATTTTTAGAAAATACACTCATTCTTCTCTACCACGCCTTTGACAAGTCCAATCGGGTTGTTGAGGGTTTGTGTCAAATGTTCAGCCCACCTTACTAGTTGTTTATCCGCAGCAGTGATCAGTGCTTCCTTGATGGATATTTTGATATCTCTAATTTTTGCGGCGTCGTCGACTAGCCCGGCCATAATAATTCAACCATTGCTTTTTATCATTCATGCATTTGATAGTTTTTGGTATCTTAAACGTAACTATAACCGCTCACTTGTTGCTGCTTTATCCCTTAATTGCTTTAGCTTCACTTATCAACGACAATGGTGGGTCTTTCGCTTTGCGTTCTTATAACCCAAAATCTCTATTTGCTTACGTCAGTATTTTTTTATATTTAAATGTCTAAAAAAATAGAAAATATTTTTCTTTTCCTTTATATGTTATTTTTATTCATCTTTACCCCCAACGTCCCCTTGAAATAGCCGCCCTTTTTTGTACTTGTCAGCTTTTAAGGCTATTATAAACTTTAAAATCATAGTCTTTTGGTAAAAGAAGGGAGCAACAACAGAATTATTGCAATACAACTGCTAATTTATGCATTTCACTTCTTACGAGGATGGTTAACGATTACTATGCATTTATGTTTATATGCGAGGGTCGATTAATCATTCAAGCAAAACAAAATTTTGAAAATGTTTTCTGGTACTAAATAATAACGTCTTATTTGAATATAAATATATGGGTGCTGGCGTATGAGTGTTATATATTTGAGTAGATATCGCTCATACGCGATGTAGGAGATAAAAACGCTTTGTTAAGTCATAAACCAATCCCATATTGGTTGTATCGAAAACTTAAATAAATTAAAATGGTCTTAAGACAAAATTTGTATATAAATTATTCAACGTTAAACAAATCTAAAAGAGTTTTGCAACCGTCAGATAATGACAATCGTAATTAATTTTTAATTAATTACTGTAGAATATTACTTAAGTTAGTCTCTTTACAGGAAGAAGAAGAAGAAAACATTTTTATTGAAAAATTTTACGGACACAAGGGATACACCAGACTGCCGCAGTTTCGTCCCCCTCCTGGGACTCGTCAGTGGTTAATTTATGTGGACTGTGGCTCAACTCGTTAAGAGGTGAGATTACGATGCATAGCTTGATTCAGAGAGTTCGAATACCAGTACGACACCAAAAAAGTAAAAAAAGTTTTTCATATAGAGCAAATTAACAATATAAAATACTTTGTTCAATTGACACATAAATTAACCACCGACGAGTCCCAGGAGGGGGACGAAACTGCGGCAGTCTGGTGTGTCCCTTGTGCCCTTAAAATGTTTCAATAAAAATGTTTTCTTCTTCTTCTTCTTCCTGTAAAGAGACTAACTAAAGTAATATTCTACAGTAAGTAATTAAAAATTAATTACGATTGTCATTATCGGTTGCAAAACACTTTCTAACATAAAATCTAAAAGAAATTTTGATTTTCCTGATGTTGGGTGAATTGTGGAAAAATCGAGATTACAAGTAATATGAGCATAGATGTATCAATACAATTTTGAAGAAGTGAGATAATTTTTAAGATATTATTGCTGGATAAAGACGTATTAAACCAGTTTTTTGTGTGGGACCCAAATAATGTTAAAAAAAAACAATATTTTTTTAATTTCAATTATTCTCATTTATGCTACACAGAAATTTGATTTGAATTAAATCGTGTAATTACCCATCAAAAAATTTCCAAAAAGGTAAGCGGGTTTGTAATCAAGCATTTTGGGCGGAACGCATTCCTTACTAGATTACCTACTCGATTCTTTTAACAGGGCGTGAGACTAAAATAATTGATTCTTTAGAATTGATTATTTTTTTTTTTACCGAAGAACCATTTACTTTATATTTTTAAGAACTACATACATTTTTTAATAAAGAAATAGTTCCATTGTAAAACTACGAAGTACTTACACAAAAAAAATAAGTAAATAGTTCCCTAGAAAAAATAAGAAGTACTCACATTTAAAAAAAATAAGTAGTTCCATAAGTAAATTCAACTTTTACTCACACGTGATTCTCCTAGGTCACTCAAATATAACGATCAAAACTCATACGGAAATAAAATCCTAAAAAGTGAAACATCGAATTGTTATGATAACATGGGATTGTCATAATTTTGGAGCTATAAACCACGAAAATATAAATTTTTCAAAAAAAAGAACAATTCAAAATTGGAAAACAAAAATATGACTCAAGCACAAACACCCTCGAAATTTTTTTTCACACACACTCACGATAACGTCACTAATTTTAAGTTTCACTCACAATTTTCTGCGCACGTGCGCTTCCCTAATTTATACCTAACCACAGTTTAACAAAACTTTGACAACATGCAATTTCTGTTTTTAGTATTATTTTCCTGCAAATAAAAATTTGTTTGAAAAAATATATGAGATAAATTCTTTAAAATTGTATAACTTCTTTTTTCAAAATTAGGAACTACATCCAATAACGTCCTTTTATTAAGAAAAAGTATATGATTACTTCTTGAGTACAAAAAGTTATACATATAAGTTAATAACATCGTTATTTTCTTTTAAGTAAATAATTACTTTGTCATTGAGTTCATGCCTTCTGGTTTAAGTTTAAAGAATTGACTACAATACTACTTGCTTTTTTGACTCTATCGTTGGAATGAGTTTGGTATTGCAGTTACTAAATGTGTGGGCATCACCTTCTTTTTGGAATGTGTAATTTTTTCCTGGGTATGTATAAAGTGTAAACATCGTATTTTTATCACATTAGTGTCATAATTGTTTTACCAAGCCTGGAAAGTTTTTATTTAATTTGTTTTCAAATATTTTGTTAATTTTTATATTAAAAATACAAAAATTGTTTTTTCGGACTTTCTATATATGCATATAATAAGTTAGAATATTGTTCTACCTCAAGTCCATAAATCTAATATGATATAAAGTATTTTGAGCTAAGACAAATGCCACAAACATTTTCGATATATCGCTGCCTGTTAAAAAGTTGTAAAAAATAAAATATTGTATTTTAGTTAAACTTAATAACTTTTAACATAAATCGAAAATTATGATGTGAGCAAGATTATTCAAGTTCAACATCCGCTAATTTGAAGCAGACTTTATCTACTGACAGCGCCTTATATGTTTCATTTCGCGTCACCGAAAATCTTCAGGGAACCGATGTAGAAGGGGTAGAAGATTTACCCAAATTTTGAAGGAAAAAGATCAGCACTTTACCCGTATTGTTATTTTTACTGTTATTTACCCGAGAGAAGTAAAAAACAAAATTGGAAGAATTGTACTATGAAATTTCTAAAATATCTTAAACTGTCTAGCATTTTTATTAGAGCACTTTAAGAATTAATTCAATTGAGCTTAATCCACAAAAACTTGAATTAAAAATTAAAAATTGTCATATATTATTCAGTTAATTCATTCCCTAAGAATTCATTCATTAGCGTCATTCAAAAGATTTAATTGGCATTGAATAAATTCCTAACTTGAAGGAATTAAATATTATGTTCATTCGTATGGGCTTATTGTTAAACTTGATAAGCCACATTTAATTTTTGATTTATTTTCGCCTTTTAATGGTGGAAAACACAGTTAACATATAAATATTATAGAACTTTTATATTCTAGGTACGTGTGGTAAGAGTTTAAGCCAGACTTCTTTCAACAAATATTCTTTGGATGTCTAGAAAACAGCGAAAACTAGAAAATCATAAAAGTGGCTTATCAAGTTTTAACAATAAGCCCTTCAATTGAAGAAATTTTAGTATCATTCATTAAATACCGCGAATATTGACAAAAACACACAAGCATTGTTTTTACCATGGGTCTAAATGAATGGAAATTAAAGTTTCATTATTCAACCGTTTATTAAATGAATTAACAAAATTGTTAATCATTCAAAACATAGGTCATTCATATTATGTAAAGCTTTTGAGAATTAACCAAAGAACTCGTTCCATAAGAATACTTTTTCTCATTCATTTTGAACTGAATTACAGAATTAAGAAAGAAGATGCTTCAACCTTTCATTTATATTTTGTCGATATCATATTTAATAACATATATTTGCACTAGAGGTCGTGTTGATGGAGCATTGATTTATATAATTACAAACTAAATAAAGCTGTAACTTAGAATATTATGTAGGTAAAAACCACGGCAAATGTAATTGAAAAGAAATGAGATTTCACTTAAACAAAGGACGATTTACATTACAGTAAATTCAACTGACATTGTCTTTTGTTTTTTAATGTTCAGAAAATGACTAACAAATATAATAAAAATGAACCACATGGTAGTAAAAAATTACCAAACATTTTTTTTTTTTATTTTTTTAAATAGCAAAAAACATCTGTAAAAAATGAATGTAAAATCATAAAACAGTCATTTTATGTTTTTTTAAATGAACTACAAGGTAAGTAAAAATTTTAATTTGTTCTACAAATGACTGACATTTACATTAAAAATAAAGAAACTGCATTACAACCCAAACAACTACATATTTTGAAAGCATAACTTCCCTGCAGCTAAAAGAGCAGTTTCACGTTTTTCAGTTTGCAGATTCTGTGATAGTTTCTACAATTCAATCAAAAGATATTCTATTACATTAAGTCAGTTCTAGCACCCTGGTGCTTCTCAAACATTAATATAGCATATACAAATAAATGAGACATGACCTCGTCTGAAGTACAACAGAAATTTTTGGAATTAATGAATAGCAAATACCAAAATTATGTTCATTTTTTTCCGATGGTTCTGTTATGAACAAAAATGCTGGCTTTTCAGTTTTTTGGTAAGAATCTTGCTATATCTATATTTGTTCACTATTTCTTCTCTGTATATACTAGTGAACTATTAGCAATGAAAACATGTCTGGAAAAGCTTGAAAACATCTTTAAAAAACACTTATAACATCCGACAGTATAAGTGCCCTAGAAGGACTACAAGATTCATATAATAATAACGTAATTATACAACAAATTGGAACATTAATAACTTCTCTACCTTTCCACAAAATTACCTTTCCACCTAAATATAGGTGGAACGAAAAAGTTGACCCGCTCGCCAAATTTCGGGAATTTTCTAGGTTCCCATCATCAGAACACGTTTTGAAATAAGTGACAATCACATGCAAACATCAAACATTCATATAACCTAGTTTTCCCATTAAATGAGAACTAATATATGAGCTCGACGTAAAAGATTATCAGCATTGATCAAAAATAAATTGAAAAGTTGTTCGATGTTTTTATTTTTATTATATTTTAACGAATGTAGACTTCTTCATGACAGACTTTTAAAATATAAAATAAATAACGTTAATATCCTTCTAAAATAAAATGAATTTGAAATCATTAAAAAACTGAAATAAATATTTATAATTCCATTTAAATACATATAATACTATAAATGTATATTAAATAGAATATACCCAGTAAAAAATTTTCGTGTTTTTAGACGCAGGATAAAGCAAATACGATGATGTAAGTGCTTACTATTTTACATAAGATTGAGATGCAGCAAAACAAACTAATAATTTTCGTACAAAAATAAACAAACAAAAATTTTGTGCTTACTGTTTTCCCTAACAAGCATGCAGGTTGTAAGCAGCTTACCCTAATCCCTTACCAGGATGCAGGTTGTAATGCAGAAAGTTCCATATCGTGGATTATAAACGATCTGTAAAAATGTTCCCGAGCGATTTCCGATTGTGTTTGGTGTTTTCGAGTATGAAATAAAAAATAATTAGTCATTTAACTGTTCCTGAAGAGCTAGCATGTGGAACGGTAAGAAAAATAAAATAGTTAATTATATGTCAAAAATTTTAACAACAAAAAACTAATATCTGTAGAATTTTATGTTGAATAAATTATGTATAGAAACGATCAAAATTTGCAAATTTTTGGACGACCCCTCTCCGATTTTAAAATAAATAGCGGATTTTAGCGCTTATATAAAGCAGTGATTTCATAGGTTTCAGTAAAATCATCTTTCATGTCTACATTATTACGATTAAAAGTAATAATAGTAATATAGAGCAATTCCATATGAAAGCGATCACCTTTTGGACGACCCCTCTCCGATTTTAAAATAAATAGTCTCAATCGATTGCCCAGCAAAAAATAATGTACCTACATATTTTTTTTTTTTTTATAGTGACTGGTTTAGTGGTGGTGTGCACCACTGTCGTGTGACAAAATTGAAGAATTCTTCATAAGGGACCTCATTGAAAGTTGTTTTAAAAATCAGGCTTTAATTGAAAAATAAAATTTTCCATATTTTTCTTGTTAAATAATTAAAAATAATTCAATTATAAAAAATATAAAAACAATGAGAACAAGGTGGTCTCTTAAATGCTCTTCTCCTGTCCAAACAAGGAGTCGGGGCCCATTTTTTTATTGCTGATTCTTAAAGCAAAAATTATGAGGAATCCAAAAAAATAAAATTAGGCGGAAAATTTAGGAGCTTCTGTGGAAAATCGGAAAATTTAATTTTCAGGGGAAAATTTAATTTTCATGGGAAAAAAGGTAAATTTCTGATAGAAATTAGGAAAGCCTGATTCAATACCTTTCCAACGAGCTATTACTCGTTGCGATCGCTTTAGTAGTTTTTTTTTTTAAACAACTTTCAATGAGGTCCCTTATGAAGAATTCTTCAATTTTGTCACATGACAGTGGTGCACACCACCATTAAACCAGTCACTATAAAACAAAAAAAAAATATGTAGGTACATTATTTTTTGCTGGGCAATCGATTGAGACTATTTATTTTAAAATCGGAGAGGGGTCGTCCAAAAGGTGATCGCTTTCATATGGAATTGCTCTATATTACTATTATTACTTTTAATCGTAATAATGTAGACATGAAAGATGATTTTACTGAAACCTATGAAATCACTGCTTTATATAAGCGCTGAAATCCGCGCTTATTTTGCAAAAAAGTAATGCTTCCAAGTGGGAATTCGCCATACAAAAATCATGGCATATGTAAGGGATTATATTCGGCTTACTCCCTTACAAACCTGCTTGCATGTAAGCAGCGTTTTTTACTGGGTAAGTACCTATGTAATATTAAATGACCTATATAACCTAATTGTGGTTGGGGCCTTTATAATACCAAATAAATACAAAAATTAGGTAGTTCCCTGTCATATATAAAGTATACTTTCAAATAAAATATTTTTAGTTTCTTATCAATTACCCAACGGTTGTGAAAATGAATTTTCATATGTAAATGAAAACGAAGAACAAACATAAATGAATGTTAAACTACTTTTCAACTCACAGAAGGCAAATATTATTGTTGTTGGCTGGTGTTGCTGTTGTTTTTGTTGTATGTTGTTGCTGTAGCTGCATTGGCTCGCATGAGACACGCATACTCTAACAACTACAAACACAATATAGGCTTAAATGAAAGGATTTTTGTTGTTAAACTCAATGCTTAAGTACCTACACAACGTTTTTTTGTTTTTTTAACTTGGCTTAGGCTTAAATAACTAGTGGCAGGCAGAGTTAATAGAAATTTAAAATTTCAATTTCTTCCTTACATAGTAGAAAAGTGTGAAAAGTTCACAAAAACATATAAACAACAAATAAGAAATACACTCAAAGGAATTGCTTCATTATATTTATGAAAACGTACAAACATATGATTAAAGCTTAATTTTTCTCATCCAATGCTACATTTTCAAAAATATTTATGAAACTATTTCATAAACATATTGCTATGGTGATGCGTGTCAGAATTCCACCCGGATCTGGCTCAGTTTTGATACCGAAGTTGGTATTACTAATTTAGACTAAAAAAATTGTCCATTTTTTCCTATATCTTTCGGATCTTGAGATATGGTACATTATCACAGAAAAATATATCTGTGACATTTTTTTATTAAATAATAAAGAATTTGTGAAGCATCCTTCATAAATATCTGAGTGTACAGTAAAAACCTACAATGAAACAAAACTTATTGGAAAAGTGGCGTCTCTGCAACAATATTGCCCTTGTGTTGGAGAAAAGACTACCATATACACGTGCTGCTGGTGCCAGCATATAATTGCATTTGCCTTTTTATTATATATTTATATATGTCTTTGTATGACGGCTAGCCTAACGACGCATGACTTTGGCAAATTAACACAAATTTCCACATTTTAACTCCTAAAATACTCTTTCTCTCGTCTTTTGTTTTTAACTTTATAAATCAAATAAGGTTTTACGATTTTTTTTTTATGTATATAGATTAGGGTTATAACTTTTGACTTTTTTTTTTGTTATTATCAAATTTTACCTATACTGACTAGTATAGATCGTAAAAAAAAAATGTAAAGAGACTCAATTTTAATTTTTCGCTGTTTTCAAAAAAGTTTCCGCATAAACCTTTTTGTAGTTCGACACAATTTTGTTGTAAAATTACACTAAAAATTAACATTTCGCTAAAACCTTAAAGTAGTTATGCACTAACAATGCACTTCGGGACAGATCGAGTGTTTAGCTGGCATAAAGCCCAATTTTAAAAGTTTGATTTTTGGAAAAAATTAAATTGCATTTAATTGTCAACACTATGCTGAACTTAGCCTAGTTTTTATTTTTTAAGTTTTTAGTTCAAATTTAGTTTCAAAAAATAAAATTAAATAATGGGTTTGACTTTAATGTGTAATTAAACATGTAAATGGGGTATTGTTAAAACAATTGTTTTGTATCATTAAATATGCTATACAGGGTTGTCACATATACCAATTTCTCGCCAAACGTGGCGACGGGCGCTTTTTATTTCGATTTTTCAAATGAATGGCGATTTTGCACATACAAAATCACTACAAAAAAAAAACTGGAAATATATCAAATACATCAAATAAATATATCAATATATCAATATGAATTTTCGCATAAATTATTCAAAAACTTGAAACATTTTACCAAAATATAAATTTAAAATATCTTGTTAAGTTAATATTTCACAAGTTTTTTTGTGACGATTTCTTATGTGTATAATATATTGAATTTTGTATGTTATAAACAGGGAAAAAACGAATATGTATAGCGATTTTCTTGACGATTTTTACACTTACAAAATCACTACAACAAAAAACTGATATATTATCAACAATATATGAATTTTCGCATAAATTTTTCAAAAACTTGAAACATTTTACCAAAATATAAATTTAAATCTAGGTTGGAAAACTTTACCTTTTCCTTATAACGGTTGCTGCTTACCACGCCCACATCAAGGCCGATATGAAAATTTAAAATCTTCATTTCAATAGTGGCATATGTCTTCTGATATCACATGGTTTATTTCAGAATTTTAACAATTAAATTTTGTTTACTCAACAATACGAGGGGTACTATTTATATTTCGGGAATAACTAATAATAACAAACATTTTTAAATGAAAATGGCTTTTTTGTTTTTCAAAATATCCCCCTTGCTGATCAATACACTTTTAATTCGTTCAAACCATTTGTCATAGCAGTTTTTCCATTCCTCTTGAGACACCTCCAAAACATGGTTTTTGAACGCTTTAACTGATTCGTCTTCGCTCGTAAATCGTTGACCACGCAGTTTACCTTTGATATTCGGGAACAAGAAGAAGTCATTGGGTGCCAAATCAGGACTGTACGGAGGATGAGTCATCAATTCGATGTTTTGACTGCTCAAAAATTCACTTGTTTGACGAGCTGTGTGAGAGTTCGCATTGTCATGATGGAAAATGATTCGTTTTTGGCGCTTAGTTTTACGAATTTCTCCGAAGACTTCCAGCAAACAAATGGTCGTGTACCACTCAGAATTGAACGTCCTACATTGCTCAAGAGGAACAGTGACCACATGACCCATTATGCCAAAGAAACAGGCTACCATTTGCTTTGCTGTGCTTCTTCCACGAACAACTTTTGTTGGATTTTGCTCGTCTTAGAAAACCCACACGGTCGATTGCTGTTTAGCTTCCGGCTCATACGCATATATCCATGATTCGTCACCTGTCACGATTTGAAACACGTCTTTTGAAGCACCACGGTAGAACTTTTTAATCATTTCCGTACACAAATCGACGCGAGTATTTTTTTGAGCGATTGATAAATTATGGGGTGTCCAACGAGAACAAATTTTTTTTACAACTAAGTGTTCAAGCAAAATCGAATGTATTGAAGTGGAACTAATGTGGAAGGATGCCTCTATCTCACAATATGTCACATGACTATCTTGCGTTGCACAGTGGAGTGAATCAAAAAAAAAGTGGTAATAAATATAGAACTTCTTAACTACTGGACCGATTAAGACCAAATGTATATGTAATCGTTAAGGAGGAGTATAGCTTTCAGAAAATTAATTAACACAGGGTGAGCACTAAGGTGCCAAAGTAGACCACCTCGAGTACAAAAAACTTTTAAAATGCTGTAACTACTACAATTATGAACCGATTTCTATGATTTTTTTGAATCCCCTTGATGAGATTAATAAAAAACTTTCTTACAATAATATGTTACCTCTTAAAGTTTAAAAGTTGTGTGATGTTGAACATTAAAATTTAAATTTTTTTACAAGTTTTTTTTAGGTTTTAAGTTAATAACTCCTTTATAATAAGTGGTAAGACATTGAAAAAATTTTTGTGTATTGCCACTTTTATCACTAATGTTGTGCTTAAAGTTTCATTTAATTATCTGTAACTGTTGAGTAAAGAAAAATCTGCAAAGTAAATTTTTTTGAAATAGGTTAAAAAAATTGTAAAATTTTTGAGAAAAAGTAGCTTCACTCATACGTTTTTTTTTATAATCTAATAGAAGAAAAGTAAATATTTTTTTAAATATTAGAAAAGACCAGGCTTTAAGAATAGTTTTAAATGAAAGTATTATTAATTTTGGACATGCACCCTACACCCAGCATTGATCGAAAATCACCAATTTTCAAGTAAAATTTTCAAGTTTACACACGTGGGCAAAAAATCTCACGCCCATTTCTTAACTTTTTAAAACTTAGTATTATAGACTAATAAAATGTTAATTATTCTTTATCAAGTTTGCCGCCGGGAAATGAATAATGTGGTCCTGGGAGGAGTTTTTTTAAAAAAGTCAAATTTTGAAATTAGATTTTTTCGCTTTTAAAAAAAATCATATTTAGATCCAAGTTTTTTACTTTCATTTATTTTTTATTAATTAACGACAATATAATCTTTAATTCATATTAAAATTGTTTACATAGCATAAACACCTATTTAGATTTTATTTATCAAAGTTAAGTTGTTATAATACAAAAAACACTATTATATATATTTTTTGTTTTTTTACTTATTTGTTCTAGAAATTTTTTAAAATTTACAATAAATTATTTTGTACAAGTTTGTTATAATTTTTATTAAAAATAAAAATTATGATTTTTTCGACCTTTAATTGTGCAATGAAAATGAAAATTATTCAAGTTCGAGGCCATACTCTATATTTCTTCATTAGGATATTGTCCTAACAACAATTTGACCCTGAAAGGGTCAAATAATAAATTTGAAAACAAAAACTCTATAGATTATTTGTTAGGACAATATCCTAATGAAGAAATATAGAGTATGGCCTCGAACTTGAATAATTTTCATTTTCATTGCACAATTAAAGGTCGAAAAAATCATAATTTTTATTTTTAATAAAAATTATAACAAACTTGTATAAAAGGCAGAGTACCACCAAGTTTACTTCCCCTGTTTTGTTTACAAAATATAGAAAGGAGAGAGAAACAAAAAAACGTGTATTGAATATCCACCAGAGGTGGATCTTGCACATCAAACAAGTTTTCAATTTATTTTTTGATCAATGGTTATAATCTTTAACTTCAAACTCATATGTATATTTGTTCTCATGTAGTGAGTAAACTAGTTCATATGTATGTTTGATGTTTGGCATGGGATTGTTACCGCTTTCAAAACGTGTTCTGATGATGGGAACCTAGAAAATTCCCGAAATAGATCTATCAACACATTCCTGAAAGGGTCAAATAATAAATTTGAAAACAAAAACTCTATAGATTATTTGTTAGAACAATATCCTAATGAAGAAATATAGAGTATAGCCTCGAACTTGAATAATTTTCATTTTTAATTATTTTGTTTTGTAAAGTAGAGGCTTCCACCTGTTCAACGATGTATAACATGTCTGATGAGTACGTTTACAAACGTCTGAAAACTTTTTTAAAATGTGTCAACTCGACCAAAAATTTTATTTATATGAAAATTCCTTTGAATGAAAATCATGGTAAATAGTGTATGAGTAATTAACAGGGCATCGACTTTCATGCACTAAAAAATCGAAAATATGCGCTTTAAATATGCAGTAAAAAGCTCAAAATATGCTCTTAAAACATGCACCTAAATCGAAATATGCACCAAAAACCCAAAAATATGCACTTAAATTCCTAAAATATGCACTAAAAATCCAAAAAATATGCACTTAAAGTTTTTGAATTTTTGAAAATCGATTGAATTACTCGTGAGCGTTAGTTTAAAAATTAAATTCATTATTAATGTCTACCAAATCACAACTAGATGCATTGTAAAGGGTTACAAGTGCTTTCTTTTATATTTTTAATTAAATCTTAATTTTTATTATTAAAAAATATGCAAAAATAGGCAATTAAAGTGAAGAAAAAATTTAAACATATGCATTAAAATATGCATTTATAGCAAAATATGCAAAAATTTTACCCTTTTAAAGACAAGATTATCTGAAATACACAAATCTGGTAAAATATCAGACTTTTCCTCAATTATTGATTTAATAGTTTCATACTCTGCACCCTGAAATTCTGGAGATTTCAAATCAATTTCGACGGCTAAATTTTTCAAATCGATTTCATCTACATCAAATCGCGAGAAAGTGTCGGGTACTATGTTGAGGGACCCCTTGCGATGTTCAATTTTGAAGTCAAAAGCTTGCAGCTTCAGACTCCAACGCGCAAGCCAGCCATTCTAGTCTCTTTGATTCATTAACTATTAACTTTAGACTTGAATGGTCAGTAATTATCCGGAATGGCTATCCCCCGATATATGGCCTAAACTTCGGTTACAGTGTAGTTGCGTTGTGCCCCATTGAGTTTTTGTGAGACAAAAGCTATAGGACGGTCAAAAATTTTAAGTGCATATTTTTTGATTTTTAGTGCATATTTTAGGATCTTATTATTACAAAATAAAACAGGTAAAATACCACAATAAAACCGGTTATAAAAGAAGAATGGAATCGAATTTTTAAAACTTTCATTTGTGTCTTAATGTTACCGTGGTAGCCAACTACCATTACTATGAGAAATTATTGAATGGCAACCCTGATTTAAATTGCTAAATTTTAGAATATTTCTATCGAATTATCTTGTTAAGTTGGTATTTTACAAATTTTTTTGGTGACGATTTTTTATGTGTAAGTAATTTGGCAGTTTTCGGGGTTTAATATTACAATTGTTTTGATATTGAATTTTGTATGTTATAAATAGGACAACCAGAAATATGCTGTATCATGCTTTTTTCCCGTACATCGTCCGTTTTACGTAGAATAATTGACGAATTTTGCTATTAATTGAATATTATTGCAATATTATTGCATATTTCAGTATTTTTGATGAAACAAACAATTTTTTGCACTTTTTAGAACAGAAGCCTATTAAAGCAAATTAAAAAAAAATGCAAAAAATCTATTTTTTAACAAACTTATATTACTAAAAATTACTCTTCTAATTTTTTGTATTTCATGTATACCATTAAAATACACTTTTCGATTCGGTTGGGACTTTATTTCTCTGTGTGTACATAAAACTTAGCGGTTTTATTGATGCCAGCTTTTGCCAAAACGTGCGATGCCTATAAAACACACACGTTTTCTAATTCTTGGTGTTTCGCTAATTTTAGAATAATAATGTTTTACTTTTAAATTTTAAAAAATTAAAACCAAAAGTTTATTTGTCGATTTTTTATCATAAATTATGATGTGATCAAGATTATTCAAGTTCAAGATCATTTGTTTTTTGTTAAACAAAAAACCATGCATGGGTTATTTTCTTCATCCCCTAATTTAATGCAGACTTTGTCTACTGACAAGTCCTTACATATTTCATTTGGCGTCACCGAAATTTAATTAATGAATTTAATTAATAAATAAACATTGTACGGTTTTTCGTTTAAGAAAAAAACATTTTTATTGATTTTTTTCACGATATTAGAAATTTGCAGAACGACGAGCAGATTAAGTAAAAATTTGTCCAATAATTTTGGTCCACTAATGCAACTTCAAAATAACCGGAAAATGCGATTTTTCAAAGTAATAATATAGTTTTGCCGATGCCTTGGTGATAAGTAAAAATTTTGCAGAAAAAAAAATGTTATAAACCTAATATACATTTTATTTCATTGTTTACATGTATGCGTATGTTTTTTATAACTAAAAATACATCTGTGTGTGTAGATTATGTGATTGTTTAACATTTCTTTTAACACAGGACAAAGATTAATTGCTAAGGATAATTAGAAACTTAAACACTATTGCAATATTGCGCAAGCAACAGTCTGCAATATATTTAAAAAGGTGATTGAGTTAAATTTCTTTACAAAAAAAAAACTTACATTTAAATAAATGCCCTGCACAAAGCTTAATTAACTTACAATAGAACTAATTTCATATTGATTTAGATTAGGATAACATAAAAAAGGGGAGCAAATTGAATATACTCGAAAAGCGACCTAGTGTGTGTTAAAGGTCTGGTTGAGTGGGTCACAAAGTTGGATGAAGATACACTTTTTTATCGGAAAATTGTGTTCAGCGACGAAGCTCATTTCTGGTTGAATGGATACGCGAACAAGCAAAATTGCCGTATTTGGTGTAAAGAGCAACCAGAATTTTTCTTTTGTTTTTTAAACTGCATCCCAAAAAATTCACTGTTTGGTGTGGATTATAGCATCATTGGACCGTACTTTTTCAAAGACGATGAAGGCAGGAACGTTACTGTGAATGGCGAGCGCTACCGTGCGATGATTACAATTTAACGCCTTTAGACTATATGTTTTGTTATGATATGTTAAGGCTCAAGTCTATAGAGACCAGCCCGTAACGGTTGACGCACTGGAAGCCAATTTTGAAGAATTTATTTGTTAGCTACCGGCCGATAAGATGGAGAGGCGTATCCGCGGTCAACATTTACATGAAATCATCTTTAAACATTGAATTATATAGATCGTTATATCCACACAAATAAAGATTTCATACATTTCTCTAAATTTTATGTGTTTTTTTTTAATCAAATCTGAAAGCTCTTAAAAAATCACCCTTTAGCTTGAACAATATCATAGGTTTTCAAATTAACAAAGGGCTATTTTATTTCAAATTAAAAGCATTTATATAATTAATTAAATAAAGTTAGTATGTTTAACAAACTGTTACAAGTAGGAACTGCAAAATATTTTATAACAAATTCAGATTTAATTGAAAATATTTACAACCCTATGGGGAATGGGACCGGTTCTGCGTGTGCCATAGGATCGGTCCCTTCATGCCAGAGACGGGTCCTCTGCTAAACACTACCCTATGTAAACAATTGGCAACTTTAACATTGGCTTGTCATAGGAGGGGGTCATTTGTCCTGCTTTAAACCACATAGTGGCATGCCACAGGACTAACCAAAGATGGCCATACCACAAGACTGTCGCAAAAGGGCCATATCGTATAAAATAAACGAAAACTAAACAGCTTCCAATGGGTAAAATTCTGGCCAACTGGCTTTTTCTTGTTAATAAGCATTCTGGTTAAGTGGTATGTCTTCCCTTTACCAGTCACAGGATTGGTAATTTTAGGACAATTAACACTGCTTAACCCACTTCAGTATTAAATTATACCAATCCTGTGATAAGTCCTTCTTTTACCAGACACTTTTAGGTCAATTGACTCCTCATTCCCCATAGGGTACAGTTTTCTTAAACATAAAAAATTTGCATATATTTGGAAAGCTTAAATATCTGTCTTACTGAGTTCATTTAATATTTAAAAATTGATTTAAAAATGTAACAAGTTCAAAGCTTTCTAGTCTCCCAAGTCCTAAAAAATAGTTTTTTAATAATAACTTCTGGTTTTTGTTGGGTGGAGGGGGAGGGGGTGTATTCAAAAGATTGTAAGTAGTTCTACTCAACACTTACAATAAGGGCTTTTCATATATATATTTTCACTGTATCACAGTGTTACAGCTGAAAACTAAAAAAAACATCAAATTAAGTTGCGATAACTAAATTTCAGTCAGACATTAAAAAATATTTAACTGTTTAAGTCTATACTAAATCATTAACATATTTGTAAACTTATCCAAATTTATATTTGCTAAAAACTTATTTTTTTTTTTGTAACAAAGAAACTTAAGAAATCCCCCTATTAGAGTAAGTATTTCATAAACTCTTAAATAAACAAATGGACCAAGTGTTTATCTAAATGTATATTCACACTTTTACATACAAGAACATATCTAAAGCACACAAAGATCCTTCCCTTTCTATATATTAGTAATAACCGTGGCTTAAAGGAGCATTATAACTGTTTTCAAAAGGTTTTTTTTGGCCTCTTTTTCACTTATTCCATACTTTTTTTTTCAAATCTTCTTAAGTAGGTCTCACTAGTTAGTTAACTGTGTTATTGTCTGTTTGTTTGTATGTATTTGTCCTTGTTTATCTTCTTCTTCTTCTTTTTTTCATCATCTTCTGTGTCAGATTATTTAAGGATTACCGTATTACATCCCCAATTACTTAACATTTGTTTGTACATGATGAAATCTATTATAATAAAATGACTACACAATGATAATGATGATGCTGAAGACGATGACAATAATAGGGAGGTGGACCTACTGTGTCTACTGAATAAAAGCTAAAAATCCATTCAAGTTGTATTTATAAATATCTTAAGAAATATACACTAAGGATAATATGTAGGTAACGACGACAGCAATGGTAGTCAAAAATAACTGAAATTTCACTTGAAGAAAGGACGACTAACAAACATTTCACTAAATTCAACTAACATTTGTCATTTGTTTTTACTGTTCAAAAAGTTACTAACAATTGTAGTAAAAATTAAGTTAGTAAAAACTAAAAAAACATAATTTTTTTTAAATAACAAAAAATTACTGTAAAAAATTATTGTAAAATCATGAAACAGTCATTTGATGTGGTTTGTTTTTTTAAATAAACAACAGGGTTAATAAAAATTTAAATTTGTTCTACAAATGACTGACATTTGCATTAAAAATATGGAAATTGTATTACAACCCAAACAACTGCAAATTTTTAAAGCAGAAGTTCCCTGAGTGTACTGTTAATAGGCAGCATCAGCTTATGCAACTGGAATCTAGAATGAGGCAAAGTTTTAGTGAGAAATCTGCATTATTTGTATATATTTCTAATGGGGTATTTGTTTAGCTTTAACAAAAAGCCTTTTCTTTATAAGTAATATAAAATTTTCAATTCGACGAATTTGAAAACAGTATTAAAAAAATTGTATACGATACATTAGAAAAGTAAACTTTTTATGGCATGAAAATAAAATGAATTTTCAGTTGAAGAAAATGAATAAAAGCTAACAGAAAAAATCGCTGTTGTTAAATTTGAGCAAAAAACATTAATCTAAATTCAAATAATAAGTTAGAAGAACTCGAATTTCAATTGCATTAACAATATAATAAAATTACTTGGAACATAGCACTGACCTTTGCATTACTGAGTTTCAAGATTTTTATTTTTATTTTTTTTTTACTTCAAGCAGAATATGAAAAAGGTTTACATTTCAACAGCCCAATGTGCATGTTAATAATGGGACTTTTGCTCCGTCTGCCCTAATTAAATGTGAATTAATTGTATGTGATATTTTTAGCATCTCACATACAATTTATAGATCGACAATACAATACTTTACTTGAACCCCCTCACGAGGCACAGTGGAAAATGTTGGCCATTTTTTCATCAAAAATCTGTAACTTTTTTGTTTAAAGAGATAGAATTCTGAAATTTGGCAAGCATAACCTCAAATATAAGTGTCATTAAAATAAGAAATATCAACGCTTTTAAACAAAAAGTTATTTAGAAAAAAAATTAAGATTTTGAGCTTTAGGTTTTTTATTTGGCACAAAAGGATTTTTATTTAAAACTACAAAAATTAATTTTATACAACATGAGCAAGATTATAAATTTATAATTTTATATTATTTTCTTCGTCCAACTTACTACTATAATAAAAAACTACGTGCATTTAGTTGAGGTATAATGTAACATTTCCGTCATTGAAACACCGAAACTATTAGTATTCATTAAAAATTTTCTATATTTTTTACACAAATTTTTGGATTGTAACAAAATGTGGTAAAAAAAAGAAGAACTGAGAATGCTATTTACATAACTTTCATGTATAAATATTTAAAAAAATGTATTTCCTCTCATGGATTAACATAATTCCGAAATTTTAAAGAAATTATTGTAAATGAGTAAAAAAGTTTATATAAAATTGTATATGGTTGGTATATGGTCGATTTGACAACTTGTGTCAATAATAACAAATATGATATTTTGAACGGTAATCATCTGTCAGTATAATTCAGTATTCGATAGACGCCAAAGTGTAAACACACATTATTTCAATCGCTATAATAATGTCGAATTTTGTGCCTAAATAAGATGTTTTGCGGGGAAGTCTGATCATCTTCTTTCATTTGAAGAAAACGGCTGCTGAAAGTTATCGGTTGTCGGTAGAAGCTTACGGTCAACATGCACCAACTCAAAAAACTTGTGATCGATGGTTTGCGCGATTCAAGAGTGGTGATTTTAACACAGAAGACAAGGAGAGGCTTGGTCAGCCGAAAAAGTTTGAAGATGAGGAATTGGAAGCATTACTCCACGAAGATTGTTGTCAAACGCAAGAAGAACTTGCATTATTATTGGGAGTCACACAACAAGACATTTCCGTACATTTAAAAGCATTGGGATTCATTCAAAAGCAAGGACATTGGGTCCCATATGAATTGAAGCCGAGAGACGTTGAAAGGCGATTTTGCATGTGGGAGATGCTGCTTCAACGCTACAAGAAGAAGTAAATTTTACATCGTATTATTACTGGTGATGAAAAATGGTTACATTACGACAACCCCAAGCCCAAAAAGGCATATGTAAAGCCCGACCAACCAGCCAAATCAACGCCAAACCCGAATATCCATGGCGCCAATTTAATTCTCTGTATTTGGTGGGATCAGAAGGGTATTTTGTATTATGAAATGTTGAAATCGGGTCAGACGATCACAGGAAACCTGTACCGCACACAATTTATTCGTTTGAAGAGAGCAATCAACGAAAAACGACCAGAATATTCGACCAGACCCGAGGCCATAATCTTCCATCATGGCAACGCTCGGCCACATGTTGCAGGAACGGTCAAAAACTATTTAGAAAACAGTGGATGGGAAGTTTTTGCTCACCCACCTAACTGCCCAGACCTTGTCCCTTCTGACTACAATTTGTTTCGATCGATGCAGAACACCCTTACTGGAATACGCATCACTTCAGAACCGAGTAAATTGTATCACTTTGGATCTTATTATATTTAAGTATATACAATATAAAACTATGCCATTCTATCCGTGTTTTGTCCCGATATTACATCTAATTATATTATATTTGATAAAATTATAAAGAGAAAATTACACACAGAGAAAAATTTAGTTGTTGCCAACTGAAATTCGAGTTCTTCGACTCAAATTCGGTTTTTACGAATTTTAGTCGGTTGGTGCAACTGAACGTTAGTTTTCACAGGAAAGTTCGGTGAATTCAAATGAATTTTAGTTGCAACACCCAAAATATTCAGAAATCCAATGTAAATATCGTTGTACTAACAGAATTTATAAGTTGTTTCGATTATTTCTCTGTGTGTAGATGCACAATATTCCAAATATATTTAAATTAAAAGATATTTATATATATTTTACCTCCATAAAACGGGTTCAAAACACAAAATGTGTGATTGAAATTTTTAAATAACTTAAATTTTATTTATATTTTTTTATTAATTATTAATTTTAATTTAATTAAAGAAAATGTTCGTCAATAATAAAATGGCCCAGTAAAATCCAAATAACAGGTTTCAGAACCACTTATACTCTATTATAATAGCATATAATTTCTGTTTTACAACCGATTCTTTTTATATGGAGTTTGTCCTATTTGTAGTAGATGCTCGTGCTCCAAACTATAACAAGTTGCTTTAGAACCGGTTCTAGAACCAGTTATAGAACTGGTCCTGGGACAGTGAAACCTTAAAATTTGACTCCCAGGAATCTGCTCTAGAAACAGTTCCATGTAACCGGTGGTGAAAGGAGCTGTTATAGAAAAGGTTCACAGGTAATACGTTCTAAAAAATTTTGCTGGAGGGTTTGTTATTTGTAAAGGAAATCGACTTCACAAAATTATAAACTATTTTCGTAAAATATTTTACGATTTTTGAATTATATATAGTTACATAGAAACTGACTTGTGATACGATTTGTCAAATTATTATAAATTCTCTTTTGAAAATGTCAAAGTAATGGGAAATAATAGATTTGCATTTATGGGTATTGGTATGCGTATGGGTGCTTGAGTCCATTTTCAAAAAAAAACTTAGATAATTATGGGGTTCCATAGTATACAATAGATTTTACCACTGCACAAAATTTATTTGTCAAAATTTTAAAGATCGATAAAACTTTAACGGAATTCTTGTTGTTGTGAATAACACGGAAATTCTCCGAATAAAAGTGTTGGTAGGGTCTTATCAACGTAAATCTCCAGATTTCAAATCCGTTCTACAAATTTTTGCATCACTTACCATTCTCGCTTAATTTGTGAATTTTGTTATTTCGTGGGTGAAAGTGTTATGGGAACACCCTGAAAAATGAAATTTTGTATTCAGCAACAATTGCTGGAGCTGGAGCCACCACTATAATAGCTAAAATTCATTTTATTATCGTAGCATTTGCAGACCCAAAATTCAAACCTCCATATGTTCTTTTAATTGATATAAAAACCAAAGTGTACTGAAGAACACCTTTCCAGTTAAATTTTTTGCCATTTCATTTTGATGTTGATTTTCTTTTAATGATATCCAACCCAAAAATAACAACAAAAAAACGTATAGGAATTGTTATCAAATTTTGTGACACCATTGAGTCCAATCAAAAATACATTGTGCATGTATAAGCAGCAAACAACATCAGCAACAATTTAAACGGTACGATGGCAACATGATGGCTGTGGTTTGCTATGATGCTGATGTTGTTGTTACAAAAACAAAACTAAAATAAAATACATTTTATTCTACTTGATTTGTGGGGTCATTTTGTGTGAATGAAGACTATCATCAGCAGCAGACACAAAACAATACCAATTCTTGTACTGCTTCCTACAGTCATACCATCAATGTTGCCATTTTTGCTATTTTCTGGCTAAATCTAGCGATTTTTTTTTTTTCATCTAGCTATAGAAAAGTCATAAGACTGCATCAAACCGAAAGATTTAGCTATTTATTTTTCGTTATAGCGATTTTTTAGCAATTTTTGATTTCTTTATTTTAAGCTATTTTTTAGCGTATGTGTTTTTTTTAAGCAAAATATTATAATTGAATTTCCACCAGAGATGTTTTCTTTATTACCAATTTTTAACTGGGATTATTAAAAATTTTGAATGTTTGATATTGTAAGCTCATTAAAAAGTTTGCCGATTTATTAAATATAATTGACGGTTAAAGTCGGACACCGTTTTTTGCGAGGAGATACAATATTATTAATTTTTTTAATGGGGTTTCTTATTTTTGGTGAAAAATTACAGTTTAGTAAACAAAAACCACACGACTTCTGAACATATTTTGTAAAATTATAAAAAAATAATTAAAATAAATAATTTTTAAAATTAAATGAAATGAAATGAAATGAAATAGTCATAAAAGAAAACAAAATGAAAAATTAAAGCATTACCGTCAATATTATTTTTCCCCAACGTTTACCATTTTCACACACAGAAAAAATACACTTTTGAATATGTTTGCAAGTAATTATTTATATGATTCAAATTTTAAACCTTACCGAAGATATATTTGCAATTTTAAAATTTTTACATATTATATTTGGGACATCTAAACATACATATTATAAACATATATATATTTGCAGCCAAACATATGTTGACGACAGACGGTTTTCAATTTTTCCAAACATATATATGTTTACAGGCAAACATACATAATTATATTTGCAAGTAAATATGTTATATAAGAAATATGGAAAACGGATATATTTTCCAAACAAAATTATATTACCAGCATTTATAGTTCCTGCAGGTCGTTTTTTTTCAGCGTGTATGTAAAGGGTCCGCCAAATAATTTTTTTTTTTTGAAAATGCTATAAAAAAAACTACTCAATATTTTCTCAAATTTCTTTTTTTATTTGAAAGTACAATCCTTCCGGTTAATAATGGAAAATAATTTCATTCAAATGACTGCATCGGCTGACCATGCAGTGGCCTACACCATCGGTCCAATGTTTAAGCACATTATCGATTGTGTGCAGCTGTATTTTACTGGCTTCACGAATATTGTCCTTTAAAGCGTCAATTGTCTCCGGCTTGTTGGCACCCCACAAATAATAGTCCAACGGTGTCAACTCGCAGCTCCGAAGTGGCCAAACGACATCAGCTCTGCGGCTGATAATGCGATCTTCAACATTACCATGATTTTCAAAGTAATGTTCTGCAACATTACCATGATTTTCAAAGTAATGTCGCAATATTTCCCAGCGTTGTTCAAGCGTATTCACAACCATATTCGTTCAGCGGAAGGATAAAACTAATTATCTGTCAAATCAGACATGAGCTAAGTGTTACCATTCACGAAATAAGCACTAGTTAAAAAAAACGTTAGATGGCGGACCCTTTATTATAAAAGTTTTTAGTTTTTGAACCGTTTTAGTAAGAAATACTTTAACAAATTTCACAATACTCGATGGAATTTAGCGATTTCTAGTGATGTTTATTATAAAATATAGCCATTTTTAGAGTAGAGTTGACAACATTGCATACCACACCATCCAATCAACTTTTACAATCTTCTTAAACTAATATTAACAATAATGAAACCACAAGAGAGTCTAAGTCTGAGTGAGAGTGGCATTAAGCTATTGTGTACTATATATCAGTGTATGTGTATGTGTTAATTTTTGTAGCTGGCTGTGGAACTTGTCTATTCTAATTGTATGTGAATATAATTGTATCTATGGAGTGTTCCTTAAAAAAATTTTGAAAGGCAATTTGGCGCCATTCCAAACTCATTTTTTGGTTATTAAAATCACAAAAATGTACGCTTGACATTTCAAACATTCGACTACTTGAAGTGTTTTTGTTACTGTGGAATAAGAAACACACAACAAATATCACAATTTGATTAAGGCAATTAAAACATTTGGGGAATAGGAAATATGGTTTTGAAAAATGTTATAAACAGATTTTGGCTTATGTAAAAGATAGTTTACATTAAATAACACTATACAACAGCCTAAAGAAAAACTGATATTGATATAAATCTTTGCTAATAAACAGTGATTTTTAGCTTTGTCATTTAACCCTTTAATGCTCTTAATGTAATAAAATAGTTTAAAAACCACTCCAAAAGCAGCCTACGGCACTGAAGCAGTTACAAGTTATCTCAAATACTGATTAAGTTTACACTGGATGTAGCATGTAGTCAGTAGTTTTACTACACTCAAAAAAATAAGTTAGTCGAGAAGTTAGTACAATGTCTTGTAAATCAGGTATAATATTTTTCAGCAAAGTGTTTGCTAAAATTATGTTTTGAGCTAAAATTTTAGCTATAAAGGGTGTTTCTTTATATGTGTATAGAACTTTGAAATGGAATAAAACAAACGCGCATTTTTTTAATTGACATGAAATTTACTTTATTCGAAAAATGATCTTCTGGCATTATAATTTAAATACGACTTCTGGCACATGACCGCCACGGCTGGCTCGGACGTAGTCTAATCTGGAGGTCCAATTTTCGATGACTTTTTCCAACATTTGTGGCCCTATATTGGCAATAACGCGGCGAATATTGTAATCCAAGCGACTTTACATATCCCCACAAAAAATATGCTATGCGGTTACCAAACGTTTTCTTCAATAAATCAATTGTGTCACGAGCTGTGTGACATGGTGCGCCGTCTTGTTAAAACCACAGCTCCTGCACATCATGGTTGTTGAATTTATGAACGAAAATGTCAGTAATCATGGCTCTATAGCGGTCACCATTGACTGTAACGTTCTGACCAGCATCGTTTTTAAAGAAGTACGGACCAATGATTCCACCAGCACATAAAACACACCACACAGTTAGTTTTTCTAGATGTAACGGTGGGTCAACATTAGGGCGGGTCGATTTAAAAATCGCTCAACGTTCAAGGAAAATCGTATTCTAGGGATCCAAATAAGAAACTTTGCCGAATGAACCATACCTCTAAAATGAATTCAGATGTCCTGACTTTTGACCCGTAGGGTCAAATTTTGAAAAATCCCACTTTGATATTTCAGAAAGTAGGAGGAATCTCTCCAAGATTATGGGAGTTACTTCTTCTCCGGGAGACGCGCTAGCAGATTAATGCATAAATCATCATTCTAGGTGACCGTTAAGGGGTTAAAATGTAAGTTAAAAGAGAGCCTTTTTAACCGTGTTTTTATAGCAAAATGTACAAATCTCGGAATAGAGATATTTCAGAAAGTAGGAGGAGTCTTTCCAAGATTAGGGTCTCTATTTCTTCTCCAGAAGACGCTCTAGCAGATGCATGTATAAATTATATTCGATTGGGGTTAAATTCGATTGGGGCACTCTAAATGGGTCAAAGCGGAGTTTTCCAAAATTTGACCCTACGGGTCAAAAGTCGGGACATCAGAATTCGTTTTAGAGATATGGTTCCTTCGGCAAAGTTTCTTATTTTGATCCCTAGAATACGATTTTCCTTGAACGTTGAGCGATTTTTTTGCCTCCATACAACTCGACCCGGCCTAGTCAACATACACTTGAGGATTATCATCACCCCAAATTATGCAGTTTTGTTTATTGACGTATCCATTTAACCAAAAGTGAGCTTTATCGCTAAATAAAATTCGCTTATGAAAATCGGAATTAATGGCAATCTTGTTTTGGGCTGAACTAAAGACAATTAAGTTACTGAAGTAAAGATAATTCTCTCAGTGAACTGTTTTCTGTTGTTGTAGTTCATATTAGTGAATGAAAAAAAAAAAAAAAATGTTGATAGTTTAGGCAACTGGGTTTTAGAAAAATAGAATAATAGTTTGCTAAAATCAGAAACGCAATTTAGTATACAGAGAGATTTTCTTGGAAGAGTTTTAATGAACGTTTTTCATTAAATTGATGAAGTTTTCTTAACAATGTGAATGAAAAACTTGATGAAAAAGTCTTAAAGATTTAACGAAACAATTTTTTATGAAACTTTTTCATTAGTCGTATGAAATTTGTAATAAGTAAAATGAATTTTTTCATCAAATTTTATGAAAAACTGCATTAGTTTAGTGAAAAGTTTCAATGGACGAGAAATGACACTTCAAATATCTAATGCAAAAATTGCATTGATATCATGCAGAGAATTCTCTCAGTATAAAAAATATTCCAATTTTTAAATAGAGAAATATTTAGATCTTACAATTTTTAACTTCAAAAATATTATTTTGTACTAAAAATTAGTACGAAAACTAAAAATTGGGATGCAAAACATTTTATAAAAGTTTCTACAAAGTTTTTTTATATGATAGTAAGTAGTCGCCATGACCACTGTTGCCAGGTTTGACGATTTATCGTCATTTTGACGATTTTTAGTACCTAAATTACTAAATGACGATTTGACGATTTTTGCTTCCAAAATGACGATTTTTTGACAAACGTTTAATATGTCAGCAAAACATGTTTATATGCTATTATTAAAAAATCACCGGATCTATTTTTGGATTTTTATTATTTCGTTAAAATTAAAAACTATTTTTTATTGAAAGTTTAGCAAAAAAGTTATTTTATGGATTCATCTTAGGTTTATTTTAATTTATTTTCTGCACTTAATAAAGACCACTGCAAATGTAGCTAAAAACAAATGAAATTTCTCTTGAAAAAATAACGACTTACATTTTAGTAAATTCAACTAACATAGTCATTTGTTTTTTACTGTTCAAAAAATTAACTACAATTGTATTATTAATGAGTGGTTCAGTCAGTGCAGTAAAAAATAAACAAACATTAATTTTTTTTATTTTTTTAAATAAAAGAAAACTACTGTGTAAAATGAATGTAAAATCATAATACTGTAATTTAATGTGGTTTGTTTTTTAAATTAACTACAATTGTAGTCAAAAATTAAATTTCTTCTACAAATGACTGTTTTTTCACTTCAAAATAAAAATACTGTATTACAAATGAAACAACGACAAATATTTACAGAAGAAGTTCACTGAGTATGTGCTTACTTTTTTCATGGTTGGCAAACACTACCTTTTCATTACAATGTCAGTTGCTTGCCACGGCCACACCAACGCCGTTATGAACGTTTTAAAGCTACGATTCCAATAGTGGCATGTGTCTCTACAGGGTTTGTTTCAAAATTCTACCTATTAAATTTTGTTACATCAACAAAATAACGTTATAAATCGTCGTTTCGGTATTTTAGCGTTATTTTGACTTTAACTAGTTCAAGATATTTCAAAATCAAACAGGTTAAATAGAAAACTAAAACCGTTTACATAAGAAGAAACATGTCTTTAATGGAATCGCTTTTTTTAAATTTCCACTCCGCTATTAGTGTTACTGTGATAGCCAATTATTATTATGAAAAGTTATTAAATCAAAAACATCCAAGTTTTTGCGAAACAAACATCGAGCTCGAATATTCTGGATTATAAATCCGAAAATAAATCCGGTGCTTAAAAATCCTAATAATAATATAAATAAAGTGTTCCAAAGTAAAACTTCAGATATTCACAATTTATATTTGAAAATGGAAAAACATGCAGTAATAAACAATATTTAAATAATAATAAATAATAATATAAATATTAAATAATTTTTAGCAATATTAATAACCAACCCAAAATGAAAAATATGAAATAATCAAAAATTTCACAATTTATTTTATAAAACTATGTTATCACATGTAATACAATTTCAAACTTTAATTCGTTAATGGAAGTCCAAATTTATTATTTAAAGAAAATAACATTGTTAAAGAATTTTTAAACTATGTAAAATAATTTAAGATTTAAAAATAGTGCTACTGAATTGGTTGTTACAGAATTATGTAGAAGGAATTAACAGTTAAAGTGATATCGTTATAAAATATCATGATTTTCGAAGTTTAAATTACAGAAAAGTGTAAAAAATCGTATTATATTACACCGATAGTACATGAGCACTTGAAATGTGTATTACATTATTATTCTTTTTTTTATTAAAACTGTATCCCACTTGTAACAAATATTTTTTTGTTTTGACGATTTTGACGATTTTTATTGGAAAATTGGACGATTTTATGCTCAACATACCTGGCAACACTGGCCATGACCGACTTTTATACTTGTTTGGTAAAGAGTTTGATTTTTTTTTTTTTTTTGTTTCAGTATAGCGCGTATGAGCGATTTCAATACGAGCAATTAATTATAAAACACTCATACGCCACCAGTTGAAAGTTTCTCAAAAAACATAACGTTTATTTTGAATTTCTCTAACTCTTACAGCAGAATATGGCCCAAAAGATTTATTTAACAAATTTTCGAAATCTGATAGATTTCATTATACACTGAATTGGAATTTTATTGTGCCTTTGAAAATTTTCATATTTTGGAGTCATTTATGAGTATTCATTTCCGAGCGCTTAGTTATATGTTGGCTGGGTAATTATTTTCCTTTTTCACCAATATTAATTTTTATGCCCCAAGACAAAAGTAAGCACTGATGATGATATTTCAACAGACTATTAAAAATATGAAATGAAAAGGATTTTTCATCTTATACTACGTCTTTTCATTAGTTATCAAAATAATTGAAAAAAATTGTGAATGCGTATAATTTGAATTTCATTATTCTCAATTGTGGCGGTGGGCAATGTGAATACAAAGACATTGAGTAGTTTTGTTTTACTTTTTTTTTTACAATGCATTAAGTAGTACATTCGTTTGCATTAAGTCTCAGTACTGCAAATAACGCATAATATGATTTTCTTTTAGCCGTGAATTTTTATTTTCTTTTTTTCTCTCTCTTTATTATGATCACTTTTATTATACTTGGGGATACACTTGTCATTCTTTTTTTTTTATCATATATTTTTTTAATTCTTTATTTGATTCTAAAAGAAATTGTTCTACAGAAAGAAAGATTTCATCCTATTTTATGCTGCATCACATTCAAACATACATAGGATGTCCTTTACAACTGCATTGTGTTTTTAGTTTGGTCCCTTTACAATCACAGCAAGTTGTTTTCTATGTAAGAGCATTTATTAAGAGTGTATGTGTGTGTGTGTGTGTTAGTGTGTTTTGGGGGAAACAGTGAAGCATTTTTTAATTAAATTGCATTTCCGCTTTACAAAATTCTTATAAAAAAAATATATATATATATAAAAGAAAAATTATTATATATTTTTATTTTCAGTTTTTCTTATTTTTTTTTTAATCTGTGCTCTTTTTTCCACTAGTAATATTCTGTAGTTTGCCTGGCTTTCAAAATAATATCTTCGTGGACAATTTGTTTGTGGTATATTTATTTGTTACAGCTCCTGCTGTTGTTGGTTTATCATAAAGAATTTAATAATTTTTGTTAAAAAAAAAAATATTCGAAGAATTATATAAAAATGTCGTATAAAGGAATTCGTCAAACAAAAAATATCACAGGAAAATGGTTTCATTAATTTTTAAATTTTTTACGAGGGATGTTAATTATTTTACGAGGGATGTCACAAAAAACTGTATTTGTGACCTCAACGGCCACTAAAACCGGCTTTGAAACTAATTTTTGTATAGCTCTTTGTGTGCTTAATTTACATCTGGCAAGAAAATATTTGGGCATTTCCATAGTCACATACGTTCCATGAGGTAAAATCATGCAAAAAAATATTGTTTTGTTTTGTAATTCTTCACTCACAAAAAGTTTTGCATAAAAGTTCAACAGGTATTTAAAAATTTAATCGGTAAAGTTGTTCCAAGGAATGTACTTTTAAATTCCCAAAGAAATATATTTTTTAACTTTCTCTGTCTGTTATACAATAAACAAAATAAACAGAAAAAAGGACTTTCGGTAATAGTTAAAATATTCAGTTAAAATTTTCTATTTAAAACAAATGTAATTACTAAATGGATTCATAAGATATACAATGTAGAGTGGAGTTCGCTTATAACGAACACCGGTTATAACGAACTTTTTTTTATAACGAAAGATTTTTCTCGTCCCAATTTACTAACATATTTCATACAAAATAATACGGTTATAACGAACATCGTTTATAGTGAAATTTTTATATAACGAACTAATTTTCTGGAGCGTTTTACGAATTTCCATACAAATTTATGGTCTTATAACGAACACATATAAAACTCTAGATTTTAAAAGAAAAATGTCCTGCAAATCTTCAAAACTCTAGCTGTTTACTTGAATCTTCACTAAACACATTAAAAATGGTATGAAACGTAATTTAATGGAAGAATTGTTTTCATATTACAAACAAACATTTTCAAATTAAGAGAATTTAAGAAAACATCCTGACAATTTATTATTTTTTTAAATATGTTTACCATGCTTAAGCGACTTCGCTTATAACGAACTTAATTGTCCGATCCCTACGAGTTCGTTATAACGGTACTCCACTGTATTATCTAATAAATAATATAAATTATGGATTGTTAGTGATATTTTAGTAATTTAATCACTTTATATAAGATATTATTAAGCGAGATTCAGGGTTGGCCTTGAATAATTGCAGGTAGGGGTGAGCGCTCCGGAGTCTCTGCCCTCTATCTCGAAAACGGTTGAGCGCATGAAAAAATGTTTGTAACGAAATTTGTTACAAACTGCATGGCCTACATAATAGAGATTGACATCATTTGAGCTATAGAAACCGAGATAATCGCCAAAAACTGATTTTTGTGACATTTGACCTTGAATAACTCACAACGCAGACATCAGATTTTATGAGACTTTTGAGACAGTATTTAGAACACAAAAATAAAGCCATATACGAGTTCCCAGCCGATTACCTGGCAGTCGAAGGTGAAACCCTAATTTTACTGGACTATATATTAGAAAGCAATCGAACTGCATGGTCCTAAAATACAAGCTAATTAAGAGGGTGGCGTGATTTGACAAGAATTAAAGTTGGTTTTATCGTCCTTTACAGTAACATAAAACTCTGTTTATTGTGCCGGCCATTTTTGTTGAAACTCTTTTTAATATGATTTGGAATATTTTAAGTTTGCTTCAGAATTTGCAAAATAAATAAAACTTTTTTTGATTTACTTTTACAACTCATCGTCTGCAACGTGAAATTACGTATAGGAAACTCCAAAAATTTATTAACCGATGTCTACGCTAAAAAAAAAAGTTATAAAAGTCAGCAAAAAATTCTGATGAGTCATCAAAGTATTAGTCAGGAGAGTGTTTGCAAAAAAAAATGAATAATGTCAGTAAAATCGTATGCAGGCAACAAAATTAGTAGATTCAGAAAAAGTTTTGCTAACACTTAGTTGATTAAAAATTAAAAGTTAACAAAATTTTCGCTGAATATTAGTAGACCGTAAAAAACTCAAACAATTTGTAGAAAAATTAAACTTTACTTAATTTATTTGCTAAAAATCCTAAACATTTTCTGTGATTCTTTTACAAATAATTAACAATAAGTTACAAAATAAAAAAAATTACATATTCCCACATTGACGACGTGAATTAATATAATATATTAAAATATATAGATATAATTATATATAACATAAACAAATTTATCTTTCAACTACTTACATTAACGGTTGCTGGCGTCTTTTAAAGAAGGACAAATTAATTATAATGACAAATTCCAAAATAATAAAAAATATGATATATGCAACCCTTTTTATGCAATAAGAAATTGGAAACATAAAAAATTACCTAAGATGTGTGTCCTTATCTTTCGCTTTAGTATGTCTGCCTGACCGTATATTTGTTTGCAATATGAAATGGGCAATTTGGAAACACTACATTAATAATCATTATAAACATTTAGTTCACAAAAACGCATTTGTTCTTTATTAAATTTAAAAGCTTTATTTTTTCTTTAATGTAATTAAAAGACAATTACTTTCACAAGCCGATGACAAACACAAAATCTAAGTTTTTTTAATCCTCAATTTTGTTTTCTGTACGTAAAATCGATATAACAATCTTCCAAAGTTGATTTTTGTATACGTCTTACCAGAAATGTACTTTTCAGTATCATTTTCCTTGTCACTACTACATCTGGATATGCCGCAACATCTAATTCATTCTGCGTATATCTTGCAATCTGGTTGTCGTCCACACTATTAATGTGCTAATCAGCACAATTTTTTTTAGCAAAATAAATCAGTAAAACATTAGTAAAATATAAGTAAAACATTAGTTCAAAACAATTAAGTGCTGAATAAGTATAACATTTTAGCTGAAAACATAATTTTAGCAAAAAATTTGCTCAAATGCCTACTACTTTTTGCTGCCTCATATGGCGATTGGTCTAAACATGGACCGATTACATCAAAAACCAATAGGTATATATCTTCGGTTGATATGAGTCAATGTAGTAAATTTCATCAAAAAATCTTAACATTTCCGAACTGAAACGTGCGTGGTTACAAAAACTATATAAGGGGGCCCTTAGAAAGGCGCCAGGTTCAACCCTGGATTGACTCGTTATTGAGCCAATATAAGTCAGTTTGCCAAATGCTATTAAAAAATCTTAATAATTGCGACTAGCAGCGCGCGGACGAGCTTTTTAGCTAGTTTTTTCGGTGTTCTGTTATATGGAACATAAGTCAGTGTGACTAATTTCTTCGAAATATCTTAATATTTGCCACCATATGCATGCGAAGAAATATTAAATGCTTTTGTGGGAACAGATATATGTGCACTAGGTCCAAATATGGGCTAATTCTAACCAAAATCAAAAGTCGGTGTCCTTTGGTCGATATAGGTCGGTGTGTTTATATTAGGGACTTGCAGCGTGTGATAAGCACAAAACTCTTTTTTGGGTGGGGCAATATATGGCAACTGGGGCTAAACATTGACAGACTTTAGCCAACATCAATTGTCCTTAGAGTAATATGAGTCAGTTTGCCAAATTTCATTAAAATATCATAATATTTTCGACATTTAATGTGCGAACAACGAAATAAATATAGAGAAGATCTTAAATTTTGATACTTTTTACATAAATGATCATAACTTCGGAATTAATCGATAGATTTTCTTTGAAAATTATTTGTAGTACCTTGACAAAAAAAAACAGAATTTTATATTTTTCATTCCAAAAAAAAATATCTTATCTATATTTTCGAAATTTTTCATTTTTAATTTTAGTCGAAATAAAGAAATATGTTACGTGCTTTGCAGTTTGACTGAGCGAAGTAACTTGAACCTAAATCGAGACATAGTCAAAATAGTCAAATTACACAAAAATTAAAAAATAAAAACTGCATGATATAAAAATAGGCGCATACTTGTAAATTTGTTTCTGTAAATTTTAATTGAGACTTTTTTGGTGAAAACATTCAAATTTTGTTCAATTTTTGACAAAATAATCTATTTTCATAAAAAGTCTTAGAATAGAGTCGCTCCAAATACAAACTCGAATTATTATTTTTTCAATTTATTTTTTTTACTTTAATAACTACTATTATATTTAAAGAAAAATAGCATTCGACAGTTGCAAATTATACATTTTAAAAAAACTTTAAAGTTAATTTAAAAAAAAGACGTTTCTGCATTTTTATCAAATTCGTAGGTCATTTTGACTTCTTAGCTAAAGTGGGTTAATGATTTCCGATGAAGTCGGAATTCAATATCGGATTAATTTGGAGTATAGTAAAGGAATAAATGAAAAAGGTGAATTTTTTTGAAATTTCGAATTTTAGGAACTTTTAATATTGACACACTTTTTTTCCGTCTTCGTGCACAGGTTAACGTTTTCTAAAAAAAAATCGATTTCTTTCATTTGTAATGTAATAAGTGAGAATTGAAAAATCGACATTTTAAGCAACATCCTAATGTAATTAGTGAGTACACTAACTAATGACATTCACCCCTATCGTAAATATTTTTTTCCTTGAATTGTTTTCCCTTTTCACCCAATTCCAATTGTGAATAAAAGTTCCCTCGAAATTTGTTTCCTTTGTCTAATCATTCACTCGTGAATAGCATACTACAATTTCAGCGGAAATTCACGATACTAATTTTCACTTGAGGGGGAATGAAAATTACATGGGAATAAACATTACCCTTTTTATTCACGATAGGGTTGATTAAGTTTTATGAAATAATGTGATGCTCCAAACTCCTAAAGCCCCAAGAATTTTCTTGAGCTTATTAAAACTTGATAGTTTTACTTTTCTTTATTTCATAAATAGACAATTTATATGATTAAATAAATCATGGAAATACATTCTCGAAATACTTAAAATCGGCATACAATGATTAAAAACAAAGCTAATTTTGATATAGAAATAATTTTATAAAAAAATAAAATCAAAAGGACTTCCATATTCGACTTTGCTTTCATAGTTTGAAGATTAAAATTTTAAATAAGGAAATCGATATAAGAAAATTTTGAAATTTGATGTATCATATAATTTAATAAGTCCACTTATGATAACATAGGCGGCCGATTCTTTTTATTTGGAATATAGACTTTAAAAAAACAAATCAAAAATCAATTTTGTTTAGGTTTGACCACATTTTATCATCGTGCAGTGTAGAAACGGTAATGACATGTTATTTAATTTCTCACACCAGTTCACTCTGCATTACTTTAACACGAATTATCAGAACTTTCTAATAGCTATTTAGTTTTCCTATAATTTTAATAATAAAAATAATGCGTTACTCATAAGTATTTACTTTTTATCATTATTTTATATATAAAGTAATGATCTCAAAATTTTTTCAAAATCAATTTTTTACTCATTATTTATTCAACTCTGCCCACTGTAGAAAAAACTATTACTATATAAGTGGTAATATAAGCGCGCGATTCGAACCTGACACTCCAGTTTGTCAGTCAACCGCTCTACCATCTGAGTCAACCGCTCTACCATTCTAGCTTACTAGAGTTGAGAAAATAATGAGTCTAAAAATAGATTTTCAAAAAATTTTGAGATCATTGCTTTATAATTTAAAAAATGATAAAAATAAGTACTCATGGGTAGCGCATTATTTTTTGTGTTGAAATAATGAGAAAATTAACTAGTTATTAGTAAGTCCTTATTATTTCTGTTATATTAATGTAGAGAGTAAGCTGGTGTCATAACTGGTAGTCCGAAAAGTAATGATATGTCGTTACCGTGACGCAAAACTGTAACCATTTTAATTTTATATGCAAATGTATAACTTTTTTAAACACCCCTCGTATTTTTCAAAATTATTTAAACAACAGAATATTCCATAATTGCAGGGGGTTAATAAGTTCGCATTAATTCTTTATTGCATTTTTTAATATGTTCATTTAAATACCTAATTTAAGTCAACATAAAGCAGTCAATATATTTTCGGAACTAGCACCCCTTGGAAATCCAAAAGAAAGGAAATGATTTACAAAAGAGAATTTTAGAAAAAAATTAAATAAAACAAACCACAAACTGCATAAGTATACTAAACGCCTTCAACATTACACCTCCAACTTTAAATTTCAGGCACAAAAACTACCACAACAACATATGAAAGACAGTAAGTTGACATCACATAACTTGTTAACAACCTACTTAAAACATGAGATACCAAAAACAAAAGTGATGTGTGTGAAGTTGTGGAAAATTTTTATTTTACGAGCCATCAACTTATGACCATCAATATGTCTAGAAGTTACATACACTGACGGAATTATCTTTACTTCAGTAATGAATTTTTTCATAGCTTTTATGAAAATTGTCACTGGAACTCGTCCATTGAAATTTTTCATAGAATCTATGAAATAGGTTTTAATAAAGTCAACGCTTATGAAATGTTTGTGGAATTTAAGAAAATATTCATAAAATTAATGAATCATTCCGATAATAAAGCGTTTATAGAATTTATGAAACAGTTTCCTATTTTTTTTTTTTTTTAATTAAGAAGTTCTTTGACTTAAAAAAACTGTTCATGAATGTCTTGAAAAATACATTCAAACTAAGCCAATGAACCGCTTCATATGATTTTTTAAACAATATCCCAGAATTTCAAAATTAATAAAAGGCTACATTGAAATAATAAAGCACTTTATAAAATATGTCGAAAACTTAACAATTAAATCTTAAAACTAAAGTTTGAAATGTATGAAAATTAATGAAATTATAAAATTTTTTGAAAAAATAAAAAAATTAAGCCATTCCAAAAATTTAATAGCTCTAAAGAAAATATTCGTTAAATTCATGAAGAGATGTTTTATGAAATCGAATGAATTTTTTTTTTATAAAACTTTGAAATTTTATAAATAAGAGTTAATGAAAAATTTCTCAATATCAATAAAATTGCTTAGATATAATGAAATCCTTCATTGAATCTAGGAACAAAAATTCTATGAAATTGTTTCATTAATATCATGCAGGATAATTCTATCAGTGTACAAGAATTTTTAGCTTTAAACAAACTAAATTCTGCTGGCGCTGATTTCAATCACATTGTAGCTTTAAAACGTCAGCAACACAATAGTATTACGTTAATATGACTACACCATTTACATTCATAAGTTTTACTCGAAAACAAGCGAATCATTCAATTGCCAGAATGATTTTTTTTTCCACTGTGCAGAATTAGAACGACAAAAGGATGGAAAATGATAAAGTGATAGTTCTGGTTTTTTCATTTATAATTTTAAATGTTGTATCACGCTCCTAGACGACGACAAGAAATTCTCATTGAGTTTGTCATTTAACTTACCAAATATCTCTGGAAATTCTGCAAGCGTGGTACCCTGACGATTTCCATGGCATAAAATTAAATCTGGATAGGGATTAGCGCTGACAGCGGTATTTTAATTTCGCAATATTTTTTTTTTGGAAACTCTTTTGAGTGAAAATATGTGAACTCAATCAAAAAGGCATTAAAATGTCCGTCCATCTCCAATTTCTGTGAAATTCAGAATAACGGTCATACTGTATAAAGTGACCATATTTTTTTACCTGAAAAAGGGACATCGAATAATTCTGATGGGTTCGGTCATATGAAGTGAAAATGCATAGATAATATAATATTTAATTTATCCGTAGTGAATGGAATTATTTATTTTACGTTACACTACAAAAAAATTGTTTATACATTGTTATATTTTTCAGAGGCACAAATTTGTTTCAAAATTTTAGGTGACGATTTCAAATATGTGAGAAACTTATGGCAAGATTTTTTAATATTAACTTTAATAATTAACATAGCCTTTAGCACTGATACCCTTAATTGAGTCTTATCTTTGGTCCAACAACTTGTTCATCAAAGAAAATACACGTTCAACCTTCGCATTTGTACCAGGCAAACATAAAATATATTAATCTATAATCTGAAAATTTTCATGGTTAAGGTAATTGTTTTTAAAATGTTTAAATACTTCCACCCAACGATTATACGTGCAAATATTTTGTTGATTCCATTCATCAATTTCCGGCGATGTTACGTATTTACATAGGAGTGAGTATTCATCGAATACTTCCGTATCTTTATTGCAATCGATATGTTCTTTTTCGATCAATATATCTAGAACTTTTTGAACATCTTCCCACTGTGGTACTTTTGTTAAATTTGCCCAATGAAATTTTTCTAATTCTTTGTTATAAACAGTCCATTGCTCTAAATACTCTAGACTAGTTTTATAAAATTCTTCAGCCTTTATTTTCACGAAATTCTCGTCAATATCTGTGTAACCATATTCTTTTAATTTTTCAAGTAAACAACGGACTGACACAATACGATAAAATTGTTAAAAAAAAGCGGAAAAAATGTTGGTACCGTGAGGATCGAAAAAGTACAATTTGTTTGTCTGTTTGGTACAATAACAGAAAACATATTTTCCATCCCTGGGTAGGCTAGTTTTTGTTCTGTACTGCACTTTGGCCTCTTCTATATTAAAACTCTTTGATTAAGTACAAAACCATCATTATAAAAAAAAAATCAAAAACACTTACTATCTTTTTGTCTCTTGTGTTTCCTAAGAAGATTTTTGTATTATTGCATTTCAGCAGCTTTCTATGCTCGTTGGTACTATGCAATCTCTTTAGCTTTCTATGACTGTTGATTTCAGGTTAACTACGAAAATTTATAGAACTTCAAACTCTATTTTTTGCAAATTTTTTTTTATCAGTTTGAGCGGCGACGTACAAGTAAAACGCAACGTATTCTTATTTTGAGTGGGGATTAATTTTTTACTTTTTAAGCACAGTAATTGACAGTGATGCCAACTTGGTGCTTTTGGCACTATTTATGGTGCTTTTCAATGACACAAAACTCCAAAATTTTAAGATATCTTATATTTTAGAGCAAATCAACTATCTCTTATTTCGAATTTCTGAAAACGGGACATTTTTGCGTCTTCGAGTTGTTGTCGGGGACAACGGGACAAAGTAGCTGAAAACGGGACGGTCCCGTTTAAAACGGGAAGTATGGTCACGTTTGTCATACTTGACAAGAAATCTACAAAACATAAATTTCAGATTCCGGACCCTTTCTGTTTCCGATATATGATGGCTTGAACATTGCAAAAAAAAATTTTGAATATTGACTAAAGCGCTGTTACAAAATTGACTATTACTTTTAATGTATATAAGTACAAAATTTCAGTTGGCCACATTTTTTATGTAAAATGTGCTCTTTAAATTATATGCTTAATTATTTTTTCATAGAAGGGTCTAAGGTTATATTTTGGCGTTTCGAGTTCAAATACCCGTATCTCGAAATGCGATTTTTTTTTTAATTCCTTAAAAATATATTCTTACTATTGAAACCCTACTCTACATTTGTGGAAACACTCAGGGTGGTATCTGAGTTATAACCAAAAACATGGTCCTAAGTACTTTTTTCCAATTTCTATAAATGCATATGTGTTCCTTAAAAAACGATTCGTCGTTACACTCCTCAGTATTGTTGAAAATGGTTTCAAATGGGAGAAATCAATGTCATTTATTCTTTTTTTTTGGGATATATTAACCGTGCCTGCAATAATGGCCCATTTGTGAAAACAGTGTATTTATATTAAAAATTTCCAAAACTTGAAATTTTAAAAAATTTTAATTTTTATTTAATATACTATAAATTATTCAATTTTAGAATTCTGACTTTTGCGCCCCGGTAGGCTAGTTGGTAACATGCTGGCTTATCAGTGCGGGGGTCATGGGTTCGATTCCCACCAGAGGTACTGGTCTGTTTTCGCTACAACGCGCTCGGTTAGGGTAATAGTATATAGAATTCTGATTTCATCGGCAATTATTAACCAACTTTATTCTTAAATCAACAACGGCCCAAATATTTGATAAAAACCAGATTTTTTTAAATAATTTTAAGGCTTTTTTAAAATATCTAATTCGGAGATGTCGCCTGCTATTTTCAAAAAATATAATAGTTGTATTTAAAAAAAAAAAAAAAAAAATTGAGAAAATGATAATTTGCGAGTGGATTGACGTCTTTCCAGGATATTTTATGAAAATTGATTACTGGTGCTTTTTGGAGAAAAATTCACATAAATTTGATTTTTTTTTATATTTCTACTTTAAACGAATGTAGTTTTTAAGAGAAATACGATATTTCATTAATTTTTTTTTTATTTAGTCAAGAATTTATTTAGTTGAATAAAGAATATTAAAAAAACAAATTGGAACCAATTATAGTTTAATTATTCTGAATACAATTAAATTAAATAATAATTAAATTTTGTTGGTTACAATGGAATTCCAAGCAATTTATTCTCTGTGTGTTAGATTGATGCGATTGATACAAAGAACTGAAATGATTAGTTAAAGATTTTTAAAATAAAAGTAAAGATAATTATGGCTTCCGAAAGTTCTGCAAACTTTGATGAAAACATTCAACTTTTGTAAAACTCTTGATAAATAATACATTTTTAAAATGTGTTTTTTATACAGTTATAGAATTTTAAGTTGGCAGCAATTTTTTAACTGAAGGCAATTGATTTATGTTTAGTTTGGTTTTTGATTTCAACATGAATAGCCTGACACCTGAACAACGCTTCCAAATTGTGCAAAATTTATATTGGAAATCATGGTTCTGTTCGAAATACGTCTCGAGCACTACGTCCATTTTACGGTCAACATTATCGTCCATCAGAGTAATTAATTCGATTAACTATGGAACGTTTTCGCACCACGGTTACTCAAAATATGCAACCACAGAGACGTCGTACAGTGCGTACAGAAGAAGTCATTGCTGCTGTAGAGCGTAGCGTAAAGGAAGACCCCAGTCAGTCTATCCGTCAATGGTGGCCGCTATAAAGCCATGATTACTGACTTTTTCGTTCATCAATTGAACAACCATTATGTGCAGGAGCTGTGGTTTCAAAAAGATGGCGCAACATGTCACACATCTCGTGCCACAATTGATTTATTGAAGAAAACGTTTGGTAACCGCATAGTTTCACGTTTCGGACCCGTGAATTGGCCTCCAAGATCGTGCGACTTAACGCCGCTAGCCCATTTTCTGTGGGGATATGTGAAGTCGCTAGTCTACACCGAAAAGCCCGAAAAGATTGACCACATGGAGAACAACATTCGCCGCGTTATTGATAATATACGGACACAAATGTTGGAAAAAGTCATCGAAAATTGGACCTCCAGATTAGACTATGTCCGAGCCTGCCGTGGCGGTCATATGCCAGAAGTCATATTTAAATAATAATCAAGAAGATTATCTTTCGAATAAAGTAAATTTCATGTCAATTTAAAAAATGCATGTTTGTTTTATTCCATTTCAAAGTTTATACCTCTAAAAAACACCCCTTATAAAATGCTCTGGAAAGCAGTCACTCCCCACAAGAATTATAATTTTTTCAATTTATTTGTAATTAGAAATTTTAATCAATCTTTAAAATGAATTTTAAATAAACACGTTTTTGCATTTTTATCAAATTCGTGGGCCATTTTTAATTCCAGTCTAAATTGGATATGATGTCAGTTAGTCTATACACATTTCCCATATGATATATTTAAAATGGTGTAAAATAATGTTAGAAAAGGCGTTATTGTATTCGTTATGTTGTAAATACACTCAAATAAAAAAGTCTGTAAAAACTGTAATTTTACAGAAACATAAACGATTTGTAGGCCTGTTTTACTAATTTACGCAAAACATGTCTGATATTATTAGTAAAATTTAAATAGTAGGAAAAGTTAGTAAACGTTATTAAAATTTAATAAAATGTTAGTAAATCCCTAAGAAATCAATTTGTTAACATTGTCCACTTTTTTTTTTTTTAAGAAAGAATTTAAATTTTTTAATTAAAATATATTTTTATTATCCATTTTATTTTTTTTTTTTTATATTTTATATTCTGGAAAGGTTCAACATGAAAAACAAAACTTTGCGCTTAACAATGAAAAAGGAAAATTAGTAGAAATGTTTGATCATTTTAACAACTCATATTTAAAAAATTTGTTAAATATTTTGCTAAAATTGGCACCGAAAAACGTAAATTATCATGGTGAAAATTGGCAAGGCGCCACGTTGTTTAGTATTTTTTTTTTTTTTGGAGCCATCAAAAGCAAACGATCTTAGTGAATTTGTAAACCTGGAAAAAAAATGGTCACCGTTATGTAATTCAATAATTTAATTTAAAAGTCTCCGTCCAACCAATATTAAAGCCGGTCTAGATGCTAATCTGGGGGATTCTGCTCCTTCGTTTACGAATATAACATATTGGGTGGAAGTGTTTAAACGAGGCCGTACCATCTGCCAAGACTAATACCGTAGTGGTCGACCAATTGTGGTGTCCACTTCACACCTGAGACAAAGAAGCAAACAAATCAATGGGCTACAATGTGAGAATCGTGTCCAAAGTAAGCGAAGACAGTTCCATCTGCAGGCAATGTCATGACATCTCTTTTTGGATGCGCTGCAATCACTTTTATTAATTATCTTCAAAAACGAAAAACTATATACGGCGAGTATTATGCTAACTTATTGGGGCGTTTAAGTGATGAAATTAAGGGAAAAAAACGCCGTATTTGAAGAAAAAGAATGTGTTGTTTCATCAAGACAAGTTCACACATCCACTATTACGATGACCAAAATCAATGAGTTAAAGTTCGAATTGGCTCATCACGCATCTTATTCGCCAGATTTAGCTCCCTCGGATTGTTCTCTATTTCCAAACTAGAAAAAGTGGCTCGGTGGTAACAGAGTTGCCAACAATGAAGAGGTGGAGTTCGCGGTTGATAGCTATTTTAAGTAGCTACGCAATTCTTTTTATAAACAGGGCATCGAGCTAAAAGGAGATTATGTTTATTATTTTTACCAAATTTGTTGTGTTTTTTTTTAGTTAGGTTGGCTAATTTTGAGACCGCCCTCGTAGTACAAAAACTGTAAATTGGGATATAAAACGTTTTACCAATTTTCCTTCAAACTTTATTATTTGAGTGTAAGAATTGTTTTTTGCTACAATCCCAAGCAACAACAACTATATACGAAAAAAAAATTACAAACATTTTACAACAACTAAACTGCATAATGTGGTTGGTAACCAGTGATTTAGAACAAAATTTTCAAACATTTTCAAGTCAACAATGAGTTACAAACAGCAAGCGCAACAGCAACAACAACAACACCAACACAAACGACAACAGCAGCAACTAAACACAATAACCCAAAGGTGTTAACGTGTAAATTCCCATTCACAAGATCGAACTAGGTAGATAATCTGAATATGGGCCGATAAAAGAAAAACATAATCATAATATATAGATGTATGTATGTTAGTGTTATTGTGTGTGTGTGTGTGTGTAATTGGTGTGTGTGTATGTGTAAGTAAGATATATTTTAAATACTGTGCATTGAACCGTATTAAGAAATATTATCAAAAGAAGTAGCCAAAGTATAGGAAGAAATCCTGGATTTACTTATACACAGGTATGCTGGCAATGTTTAGGTGAATAAAATTAGAAGAAAAAAGATTTAAGATTATGTGTAACAAAAAATTTCATAGACATTTAAAAATACGATATTGAAATTTATTTACTTGAATAACTTAGAAATTGTAGTTGAACTGGACAGTTAACATGGTTATATCAAATATGTAAAATTTACTCAAATGTTTTATACCCGCAGAAAAAAGACACTTTCAATATGTTTGCAGGTAATCATATATACACACTAGGGTGGGCCGATTTGTAAGAACAAAAATTTGGCGATATTGTGAAATAGATTTTTAGAGAGCTTTTGGCATTAGGAAAAAAAATTAAACTACGACATATCAAAAAAAAATCATTTTCGATGCACCCAAATTTAAATTTTTTGTCTTTTTCTCAACTATTGTTTTTAAGGTTTTTTTTAGTAGGTAATGAAAAAAAATATCGGCTGATTTTATTTTTTTTTTTAAATATTACCTCTCCGAGGTGACATACAATACATACAAATATGCATTGCCACATACAATACAATATAACATATGAGCGCATGAGAATAGAAATACGACTGAGAGAATCGTACATCAAGAAAAGACCAAAACTCGTTGAAAATATTTTTTTTTCGAAAAACAGATATCACCATCGCCTTTAACGTGCGAATTTCTTTGGAAATGAGATATTTGATACGGGAGAGAATACATAAAAATTGGTTTGGAGCCTTAAAAATAACAAAAAAGAGTAAAAAATCGAAAAAAAAAACCTTTTTTCGATAAATACTCGTCTAAACATTTTTGTTTTTCGAAAAAATTATATCGCCATTGTTTAAAGCGTACAATTTTACCTTGGATACAATTTTACCTTGACTTCGCGATTTTTTTTTAACAGACCTATTAAAAAAAACCTTAAAACTTTACGCGTAACGCGTAACAAAATATCGATCGTCCCAAACCTCAAGAAAAACATTTTTTTGCAAAAACTGCTATCGCCATCGTTTTTAGCGAACAATTTCACCTTGGAAATGTAATATTTAAAAAACAAAAAAAAAAAAAAAAAAGGTGCGCCCCGGTAGTCTAATTGGTAGCGTGCTGGCTTATCAGTGCGGGGGTCGTGGGTTCGATTCCCACCAGAGGCACTGGTCTGTTTTCGCTGCAACGCGCCGAAGGCCATAGTAGCTAGTGCTCGGTTAGGGTAATAGTAATTATATTGTAATTATATGATTATTAATTAATACAAAAAAAAATAATTAAATCAGTCTACACTCATAATAATCTATAGGTAAAATACACGAAAACCGTTGTTCATTTTACGAAAGTTTTGGTTATTTTGACATTACGAAAAAATTTGTAGAATATACAAATCACATTTCGTATAGTTTTGTAAAAACTGTTTTTAAATAAAAATGTGGTGCATACCTTACGAGTTTATTTTAAAATTAAAAAAAAAAATGTAATGGTGCCACACCAGAATCGAACTCACGATTTCAGTGACGTCCTGCTGTGTTGAAGTAGACCCCTCTACCATTAGCACCAAAGTAGCTGATGCTATACAACAAACTAAAAAGGAACTTAAGTCGAAAATATTATGAAATTTTTATGAAAACTAGAAAAATATGCTACAAATATTTAATAAAAAAGGTAAAATGGCAATTAAACATTTTTATTATGTTTATTGAACTAAATAAAATAATATAATTTTTTTTATAAATATATCAAACAATATATTAAAAAACAAAATAAAAAAATAATAAAATAATAATAATAAAAAACTTAAATAACAATTTCAAACTAATTGCATTTTATTATTAAATATTTTATCTTTTTAAATATTTGTTTTATTGAATTTCATACTAAACCCGGCAAATAAAGTGGAAGGAGTGTTTTCGGGTCCTCTTTAACTTGTTTTAGGATCCTCTTTATTAAACAAAATGCAAAATATCCATTTATATCAAAACACAAAAATAGTAATAATGAAACAAAAAATAAAACGTAGAAATTTAAAAAACATTAATAAACAAAAAAAATATAAAAACTAAAAAAAAAAAAAAAATTTGTCCTGGCAAGGAGTTGAACTCGCAACCTTCTGATTGCAAATCCGACCTCTAACAACATCAACATCCATATGTAATATTTGTAACATTACAAATTTTTGTACAATGTACTAAAAAAATATTACGAAATCATGTTTGTATTGTTTACGAAATTTGTAAATTTATATAATTTGTTTTATACAAAAGTTTTGTAATATAAACAAAATGTTTGTACATTCTACGAAAAAAAATTTACGAAAAATACATTGTATTTTTAAGCATGGATTATTATGAGTGTATTTTTTTTATTATCTACTAAAAAAAAACCTTAAAAATAAAAGTTGAGAAAAAGTCACAAAATTTAAATTTGGGCGGCTCGAAAATGATTTTTTTTTGATATATCGTAGTGGAATCTTTTTCCACATACCAAAAGCTATCGAAAAAACGATGGCACAATATCGATTGCTAAATCGACCCACCCTAATACTCACAGAAAAATAAAGTGTCAACCGAATTGAAAAGTGTATTTTATTTACATATATTTACATTGGATTTCAATGTATTTTGGGTGTTGCAACTAAAATTCAGTTGAATTAACCGAACTTTGTTGTGAAAACTAATGTTGAGTTGTACCAACCGACTGAAATTCTTAATAACCGAATTTGAGTGGTATTAACAGAATTGTGGTTGGCAAATAGCATAATTTTTCTCTGTGTGTATGTTTACAATGAATAAAATTTTCAAGCCTAAACAAAGATATATTTGCGATTTGAAAATATTTAGATTAGGGAAAAAGTTTTAAGAACTGAAAAACGAAGTGTTTTTATTTTACTTTTTAATTTTTTTCTGTAAAGTTCTATTGGATGTAGTAAAATTTTACAAATGTTTTTGATGATTTTAGCAAATTAACTTTAACTTGCAGTTTACTGAAATTTTACTAAAATTTAGTAGTGGCCACTAATATTTTCTACTAATTTCATTATACTTACAGTTCAGCAGACATGTATGACTAAATTTAGCAAAAACTACCGCTAGGCTCAAAATAGTCAAATTTCCCGTAACAGCAAAATTTTCAGTAGCCATTACATATTTTTTTTTCTTAGCACAGATCACAAAAATTTATACGAAAACTATTATTCCTATTATTTTACAAAATATATCCTATTAGAAAATCACTTATTTAAAGATTTGTAGACGATAAATTAAGTCAAAACGGACTTCCGGTGTGAGCTCTTAAAATAAATTTTTTTCGCAGACCTAATTGTTTATACCCAATCAGGCGCAGGGGTAACGGGAAATCCCCCCCCCCCACAAAATGATATTTTTCAATACGAAAATGTAAAATAGATTAAAAAACTTATTAAAACTACTCTAAGTCCCCCAAAAACCTTCTCCTGGATCGGCGCCTGTACCCAATATATCTGAAAATAGACGGGGAGCGATTTAAAAACACTTTTTCTTTTTTGGGTACTCTAATAAAGATGTTAGTACAATTAATAGAAGATAAAGCTCTTGAATATTTTTTTACAAAAAATAAATGCTTTAGAATTAAATTGGTAACTTATAAATTATTTTTTTTGATTTTAATTCTCTTTTCTTTCCACTAAATTAAAAAACTTTATGAACATACAAATAGTATACAATTTTAAACTAAATACTAAATAGGTTTTGTTGTATTTGAAATAAAACAAAATTGAATTAAGCTTAAAAACTGTAGCACAAACTAAATTCACATGAAGTTCACATGTACGAATATGTACGTACCATGGTTACAAAATATCAATCCTTACTAAATGATTTGAAATCTAAGCATACAAGTGCAGTGAACTTACTCTTCCATATCGTTGCATTTTGTGTGAAATATATACACTCGTATTTGCAAGTAATTCGACCTTAAATTGTATGTGTATTGCATAGTGTATGCATACAGTAGTTATTTTCATAAAAATAAAACGGAACAGTTTTTGTAGTTTATAACACCGTGCAACAAATTTCAAATTTTTTTCACACACATGGAAAAGTCAATATGTGTGAGACACTAGAGACCACATATAGTTAAACTAGAGTTGTGCAGTTCGTGAACGACTTAGTTCAATTGAACTAGTATTTACTTTGAAATAGTGAGCTAGTTCGCATTCTTCAGCTTTCGCTATTTTCGTTCCTTTTTGGTATTTGAGTAACATTTCTTTTCTTTATGTTGCTATTGAGTTTAATTTTTTATTATTTATAGTGTTAAAAAGAGGTGTATAATATGAATAAGTCTCTTATTAATTATCAAACAAACGATCCAACGAACAATTGGACGAAATTGTCAAAGATCGATTGAAGAGCGACCTAGTTCATTCAGATATATCGAACTAGAAAGAGCGCTCACTCAAACGAACTATATTGCCCAAGTCCAAGTTAAACTGGGTTTTCAGTTTCGCACCAGCACGTCAAAATTTCTTTAAAAAAGAATTTTACATTTTTATTTTTTCCAAAATATATTAATATGGGTGTCAAATGAAAAGTGGGAACCTTAACTATTGGTTATAACTTTTCACGATTAACAATTTTACAAAAAAATTTGAATACTTTAATATCCTTGATGATTCTAAATTCTTCCCTAACACGCAAACCGTGTTGCTCAGTTTTACCCAGATAAGTAGACATCTTTCCGGGCATATTGATATCGAAAATTGGCACAGCGCTTAAAAAGTTACGAGTAAAAATATAAAGGTACCTATAAATGTTGTGTACTCACAGAGAACTGAAATTCGATTACTACGACTTAAATTCGGTTATAACGAATTTCAGACAATTGAATTAACATGAGTTTCCACAACAAAATAGCTTTAATTCAACTGATTTTTAGTTGCAACACCAACAATATTTAGAAATCTAATGTAAATATTGTTGTACTAACTGAATTTATAAGTTGGTACCATTAATATACACTTTCAAATTCGGTTGGCACTATAATTCTCTGTGTTTACATATTGGTGTGTTTCAGTACAAAATCATCTCTTGGCGTCTGGTGAACAAAATTTTTTTTTTAGACGCTAGAGGTGAATACTAATTTATTTTTACCACCTTATATTTTTGTTTTTCACCTCAAAAATGCTTTTAAAACAATAAAATTTGTATCACAAATATATATTGTCAAATATTTATTAATTTTTGTATTAAAAATACAAAAATTGTTTTTCGAACTTTCTACATTTATTTCCATATATTTAGTTAGATTATTATTCTACCTCAAGTCAAAAAATCTAATATGATATTGTCATATTAGATTTTATTTGTGGCTTTTCAAAAAGTTTGATAATTTTCTTGATAGACAATGCAATTGTTTCATTGGCATCATCCAAATCTTCAGTTGTCTGCTATAAAAAAAAAATAATTGGCTTATCTCAAACCGAGACATTGCATATAGAAGACAAAATAAACTCTATAAGAATCTTTTTGTCTGCTTTAGCGTATAGACTGCCTGGTCTGGTAACCCTAACTATAAAATCAAACTAATTGAAAAACAACAATTTTTTGGAATATGTATATATTGTTTTTACAAATTGTAATACAACAAACACATATACATATACTGACATACAAAGTATAGCGACATGTAAAATTGTTGTTTTTCAAATAGTTTGATTTTATAATTAGGGTTACCAGATCAGGCAGACAAAAAAATTCTCAACGAGTTTTTTTTTTGTCTATTATATTTAAAATATCGGTTTGAGTTAAGCCAATTATCTTTTTATATTACAGACAACTTAAGATTTGGGTGATACCAATGAAACACTTGTATTGTCTATCATGGAAATGGTCAAACTTTTTGAAAAGCAACAAATAAAATCTAATATGACAATATCATATTATATTTTTGGACTTGAGGTAGAACAATATTGCAACTACATATATAGTTTTTTTAATTTTTGTAACAGTTAGCCCCACTTACACTACGTCCCCATAGCTACTAACTGGGACTTTAACCGACACATTTGTTGTTGTTTCCCATATAAATTTTCAATTTAACTGTTTCTTGAATTTTAACTGTACATTCAGCAATCGGGCCTAAACAATTTTTTTTCTCTCTGTATTTTTCAAATTTTTTAACTTTTTTCAATATAAAAGTTAAACTTTATCAAAATTAGGAATTTGTAGTCAACAAGAATTTATCTTTCGTCAAAAGTCCGTAAGGAAAATATTAAATTTTTATTTCTATAAGAAAACTAAAAATATTTGGTAAAACTCAACAAGAAGAGTTAGATTGATGAAATTTATTTATAATTTTCAAAATATTCAAGACTTTAGTTATATTTTATTAAAGGATACAATTTTATAGGGACATTTTCTAATTTTTCTATAACGAAAAATTATAATGAATATTTTTTTAAAGCCGACCTTCTCTCTTTTAGTTAGTAACAATATTTAAGTAATATCATCAGCACAAGATTTAAAACTATTTTGCAAAATTTTAAAGTCCTTTTAAAATAAATGTTGACGCTATGGCGAAAAACTAAGAACGTAGTTTAACTAAAAATGGTTCCTTGTTTAACATATATATTGATTTTTCCACGTGTAAAAACTACTGTTGCACGGTGTAATAATTTAAAACACAAAAAAAAAAAAAAATTAAACAAAAGTGCAAAAGTTTTACTCCTTAACCGTAACGACATTGGCTTTTTCTCCTCTTTTTGTGAAATATTGACAATTTTACTGTGTAACGAAAATGTCACTGCCGAGTATGTTTTTTAGCAATCGATATTTATAACCAGGGCAACCAGAAATATGCACTAAAAAATTAATGTAATGCCCATAAAAAATGCCCTAAAAACGGAAAATATGCTATTAAAGTCTGAAAATTATGCTCGTAACAGAACATGTTTTTGTTTTATCGCATTTTTAAACTTATTCCTCAGAACCGTTGGAATAACTTTTATGAGATTTATTTCAAATGCTAAAAAAAGCAAATAAAGGATTAACTATACCTAAATTGGTATAGCCCCAAAAACAGGAAATATAAATTTCCATAAATACAAATATGTGTTTGTTCTAAAAAGTTTGAAAATATGCAAAAAAAAAAAAAAATAGAATTTATTATGGAAAATTGTATATTAATGACAAAATATGCAAAAATATCTAAATACGTTCTAACAAATCGATGCCACAATTCGACAGTTGCCCTGAAACGGATTCAAATTCCTTTTTTTTTTTAATGCGAGATACAGAAAAAACCATGATACAGCATATTTCTGGCTGCCCTGTTTATATCTAAAAGATAAAGAATACCTATCCCTTGATTTACACATTTTTTCTGTTGCATATGCTTCGTAATTGTCATTAATAATTATAAAAGATCCATACCAATCTCTGTATCATGAGTTCCTTAATACATCAAGTAGGAAATGACCAAGGATCAGAGAAAAAAAGATAAACCCAGAAATAAGTTTCATAAATTTTTGTCCAATGTAACAGTTTTCACTAATATTTATGAAATATTTCATAAACAACAGAAAGTATAACTACCGCATCATGGTCTTTATGAACTTTTTTCTACACAAAAATAGTGAAATCCTTACTAACACAAAATATACTTTATATATATAGTGAAACATTTCATAAAAATGATGAAATTGATATTGTTTTTTATAAAATGTTTCATAAATACTTTGATAGAGTGGACGAAAATCTATGATACATGTCATAAATATGATGAAGCTTATCATTTGAGTGTAGGGCAAGGAGTTTCATACATAAAATCCGTTTTGAAAAAATACTTTTCCGAATCAAATAATTTGCAGCAAAACTTGCATAGTTTTTTTCTTTTCCATATTTTTGCATATTTTACTATAAATGCATATTTGTGTGTGTTTTGCTACAAATGCATATTTTATGGTATTTTTTATTGCATATTTTCTTTTGAATTGCATATGTTTGCATATTTTGTTAAACAATAAAAATAATGCTATAAACACATAGACGACTGCAGCTACAGGACTACAGCCTGCCAAAAATAAAATACACAAGTTTATATGAAAACGATTATTTTGGCACAAACACAGCTACACGGCTACCCGACTACTTTTGCCGCTGTAGTCAACTTAGGATAATTTCTAATTTTGTTGTCTACAAAACAAAAATAGTGTTGACAATAAAACAAAATATGTAACAAATTAGCGCTTAAAAATATTTTATATTGTTAAACACAAAAAACGTCGCAACATTAAATGCTATAACCGCATTAATATTCAAGAGGGGTTGATAAATTTATTTTTACGTTATAATAATGTATTATAAATAAGTAATTGTATTTTTAAGTCAACTTTATATACGTGTCTACAACCATGCTATTGTTCTATTTTAGTAAAGCAAAAAAAAGATGTAATTGGCACTACTGAAATAAAAATTCATTTGTATAAAAAAACAGCTGTTTACTATGTTGCTGTCGTTTACAAAATAATAAGTAGCTGACCACACGGCGACGATTGCAGTGAACGGCATTTGTAGTCGTGTAGCTCTGTAGCCTGCTGTGTTCTATGTGTTTATAGCATAAGTTTGAATTAAAAAGAAACAACAAATAAACTTTTGCAACCTTAAACATTGGATCTAGTTCTCATTTGTTAGAAATATATATTAGATTTCATATTAACACCAACAATCTCGAGTAACAAATAGATTTTTAAAAATACACAAACTGTACGTACATATTTTTTTGAATTTTTTATATTATTTTTAATTTGCATTGCATATTATTTGGTTTTTTTGTGCATATTTCGATTTAGAGAATATTTTGAATGATTGAATGAAGAATCAAAAAATTTCATAAGCAAAAAGTTTTTTACATATAAAAATTGCTTTTTAATGTAATCTAAATTAGCTAATCCAGAAAAAAATTGTGTGCCACTAATTAAAAATTTTCATTTTTAAAATCCGAAATCGTACGGTTTCGTAGATTTTACCATATCTATTTTGAGCGATTATTTTTTCTTTTTTTGATGTTTACAGATTATTTCGGTAACGGTTTTTAATGATAACGCTATTTCGATTATTTCGCTAACAGTATTTTTCCGATAACGGTATTTTAGTTATTTAGGTAATGATATTTTAAGGATATTGGTATTTCAGTTATTTAACGGATAACGGTATTTCATTATTTCGGTAACGGTATTTTAGGGATTAGCGATGGTCAGTTGAAAGGGTTTTAGCGGTATTAACTGCTTTTAAATCGAATATAATTTTTAAATTGTCAAATTTGTATACACAGAGATAAATTTAGCTATTTGCCAACGGAAATTTGGTTACTAGTACTCAAATTCGGTTATTACGAATTTCAGTCGTTTCGTACAACTGAACATTAGTTTTCACAACAAAGTTCGGTTAATTCAACTGAATTTTAGTTCTAACACCCAAAATATTCAGAAATTTAATGTAAATATCGATGTACTAAATGCATTTATAACAGAGCTGTAAATGAATCATTCTCTTTTGATTTCAATTCATTATGAATTTGAATTGAATTTTGAATAATTCTTTTCACATAAAAAAAAGAATTGAATGAAATTTGAATTAATTCAAATGAATTTGGCAAAAATAAATTGGAATTCATTTAAAATTCAAATGATTTCGCCAAAATGAATTTTGAATTAATTCAAATGAATTAGAAATGAAATGCAATTCATTTCGCCAAACTCATTTGAATTCAAAATGAATTGCAATTCATTTTGCAGAATTCATTTGATTTAAAATGAATTGCAATTCATTCCAGCCAAAATCCATATGAATTGATTCAAATTTGATTCAATTCGTTTTTTGGCGAAAAGAATTAATTCAAAATTTTACTAATTCAATGCGTGAATGATTCGCGAATTATTTCAAAAAAGAATGATTCATTTACAGCTGTAAATGAATCATTCTTTTTTGATTTCAATTCATTATGAATTTGAATTGAATTTTGAATAATTCTTTTCACATAAAAAAGAATTGGATGAAATTTGAATTAATTCAAATGAATTTGGCAAAAATAAATTGGAATTCATTTCCAATTCAAATGATTTCGGCAAAATGAATTGCAATTCATTTTCAATTCAAATGAGTTTGGCGAAATGAATTGCAATTCATTTCCAATTCATTTGACTTGAATTGATTTTGAATTAATTCAAATGCGTGAATGATTCGCGAATTAATTCAAAAAAGAATGATTCATTTACAGCTCTGATTTATAAGTTGTTACCATTAAAATACACTTTTCTATTATACGTTAATGATCTGCCAGAAGTCATCAAATACTGCAATGTATTAATCTGCTGTTTGCAACACTAGTACGACCTATGGGATCCTCAATATAATATTCATTTATGGTATAATCATATTATGATTCTAGATGATGATAAAATCATGCACAGTGAATATAATATGATCAGCCAGAATCATGTTTATGATTGTTAGGATCATAATATTATAATTGTTGTCGGTAACATGTTCCGTAATACCAACCTATTACCAAGGTTTTGCTGGGTTGTTATTTTAATATAAAACATACACACTTCAAAGGAGTTATATTTCATTATCAGCTTCTTCTTCATTTGCTCACTCTCACAGGACAATTGCTATAAGTAATATAACAAATATTAAAAAAAAAAAAACAAATTTTATATATTGCACACATTCGCCAAAGTGCAATGTACACAAATGTGGGCATATTAAAAATTTTGCACTGAAAATAAAGCAAGAGTCAATGATATTTTTACAGCGCACTACAAAGAGACCAAATGCTACGTATTGGTCAACTATCAAGAGGCTATAATTTTGAGAACAGCAGCAGAAAACAAAAATTCATTATTAAAATATTAATCAATTCTCCAGTGGCAACACCAGTATGTTGTAATATTAACCTTGTTGAGCCTCAACTAAATGCAAAAAAAAAAGAAAAAATAGGGGTTTCGAACAATAATTGAAACTGTAAAAAAGTTTGTAATATTAAATAAAAAAAAAAAATTTTTCAATATTAATTAACATTAATTAGATTAAATTTGAAGTGAAATTCCCAATTTTTACAAATAAGAATTTGTTCTTACTGCTTCCCCTATTAATAGATATAAAAGATATAGTACATACAAAATGGTTGACTGAAATTATTATCACAGCAAGGGATTTCAATATCGAATTGTGGTGTCCAGACAGCAAAAAAAGTAATCATTGGACTTTACGCTGCATATTTTTACACTGCGTATTTTAAATAATAAAAACAAGTTCATGCCAGCAGCGTCATGTTGTTGCCTGCATTCACATAAGTACACAAAAGTCCATAGTACAAGTTGCAACTTGCAACAAAAGTGCCAATGTTGTGGTATGCACTTAAAAATAAAATATCATAACATCGAAATGACTTTAATGGATTTTTATCATTTTATATTTATTTTTTTCTCCATCTGCATATATGCATGTTTTATCATGTTAAGTTATAACAAGAATTTTTCAATTTATGATTTATTATGAGAAGAAGAAAAAACAGCATGAAAACCTACGAATGTCTGGAAAAATGTCTTGAATTTTTATTGTGAATTTTACATAATTTTACGGCGAAACCGAAATCTTTATCAAAACTTTAAAAACATAACTATACGACGATGTAATGGTCTGTATATTATTGTAATGCCATTAAAGATAAGCAAAAACTAAAGGCATGTAAATGTACAATAAGTTATATGAGAATATAGAATTTTGAATACCCTACAATTAGCACAGGGAGAGGATTTTAGTAGGCGAAAAAATAATGAAAATTTTCAGTAAACTAATGAAACTTATCTTCACAAATGGAACGATAAATGTGCTAGAATTTTTGAATAGCTTTTTCCATGAAACTTCTTCATTGAGTGAATTAAACTTCTAATAAATTAAATTACATTTTTCATAGAAAAAAATATGTTTTTTCGACCTTTAATTGTGCAATTAAAATGAAAATTTTTCAATTTTGAGGCCATACTCTATATTTTTTTATTAGGATATCCTAACAAATAATCTATAGAGTTTTTGATTTTAAATTTATTAATTGACACTTTCAGGAAAGTGTGTATTTCGAGAATTTTCTCATCAGAACACGTTTTGAAAGAAGTGACAATCCCATGCAAAACATCAAACATTCATATAAACTAGTTTTCTCACTGAATGAGAACCAATATCTTACGGTGTTGTTTACTCCCCCTTTACATCTTGTTTTTAAACAAAACAAAACAAGTGTGAACATAAAAAGGGGAAAAATAAACAAAAAGCGTCTATTATATATCTAACAAAGGTAGAGGGTGCACATAACAAACCAGTTTTTAATTTATTTTTGATCAATGGTGATAATCTTTAACTTCGAGCTCATATATTAGTTCTCATTTAGTGATAAAACAAGTTTATATGAATGTTTGATGTTTTTCATGGGACTGTCACTTCTTTCAAAATGTGTTCTGATGATGGCAACCTAGAAAATTCCCGAAATAGATCTACCAACACATTCCTGAAAGTGGTTAATTAATAAATTTGAGAACAAAAATGCTATAGATTATTTGTTAGGACAATAGCCATACAAAGAAAAGTATTTCCTCGAACTTGAATAATTTTTATTGTGAAAGGCGTGGTAGAGAAGAATGAGTGTATTTTCTAAAAATCATAACTACATTGTAAATTTTCAATTTTCTGATTCAGACTGCGCAGTTTCTGGTATTGAACCTTCGTCAGTGACCCTGTTTTTTTGAATAATGTAATATTTGTTATGTTTTTATTTGTTCGATTGCGTCTATATGAAATTTTCTGTGCAATTACTGACCGTGGTATAGATAAACTGATTTCTAATGTCACATGCACTCGCACTACACGTTAGACAGAGCGCTTTAGCGCACTGAGCTATCGTCAGGTCGAGTTTTGTTGTGATGAAAACTAGTTTTATTCAATACACGGTGTTTTTGTTCTTGCATACATAATCTCAGAAGTACAACTCCAACAACACAACAGTTCTGTTTTCCCATAGATTGCGCTTACGTAGTAAGGGAAGAATGTTCATTGTTTTCATTTTAATTTTTTATAGAATTTTACGAAAACTAACATTACTTTAATTATTTATTTATTTAGCGTATGGATTCATAATACAGAGAATATTAGTTATTAATGAATTAATATTTAAAACGATATTCTTATATATTTCTTTCTATAAATTCAATCAATTTAGCCGGGCTATAGCGTCAGGTGTTAAATAGTTTATATCTTCAATATTGACTGGGACGTGACTAGTTGTACATTATGTGATCGATAGATTGCGTAGGATGCGTAGGATGACCGCAACACTGAGCTTTAAGTGAGAGTATCATATCCATAGTGATGCCGTAATATTTTGGGGAAAAAATAGGTACTGTGTTTAAATTTGAATATCTAGACACATTATGCGGAAAAATTATAAACAAATTGTACTTTTACTTTTTAAAATGTTTAATAAACTATTTTTAATTTTCTGGGATTCATATTCTGTCAATATTTCACCTTTGGTTTCTATTATTTCTATTAGAGAGCGCTTTAAATTACAAAAATGTATTAACAAAGCTATGTTCTATCTGTAAATTTTGGTGGTAAAAGATCCAGCGGACCTTCGACTTATCCTTAAAGAGTTAAAAACATTTTTTGGTTACGCATGAGTAATATATATAGTTAATATTAATCATACGCAAAAAAACAAATCTCAAAATACAAAAATATTAAAGTCTCACAAAAAATTAGCAGTTTTGTTACAAAAGATTGAACAATTTAAAAATGCTTTTTTATACAACAGACGAAAGACATGCTTACATATAAAAAAGACGACGATTGAATACTAAATAAAACTAAAGTACATTTATATATAAAAAGAAATCTATGAATGAATATCTATAAAGTCGTTTAAAGATTCGAGAAACGTTGTGCCATCTTAAAGAGAAAACGGGCAGCAACAAAAAAAAAAAACAATGAAAAATAAGAAAAAATAACTATCAAGAATTCATAGCTGCATGTTGATATTTTTTATGTAAAAAAGCAAAAAATGGTACAAATCTTAAAAAACACCTTAAAAACACATTTCAACTGCATCTTACCCAAATGCCGTGTAGACAAGGACAATAATGGCAAATTGTTGTACGAGCAACAGCACAGATGACTTGAGTTCATGTGCAAATGCCAAACGTTAGAAAAAGCCTCATGTAACTGAAATACGAAAAAAAAAAAAATAAAAAATCAAGCAAAAGAATTCAGAGGATAAAAAAAAAAACAACAGCATTTGTAAGACCAAACGGTATTTGCATCTTTGATGAAATAAAAAAAAAAAAAAACATATGCATCAACTAGAGTAAAGGCAGAAATACAAAAATCAAGAAAATAAAATATTTATATATCAAACTCACTTTGAAGATGTTCCTCGGTAGTCACTGCCTGTAATATTATAAATTATTTATTAGAATTGTTAGCAAAAATATACCCGATTGTAATGTTCTTGTATTACTACTAACTAGTACATTACTTTATGTAGTATCAATTCAACACATATTTCCGTTGTAAATGTATTTATACATTGAACTTGACGGTCATAATGGATTTAAAAGGAAATTTTTATGATTCTAGCAAACAAAAAAAAAAAAAAAAACAAAGATTTTCTGAGGCGTTTCTGAAAATGTATTCACCTTTTGACAACAACTTTAAGTTAACAAACTTTTTTTTAGAAATTAAAATGTATCTTTATTGCAATCTACAGTGGGGTGTTTCACAAATATTTTGGAAATAAATCAGTCATTTCTTATTGCCACGAAACTTCACACAGCCATAATCAATGCAATTTCAAACTAAATGTTCACAAATACAAATAGAAAGCACTAATTGTTAATAAATGTAACTAATTGTTAATAAATGTTGTTAATAATTTTTTTGTAAATCTTATAATTTATTTATTTTTTTATATCTTGTATTTTCTCTCTACTTCGTCTAGACAAGCTGCGACATCTATATCACGTCTTTATATTTGTTCTTCATGCTGTGGATGTATTTATCAGCACAACTTCGGTAGCGAAAAAAGATTGTTAAACATTAGTATAAAATTAGTTGTTTAGTAAAACCGTTTAAATTAGCTTTTTGCTGAAAACTCAATTTCAGCAAAAAAGTTGCTGTAAATTAGTTAAATATTTTAAACAGACGTTTAACAAAACTTTCAACTAACTTTTTTTTTAGTTTATGTGTTAAATGAAAGGTGATTCAATTAGATTTTAAATGATATATATATATATATATTATTTTAATCCGATAAAAAAACGGCGAACATACAAAGAATTCAAAATCCAAAAATAAGAGGTGCATAACTCGGAAACCAGGAGTGGCTGTGATATTGTAGTTGTGAGCTCAGCACTAAAAGTTTTATCAATCGTGAAAATTTGAAACAAATCAGAGTTATATCAGTAAACTTGGATTTAGCATGTTTTTTTCTATATTCGAATAAACATACACATGTTTTTTGTTTACATTTAATACAGTACAATAAATAGTTTCGTAACGAGTACCATCATCTGAAAAAAATGCCGCTATCGAAACTAATTACGATCAGGAATGAGGCAATTAGGACCCAGGCTAAACTCTAGTTTACGGACATAACTCGGATTTGTTTCAAATTTTTACTTCTGATCTCACAAAAACACTTTTTTTGTCATGGACCTCCAAAGTTTAGATTTTGAATTCTTCGTATATTCTCCACTTTTTATCTGATCAAAACAATATATATATATTAGTAAAAAGCTAATTGAATCACCTTTCACTTAACATATAGTACTTCTAATTCCATTAACTCATTAAGCGGTAAATTATATTGGCCCCATTTTTAAACGAAACTTTTTAGAAAAACCGCTCATTATTTCCATATTTTAGGTTAGGTTAGGAAGGGTTATGTGCCCAAGGGCACATCTCCACTCGGAGACTAATACAGTCCATTGTGAATCCCTTCAGTGAAAAACAGTAAGAAAGAATAGAAATAGACAGCAAGATAGATTGAAAGATAGATATAAAAAAAGATAAAAAGGATAGAAAGAAAGAAAGGATATATACTCCCCAGAACCAGCTCCTATCGTCCCCTTGCTAGAAATAGCCGTGCTATTTCCCTGAAAAATCTCAGCAAATCTACTGGATTGCATCCAGCGACACACCCAAGGTCGTCGTGAAATCTATCTCCTAGCCGTTTCTGTCTTAGACCCTGCAACCTAGGACAGTGGCACATTATATGCTCAACTGTCTCCAGTTCCTCAACGTCCTCGCACAACCTGCAAAAGTCCGGTATGTCCCTGTCCCATCTGCTTCTGAAAGCCCTGACCGAACAATGACCGGTCAGGAACCCCGTAAGGTCCTAGGACCATCCCTGTCCAGTCCCAAAAGAGCCTTGGTTGCCCCTTCGTCCAATGCGGGCCATAACGCTCTAGACACCCTGCAATCCATTCTGTCCCTCCATGACTGGTTAACGGTCTCGCGGAATCCCTTCCGTATCACATCAAAGTAGTATTTTATATTTTACTAATGTGAAAGTATTAAATAAGTGTTATTTAATTGTAGCTAAGGCTTTAATCAAATCACAGCAGATATTGATAGTTTAATTTCATATTTTGCCATAAAATTGGCAAAACGTTATTTTTTACCTACAATTACTAAAGTTATTTTTTTTTTTTTCTTAAATAAATGTAAATTTTGATCTTACATTTCCTTTTTTCACTTCTTAATAGAAAAACATTATTTCGAACGCATCTTTGCTTTCGAGTAAAATTTCGCAAGGTTGCGTTCGAATGGTCATTCGTTATCGAATCCTATCATTAGAATAAGATTCTGCTCGCTTATGAATGCAAGAATTAGGTCCCTGGTCCGGGTTTTTGCCAATGGAAAAGGCACATAAATTCCAATTGTTTTGAAAAGCATTGTTGGTATTAAGAACAAGCATATTAATTGCAAGACTCTTTTGCATCTAGATAAAAAGCTTCTTCACATATAGTGTTTATATTTTACTGAAAGACTACTAAATATAGTTGCGTTTTATGGAAATTATATTTGCATTTTAAGGTGATTTCTTCAGGGTTATCTGTCCAGAAAATTAATTTTTGATGCAAACACAATTTTTGGAATTATTTTTAGAAAATCATCCAACATTTACATCTGCATCAAAAATTAATTATTTAGACAAATAAACTTGAATAAAACACGTTTTTGTATTGTTAATAGTGTGTTCTGAATTTCAAACAGTTTCAATATTCTAATGTTTTGCTAAATATTGATTGTCATGACATGCGTTTTTTAAACGCAAAAAGAATATAAGATAAACTAAATCCGTTAACATTGCTACATATATAGTATCAAATAATTTATTTAAAAGCCTCCCCAACTACAAACTTTTATCTACGTCTCTGCAGATGTTGGCTCTTTTGAGCAATAACTATGCGGTCGACCATTTTTTTTTTATAGATTTCTATTATAAACTTAGCAATGAAACTGTTCAAATCAATGCAGCGGCATCTGTTTGAGTAGTGGCACTGAAATCCAGGAATGAGATAAATTAATAGTTATTTTTACTACGTCTTCTTATATAAACATTTTCATAACAAGAATTGAAGACAGAATATTTAAAAAAAAGGTGAAATTGTATAAAAAAAAAAAATATAACTAAACTTAAAATATATGTACTCGAGGATACACAGCTACAATCGTACAAATATTTAACATTAAATGCAGACGAAGTTTCCCAGTCAAAAAAAGACAAACGGAAAAACAATGGCAAGGCACTTTAACGTGTGGTACAAGTACTAGCAACAAGTGCTTTCCCAATCCGAAATTAATAACAGCATTAGACAAAAGGTCCGTATGCTCAAAAAGTGTCAGAAAAGCACTGGGTAAGCAAAATTTTTGAATTTCCAAAATGGTATTAGAACCATTAAATAGGTTTTCAAAAATAGTTTATCTAAAATAAACTTAAAAAAAGTAAATTTATAAATTATTCGGTAATCGAACCATGCCTGATTGGCAGCTGAGAGCTCTACACACTGAGCTAAAAATATAGCTTAAAACGTAGATAAATATTTACTGGTGGGTAACCATTGGCTCATTAAATATACCAGCACTGGCTTGCTGGAAAGAACTTGCCAACGTCAGAAAAACAAACAAAAAAGTTAATCCTAACGACCTTTTCCAGAAACAAAAAAATCAATTTTATATAAAAAAAAATTTTAAGACTAAAAAAATCTTAAAGTTATGACTAAACCGGGATCGCACCAGTAATCTTCTGACTACAAGCTTTTTTAACCAACCATCATAATTTTTAGAAAATAAATGCTCTGCCAGTGGTTAGACTTGTCAAATTCTGACAAGGTAGCACTGCAGATTTTTTGCCAACGGTTTTTTTTTTTTGTAAACCCTTGAAATTATTGTAAAACCAAGACTGGCAGAACGCTTTTTGGAAACGTTGGCATAGCGTCTTAAGCAAGTTTACTGCACTTAGAATGCTCTGTAGGTAGACCACTGCAAATGTAGGACTACTTACATTTCAGTAAATTTAACTAACAATGTCATTTGTTTTTGAATGATCAATCAATGAACCACAATTGTATTAAAAAATAAACAAACATTTATTCTTTTTTTTTCAATTTCAATTCTTTCAACCTCCGTACATTTACAAAAATAAAGCAAATCAAACATATTAGCTAGGTTGATACTAGTATCTCGATCTGGCTAAAGATCTCATCAGAACCCGAATTTTTAGAAAAGCTAGAGCCTCCATAATAGGCAGAACTTTAACAAAAATCCTATTGATCATCAATTTTGCTCCATTCTTGTCTTCTTAGTAATCAAGCATGTGGTTAGGTCTTTTCCTAACAAGCATCATGACGTTACTAAACTTTGAAGACCAAAAATGTTCTATTTATATAAAAAAATTTTAGTGTGTACTCTGGCTCAAGTATCTAAAATCATAAAACATTCATTTGATGTGGTTTGTTTTTTTAAATGAACTACAAGGTTAGTAAAAGATTTAATTTGTTCCACAAATGACAGATATTTACATTAAAAATAAAGGGTCCGCCAAATAACTTTTTTTTTTTTGAAAATGCTGTAAAAAAAAAACTACTGAATATTTTCTGAATATTTTCTTTTTTTATTTGTGAGGTCAAGTTGGTAATGGGGACAACTCTGTCTCCCACCCCCGGCAAGGGATGAGAGAACCAATTCATCATCGTCTTCTGAATCGATTCCGTATATGTGTTGGATGTATTCATTTTGGAGGATGATATGATAAAGTTCTTGGTTAGTTGTCTGCATTAACTACTGAATATTTTCTCAAATTTCTTTTTTTATTTGAAAGTACAATCCTTCCGGTTAATAATGGAAAATAATTTCTTTCAAATGGCTGCCTCGGCTGGCCATGCAGAAGCCTACACGTTCGGTCCAATTTTTAAGCACATTATCGATTGTGTGCAGCTGTATCATTTTTTTTTTTTTGTTTTTAGTTAGTTTAAATATTTATTTATCATTACTTATCATTATTATCATTATTATCATTATTTATCATTTATCAGTACAAATATAATACAAAATTATTTTGGTCTCAGCGCCATAAAGGCATTATTAAGACAAGTTGGCAAAAAATATATGCATGTACTACTTAAAATTCCAAATTCAATAATTAATATTAAACAAAAATAACTTTAAAAAAATAAAAAGTAATCTATTTACTACAAAAGCGTTTCAAGGTTTGCATACAAAAAATCTTTTAGATCTTTTTTAAATATTGATATTCTGTTAATTGTTTTCAAATACACTGGCAAGTTATTATATTCAAAGACTGCAGTATATTCTATACGCTGCTTCGTGGTTTCCAATCTGCATAGTGGCTTCCTGTTCCGTCCTGTTGAAACCAAATGTTGTCAATATCCTCCTCTTCAATTTTTGTGAACAAAAATTCGTTCAACATGGCCCAATAACGATCGCCATTGACTGTAACGGCCACTCCTTGCTCATTTTCGAAGAAAAATGGCAATTTTCGCACACATTCTGCAACATTACCATGATTTTCAAAGTAATGTCGCAATATTTCCCAGCGTTGGTCAAGCGTATACACAACCATATTCGTTCAGCGGAAGGATAAAACTAATTATCTCTCAAATCAGACATGAGCTTAGTGTTACCATTCACGAAATAAGCACTAGTTGATAAAAAAAACGTTAGATGGCGGACCCTTTAAATAAACTCTATTACAACCCAAACATCTACACAGAAAATATTATCAACTTAGAATATCTAATAAAAGATTTGACTTGAATTAAATTTGTTTCTAAACAAATATTTAATTGAATCAATCAATATTTTAATTGACTTTTAAATATATAAATTAATATTTTATTTTAGACATAATTAGCAAATTATTTTTTCTTATATTGTATGTTAAATAGAAAAGTTTCAGTATAAAATACCAAATACATTTGTAGTTTACAAACACAACAAGAACAAACACAAATACAGAAACAGACACAGCATTACCAAAAACACATACGAACGTGTCGTTCACACACTTCTTTTTGAGTACCATAATTTTGTAGATATAGCCTCTTTTTTTTCGTTTTCTATAAAAGTTTTAATTAAAATTATCAATGCCGTGATAGATGCAAAAAACAATTAAAATAATAATTGATTCAATAAATTTTTTAATTGAAACCCGTTTTTAGTTTTTTCTGTTTAAAAATTTTTAAAGCAGAAGTTCCCTGAGTGTGCCAGTAATTTAATTAGAATTCCTCGCTTTTTTGTACCACTGGTAGTTTCTGACTGGGTTGTTTAAAAACATAATGATAATATAAAAGAAACCCTAATGCCAAAACCATTAATTTAATACCGTTGAATACTGCTGTTATTTCTTAGAAAATTAAACACCTAATGCCAACATTAAAACTTTACACTTTCTCAGGGAGATGAAGGAGACTAAAAATGGAACAAAAAAAAACGACAAATGAAACATATGGTATATACACTCATAGAAATAGAACTGTTAAAATAGCACAAAAAAAGCTATTAAAAATTAGTTAAAAATTACGTTAAAGAAAAACTATTGAAATTAGCAGACTAGCCTTTATAAATTTCAGTAGACTAAGAAAAGCAAAAATATATCTGTTATATATACAAAGAATAAGCTACAATTGTGCTAAATTTAAGTTAACTGAAAATAACAATATACTGTGTTAAAACTAGCAAACAATTTTGCCAAATATTTGTAGACAAAAAAAAATAAAATTATATTTTAAAAATTTTAGCTAAATTTTTGCTGGTTTTCGAAGATTAAATTGTTATTTCTTTAGAAGATTAAATTTTGCATAAATGTAACTAAAAATTTTGTAAACTCAGCAGATTTCTGTATGTTCTTATTTCACTAATATTTAGCAACAAAAACATCTGCAAATTACTGCGGTTTTTGTGCAACATCGTTTTTAAATTTTTTTACTTGCTTTTTTAAGGTTTTCATAATTTTTTTTATGAGTGTAAAAAAAGTTAAAAGAAAATAATTTTGAGAAGCTACAAAAGTTATAAAAATGTGTAAAATAGAGAAATATACCAGAGATATTTTTATCAAGTATTAAACAGAAATTAAGTAAAAGAAAATAAAACTTTTGAGTTTAGCAGAGTGAAAAATATGTTTTAACAAAACTAGACTGCATATACCCAGGCGCGAATCTAAGGACGGGGGGAGGGGAAAGGTAGAAAGGGATTTCTAATTCAAAAAATTTTTGCTACGTTAATAACCTGATATATCCAAAAATATCTTTAGCGAATAGTTAAAATTTCAGGAAATGTATAGAATGGAGGTCAACATGTAAGTGGATTAGTGTGTCCCAAAAATCGTACGGGACTAACAAAGTAAATCGTACAAGCTAGGGTACCTCAAATTATGAAAGGCTGTTTCGATCATAATTCATTTGCAAAATTTTAACATCCTACGAATACTGTAAGGCGGTGCATCGCGAACGTTTGTGTTAATGTTTTCAACCGAAGTCTTTAATTTTTTTTCATTCCTATCAAATTTATATATATCATATTAAAGCATTTTTCAATACCATTTCTATAAACTATGACACAAATTGTTTGACCACGCAGTCTTAAAATTAAGCGGTTATAGCTGTATTTTATTTTTTAAATGAAAAAAATGGACTTTCAAAGCAAAAATTTTTGTCATTATGAGTTTTCTTTACCAAGCTATCTTTTCTTCGATATCTTAAAAGTTTTTTAAACCTACACCTTTTTCTGAATCAAATAATTTTTTGCAAAAGAATTGTTTTTACAGAAAAACAAAGTTGTCTACACTGAACGTAAAACCATACGTCAATCCGGTAAAGTTGTGAAATAGAGACGAAGGATATAAAAAAATACACAAAAATCTAAAAATAGAATATTTTGTTTGTTTGTTAGTTAGTGTTAGTCACTCCAGAGTATCACTACTTGGGTGTGATCGCTAAACGGCAACTTGATTGCTAAACAGTAACGGGACTTGGTATTGTTACGTTTTTAATGTAAGAAGAAGCGCAGGTTTGATTTTTAGAGTCGGCAGGTTGTGGAACAATTTATCAAATAGAGACAATCTGACAAATAATAATACAATTTAAATGGAAAATCACTGATGACGCCGGTCCATAAAAAGGCAGAAACTAGTCTAGTCTGATTTGAAAATTATTAGTGTTTATAATTTTTGGAGGAAAACGTTTATTCTTTTTCTTAACCTCCCCCATTTTTCCCAAAAAAAAAGAACAAATAACATTTTATAACTTTTATTGGGCAATCGCTTTGGTTCATCTATTAGAAAATGTCGTAAAACATACACAGAAAAATATTTACAAAATTCAAATTGTAGTTTTAAGTAAATCCGTTTGAATATAAGACAACGATATGTTTGAATCAAATACATAGGTTATTGATTTCACTCGTATTTTAAACAAAATGATTCATCACAGGAATTCCTCTTATAATTTTTTGTGTGTAAAATATTTACGCACGATTTTATGGAAGAATTTGCATATTATTTAACACTACTATTATCAAATTTTAAAAAGTTCTTCTCAAATATGTTTAATTAACAAATAATTTTATCATTATGCTTACAAACAACCATACAAACTTTAGTTTTAAGAGAAACAATTACGTAATTCACTTCATTAATGAATTTCTTTATAAAGGGTGTCCCAAGAAGAGTGCAATTTTTAAATTTTAAATAAAACACAGATATTTAAAAAAAAATCGTGAAACTTTATTATATCGTAAAGTAGACAGAATGAGGTTATGTATGGAAGAATATATCGTGCAAATGGCCGCCGCGGCTTTGCTGGCATGCACGCGATCTTTTAATGAAATTTTCAATGACCGTTTTGCATGAATGCTGCGGTATTTCATTAATGCAGCGTCCAATTTCCTCTTTTAAGGCTTGAGTCGTCGTCGGCTTATTCGCGTAAACCATCGACTTCAAAAAACCCCAAAGAAAAAAATCTAATGGTGTTAAATCGCACGATCTAGGCGGCCAATTCTGATCTCCAAAACGCGAAATAACACGACCGGGAAATGACTGATGCAGCAATTGAATTGTTTCTCTGGCTGTATGACATGTGGCGCCGTCTTGTTGGAGCCACATGCCCTCCACATTCATTTCTTCAATTCTAGGCAAGAAAAAACTGGTTATCATTTCACTATACCGAACACCATTGACTGTTTGCGCTTGACCTGCCTCATTTTCATAAAAAAAAGGTCCAATGATGCCTCCAGCCCAAAAACCACACCACACAGTGACACGTTGAGGATGCATTTGCTTCTCGTGAATCACTCGAGGATTTTCCTCACCCCAAATGCGACAATTCTGCCTATTGACGAAGCCATCAAGATGAAAATGGGCCTCGTCACTGAAGATGATTTTTGCGAACTGTAGCCGCAAAACTTTCACCATTTTGGTAAAACAATTTCACAATGAGAATGCGTTGTTCATTCGTGTAGCGCTCCATTTTTACTAACCTCGTACCTTCTACTAGCAAACAATAGCAATTGTTCAAATGTCAAACAATGACACTTCGAATGTTGCCAGGTTTAAAAATTGCGTTCTTCTTGGGACACCCTTTAGCTTTAATGAACATTGTCACTGGAACTCGTCCATTGAAACTTTTCATAGAATCAATGAAACGTGCTTCATTAAAGTCAATGTTTATGAAGTGCTTGGTATAGCATCCTGCATCAAATTTAAATTATTTTCTCACTCATGAAAATATTAATATGTACGAAAAACTAGAGAGAGACCACATATAGTTAAACTGCGTTTTCAGTTTTTCACCATCACGTCAAAATTAATTTAAAAAGTGCTGAAAAAGTTTAAATTTTTTCAAAGAGTATTAAACTTCTTGTACTCATTTTTGGATGTCAAACTGGGTAATGAAAGGTGAGAATCTTTAGCTATTTTTAAAACAAAATTGGTTAGAAATTATCGTGAATAAAAATTTCGCAAATGTCCTTTTAAAAATTGAATATTTAAATACTATTGATGATTCTAAATTCGGAACGAACACGCAAGTGGCGTTGCTCAGTATTGTTCGTAACACACGCTTGTCAAGTAGATCTCATTCGTTTGTGGTCGATATACCACTGGACAGCACAGAGAAAATTCGTTCATTAGTCGAACAACTAGTATATCTTCCCACACTTAAAATTTAGAGAAATTCAAGACACTTAAATTTTAGAGAAATTCAAGACAAATGTCCATTGACACTACTCCGTATTTCCTCCTCCCCATCACCTATTTTCCTGATATCAACACAATGCATTGCATTAGTAGGGCACATTCCTTGAGTGGTAGTGGGCATCCCTTGAGTGTTTACCACACAATTTTTTTTTCAATATTTTTTTTATTTTAAAGAAGAGGTTCTCGCCTTTAATTTGTTACATACATTCATTTGTTACGTACATATTATGAGTGATATCATGAGTACAAGTATTTTAATTTTTTTCGGAAAAATTTAAACTTTAATGTTTTCTGAAAAGAAACTTGACGTGATTGCAAAAAACCAAAATCATAGATTTACTATATGATTTCAAGTTTCACATATACATTATTTTGTCCATATGTGAATACTACTGTAATTAATGAAAATCTTCATAAAACTAATGATTCATTCCGACAACGAAGCTTTCATAGAATTCAGTCCAATAAAGTTCTATAATATAAAAAAGTTTCATTGCATTAATGAATCCTTCATAAGTGTCTTAAAAATTAAATTAACAGAAAAATTATATTTTTTATATGATAATTTACTTTGACTATTAGAAAAAAACACAGAAAAAGTTATTAGACACTAGCATGAATGGAAGGCATTTTCTGACCCACTACGGTCTTCATCAACTTTTTCTGTGTTTTTTTCTAATAGTCAAAGTAAATTATCATATAAAAATTATAATTTTTCTGTTAATTTAGAGAAAAATTTGTCATGATCTCAAACCGAACAAATAAAATCTCACACATAAACTTATAGATTAACGATAAAATTCACTATTAAACCACTCACCAGGTACAGTGTAGAAATCGTTTAATGTATATGCTCGACATATGTATTAACAAAAAATCTTTAATGCTTGTTGATATGCTTTGCTTATGTAGAAGGATAGTATATGATGACATTAGAGAAAAGAATTGCCATTTAAAAGTTTTAACTGAAAGTTAAGCTGGCAATTATGATAATGACTAGAGAAAAACAAACACACTATAAATAGAAATCGTTCGTGGTAAATTTCATTCTAACTCAACACACAGAGTAATATGGGATTTTAAAGTTACCCAATTCCTTTAACGTGTGAGTTAAATAAAAGATATTTACGATTAACACTAAACGGCACGAAGAATGTTGACGAAGGCCGTAGTGGGTCAGAAAATGCATTTCATTCATGCTAGTGTCTAATAACTTTTTCTGTGTTTTTTCTAATAATCAAAGTAAATTATCATATAAAAATTTTAATTTTTCTGTTAATTTAGAGAAAAAATTGTCATGATCTTAAACCGAACGATTAAAATCTCACACATAAACTTATAGATCAACGATAAAATTCACTATTAAACCACTCACCAGCTACAGTGTAGAAATCGTTTAATGTATATGCTCGACATATGTATTAACAAAAAATCTTTAATGTTTGTTGATATGCTTTGCTTATGTAGAAGAATAGTATATGATGACATTAGAGAAAAGAATTGCCATTTAAAAGTTTTAACTGAAAGTTAAGCTGGCAATTATGATAATGACTAGAGAAAAACAAACACACTATAAATAGAAATCGTTCGTGGTAAATTTCATTCTAACTCAACACACAGAGTAATGTGGGATTTTAAAGTTACCCAATTCCTTTAACGTGTGAGTTAAATAGAAGATATTTACGATTAACACTAAATGGCACGAAGAATGTTGATGAAGACCGTAGTGGGTCAGAAAATGCATTCCATTCATGCTAGTGTCTATTAATTTTTGCTGTGTTTTTTTTCTAATAGTCAAAGTAAATTATCATATAAAAATTATAATTTTTCTGTTAATTTAGAGAAAAATTTGTCATGATCTCTAACCGAACAAATAAAATCTCACATTTACGAAAATTTTCTTATTATTAATTGAATTTCTTGCATATTATGAAATTCTTCAATGAATATACAAAAGAAATACATGAAATTCCTTTATTAATATCATGAAGAATAATTCTTTTAGTGTAGTGTCTGACAGATCCGTTCGGTAAGAAAATCCTAAATAAAATTCAGTTTGCTAATGTAAATAATTTGTTGGGTCGATCGGATGCGATTTTGAGATACAAATTAAGGTAAAAGTCCAACGAATTCACTTTCGGCAAAATTGAAAAAAGTTCGGCATTCAGTTTGCTTTACAGATTTCCTCTTTTTTCTTAAAGTTAACTTTCATAGTCGCAATAAATTGGTTCCACAATCATATTTCCACACAGAGTGAATTTTGTCGTGTCGAGTAAAAAAAAGAATAAATTTTTCAGTAAACCAACTTTTCTTCACAAAATAAAAGAAAATTTTCTAAAAATTAATGAAAAGTTCATATTTTTTATGAAATCAGTTTTTAATGAAACTTGTTAATTTATTTATGATCATAAATTTTATTCATGATCTGAGCAAGATTATTCAAGTTCCAAATCAATTGTTTTTTGTTAACCAAAAAACCGTGCAATTTTATTTCTTCATATAACTTTATGAAAAGTTGCATGAACTTAATGAAAAGTTTAAAATTTCTGTGCAATTTCATTGATTTAATACAAAAATTCTTTACTATCATGCAGATAATTCTCTCGGTGCAATATTGAAACTTGTCAATAATGCCTCCAAATGACAAAAAAAAATATAAAATATGCAAATTTTCATAAAATTTTTTGAAAAATATGATTTTATTTTTTGAGTTTCCACTTTACTTACTTTAAATAACTAGTTTCATAATTAGTATGTAGCTTTTCATTAATTTAAAGAAAATTTTCGTTCACATTGTAAAAAATAGATTCATTAGTTAACTGAAAATGTTCATTATTTTTTGTCCACTAAAATTCTCCCTCTGTAGAAGCATGACAAATAGAAGAAGTTGGCCGATTATGTAGAGTACCGAATAAATAACAAATATTCTTGACATATGCAAAAAACATATTTTGAAGTAAAAAAATGTTGATCCAGCAATCCAACTACTCCCCCCTGTCCCAACCAAGTGGAAAAGTTGGATCCGCGCCTGGTATGCTTTATACTGTTACAACTACTAACTCTAACTCTTAAGATACATTTGAAATCTAAAGTTTTTTTTATTAGAAATAATTGTTCATAGAACACCTTTTCCGTTAGTACCACCACCGACAACATAAGAAACATCAATTATAGTTGCAGTTAGTATTAGGCCGATTAGTTGAATTCGGTTTTATTATTTTGCGAAGTAATTTAAAAATGTTCCATGTGATTTGGATCTGGTATACACTCAGGGAAAAAGCTTCATCATATTTATGAAAAGCTTCATAATTAGGATGAAGCTGTTTCATAAAAGAGCAAATTGATGACAGGCTTCTTCATATTTATGAAATGTTTCATAAATATGATGATGAAGTTTTATAACTTTTTTTGAAGTCCTTTATAAATATAATGAAACATTTCATAAATATGATGAAGTTTTTATAAGCTTCTATGAAAAGTTTCATAAATATTAAGAAAAGTTTCTTAAATGTTTAGAAGATTTGATGAGTTTTTTGTTAAAAATTTGATACGACTGAAGTTAAATAACATTACAAATTATAACGTTTTGTTTTTTATCTTTATAATTGTATTTTAGCATACACTCAAAAAAAAAAAGTTTGTAAAGTCAGCAAAAAATTTTGCTGAGTCAGCAAACTTTTAGTCAGGATGGTGCTAGCAAAAAAATTGCTAATGTCAGCAAAATCTTTTGCTGAAAATCAGTGAGCTGATTTTTAGCAACAAAATTAGTAGATTCAGCAAAAGTTTTGCTAACACTTAGTAGATTAGAAATAAAAAAGCGTTGGTAAAAATTAATAAATTTTTTGCTGAATTTTAGTAGATTGAAAAAAACGCAAAAAAATTGTAAAAAAAATTATAATTTAGTTAATATATTTTCTGAAAATCATAAAACATATTTTTGTGATTCTTTTAAAAATAATTTACAATAATTACGAAATATAAAAATTTTCATTTTCCCACATTGATTAATTAATTTAATATCTGAAAATATATAGAAATAAATATATATAACATAACAAAAATTTTCTTTCAACTACTTACATCAATGGTAGTCTAAAAGATGATTTCTTTTAAAGGACGCAACTGCCGAAGATAATTATAGAAACGAAACGAAAAAATAAACAAAAACAAACGAAACGAAAAAAACAACCCTTTTTTGCAATAAGAAAAAGGAACCATACTAAAATGTGTGTCTTTGTCTTTCCTTACTCTGTCTACATGTCTGTATATGTTTGTTTGCAATTTGACCACACTAGATTATTAATCTATTAACATTTATTATAGAAATACATATTAAATTTAAATATTTTATTTTGTCTTTTATTTTATTAATAGACAATTATTTTCACAAGCCGGTGACAACGCAAAATTTAAGTTGTTTTAATCCTCAATTTTGTTTTATGTATGAAAAACATGGTTGATTTTTTTATATATCTTATTAGAGTTGTACTTTTTAGTATCATTTTCCTCTTCTCTACTACATCTTGACATGCCGCGACATCTGCTTCATTCTGCGTATATCTTTCAATCTGGTTGTCGTCCACACACATTTTTTTTAGCAAAATTAATTAGTAAAACATTAGTATATTAGTAAAGCATTAGTATAAAACAGTTAAGTGATAAGTATAACAAAAATTTTAGCTGAAAACACGATTTTAGCAAAAAAATTTGCTAAAAAATAGTATACCTAATTTACAAGACGTTTTACTAACTTTTGTACTAATTTATTTTTTTGAGTGTAACTATACGTTTTAAACATTTTTTAACAACGAGGTCGTTTTTAGTTCGAATTGATTAAAAATTTGCAAACCAGATAACAGGAACAAAATAGTTTTTGCTTTATTGAAAAAAATGCGTACAGTTTGTACAACAACTAGTTTGAAATTAGTTTTTTGGTTGAGAAAAGAAACCAAACTAAAATTTTCTACTTTTCTAACTTTGCTTCAAAATATAAACCTGTTTTCATGCCTTCAAAACAGGTTCAAATTTTTTATTAGAGCGAGAAGAATATATAGCATACTTGCGCTTTGAGTCTTCTATTGACAATATAGCTATTTCAGGTAAAAACTAACAATACTAAATTTGATCAGAAAAGGACAAACAATGTATTGTTAAACCTTTTTTCTGGACTTTTTGCAATGAAATTAGAAAAAAAATGTATAAGTGTAAAATTTTTATTAGAGTTGTTGCGAATATTCGGTTACCACTAGGTGTTCGATATGTTTTTGGTATTCGGCTGAACACCAACACTATTCGGTAAAACTATTCGGCTAAAAGAAAATAGTTAAAAACCCGGTATTTTTTATCTAAGAAATTGAGAAAATAAAGCTTATCGCACAATGCTTTGAGAGGACTTTTCAACCTAAAAAATGTTATTATTCTATTTAGTTTTGTCTATATCTTAAGTACAGTTACTTTTATATAAAACTTATATGCAAATGTACGAAAGAACTATTCGGCAAATATCCGTTATTCGGTTTAATCCAAATATTCGGTAAAGTGCTGAATACAATATTCGTGATATCTATAATGTTTATACATCAATAGAACTTAAGAACATAAATTCAAGTTAAAAATTTCCGTTTTAAATTAAAAATATATTTTTGTATTTAAAAAACATCAATTAAAATATCGGATTTTTAAATTATATTCAAAAATTTCTATTTAAAATTATGAATAGAGTTGGGCATTCTAGTTCTTAGCCCATCTCTTTCATTTGCATTTATTGAACGGTTAAACATTAACTAGTTCAATTTTAGGCGTTAATTTGCAATTTTCGCTTATACTGCGCAGATTGGGTTAACAACAATATAAATAATTGAAAAGAAATTATCGAACAAATATATGAACTAAATGAACGACTTAGTTCAATAAATGCAAATGAACGAATGTCCAACTCTAATTATGAACGTATCAAATAATATTCAATTGATGTTTCAGTATTTTGAATAATTTTTGTTAGGCATTACATTTTTAAACACTACCAGATATAGGTGAAATGTCTTTGATCTAGAATGACCCAAATTGTTCAACAAAATTTTTTTTAAATTTTAAATTTTTAAAAGCCAATTATTTCAGCGATTTAATTTAGTAGATCAAAAAAGGATTTTATTGATTGTATAACTTAAAAATGAGGAATTCAGAGCAGATAACGTATATTTTTAACATGGTTTGTGTCTTGAATTATTTATCTGTCATTTATTAGATGTGTTCTACGTACGTTACCGCGGGTACCCAATTTTACCATATAGCGTTTTCATTGAATAATTTTTATGCAAATTGTTATTGTTTCTGGTAAATTTGGTTAACGTGGGAACCCGCGGTAACACCATCGAACTGACCTACTATCACTTAGTCATTGAAGGAAATAGTGTTAACAACAACAACGTTTTTTGCTTCGAAAATGTCGAATTTTGTGCCAATTTGAACTAAAGTGCAGCTGAAATGCACCGAATGCTCACCGAAGCTTATCCTGAATATGTTCCATCGATTTAACGCGCAAGAGGTGATTTGTGCGGTTCAGAAGTGGAGATTTTGACACAGATACAAAGACCGACCATGTCAGCAAAAAAATGGTTCCCATCTATTATGAGCTGCTGAAGTCGGGCCAAACGATCACAGGGGACCTGTACCGAACACAATTGATTCGTTTGAAGCGAGCATTGGCCGAAAAACGGCAAATTTACAAATTTGCCTAAAATTTTGCATTTTTAAGTTATTCACCAAATATAAGGAATAACTAATATTATTACTACACTGAAAGAATTTTAGTGGCTGAAAAGTATTGAAATTTCTCAGGAAAATAATACAACTTTTCTTTACAAAATGAACGAATTTTTTTTTAGAATATATGAAAAACTTCATACTTTATACGAAACTATCTTTTTCAGTTATTAAATCAAAATTTTAATAAATGAATGCTAATTTCGTTCGGTTTAAGATCGTATTATCGAATACCAAATGGTTAACACTAAGGCATTTAACTTTTGCAATGCAATTAACCCAAGCCCGCCTCCAGAAGGGGTAATTTGAATTGGCCATAAGTGCACCAAATGAGGTTTTTATAATAAGAATTTAAGCTATTTCGATAGAAAACTAAATTAACAAAATGTTTTAAATGATAATTTTTTATTGTACATGGCATGGTTTGGAAGCGAAAAAGCGTTAAAGCTAAAATATCATAATATTTGAAAAAATAACTATTTTGAAATCAACACAATTTTCCCTAAATCTTGGAAGCATTTTTATGTTGACGGGAAACCGTTGATACTAAACGCAAAGTAAGATTGAAGCTTAGAATTTAAAAAAAAATAATGCTCTAATTTTTTTATAAGGACATACATTATTCCAAAAGGATACTTGTAAAGGACATCATCTTAATTTGAAACCGTTTGAAGGGATTTTTATGAAATTTGTCATAAAGATAATAGTAACTATTATTAGCAAAGCCTTTAAGTTTAATCAATATATGTTGAAGTTAAGGTGCGTTTTCGCTTAATTTCGCGTTTTTCGGAAAACGGAAATCGCACTTTGCTCTTCAGTAAGAGCATAAAAATGGTAATTTTTGGATTATAGTTATTTCTATGAAAGATCAAAAATTTATGAGCAGACGTATTAAATTGTATTGATTAGTTTTTGACCAATATCGCCCAAAATAGGCTACGAAACTAATTTTTTTTTCTTTGCATTATTAATCATATAATTAATTATAAACTAGTACACCAACCGAGCAATAGAACGACGAAGACTATTGGCTCTGATAGCGACGACCGGAGCCTGTGGTGGGAATCGAACCCACGACCACCGCACTGATAGGCAAGCACGCTGCCAACTAGCCTACCGGTGCGCTCAGAAAACATATGTTTTATTTTCGTGGCGAATAATTGCTATAAATTTCATTGCAAAAAAACTTAGGCCGGTTCAAGGGTTAACATTTTTTAGATCAATTAATATGAAATATCAATTTAGTTTAATGAAAAGTTCCAATGCACGAATTCCAGTTTCATTGTTTCTAAACAAAAATCATTAATATCATTCGGAGAATTCCTATTAAATAATATTTTCATCAAAATTGAAGTGTTCAACATTTAAAATAGTAACGCCTTTAACATCAACATTCTTCGGCTTTTGTGCCACAACAACAAACTTCGGTGGACCACTGTATCATACTAACAAAAAATAACAGTAGCGTTGATTTGCTTCTTTGCTGTAGTGTGGCATCACGAAACACTTTAACCATAAATCTACGAATTTATGAACCAGAACACACTTAACTGACACAATTTGCAGAAATCCAAAGGAAATCGAAGTAGAAAAAGGAAACAAAACTTTCAACAGCACAAAAAAAAACAAGACAAAAACTATGAAGGGGTTAAAAAAAGACACAGGTTGCGTCATGGTTAACAATTAAATTAAGTTTTAAATTGTTTGAAATTTTTGGTTTATTATAAGTTGCAAACCAGTACAGCCACCTGATTATGAAATATCAAGTTTTTTTTTTAAATTCTACACAGAGAGAAAGCACTGCATGACATTAATAACATTTTGCACACAAGAAACTACACTGAAAATCGTCCGTTGAAAATTTTTACAAAACCAATGCAGGTTTTTATAAAATTTAATGAAAAATATCATTTTATTTATTAAAAGTTTCATTCACTAAATGAAAAAGTTAAAGTTTTCATTTTCTTTGCACAATTAAAAGTCGAAAAAAACGTAATTTTTATTTTCAATAAAAATTATTTCAAACTTGTAAAAAAGACGAAGTACGGTCTTGTTTACTCCCCCTTTACATTTTGTTTTTAAACAAAACAAAACAAGTGTGAAAATAAAAATGAGAATAAAAACAAAAAGCGTGTATTGTATATCTACCAAAGGTAGAGCTTGCACAAAACGAACAAGTTTTCAATTTATTTTTGATCAATGGTGATAATCTTCAACTTCGAGCTGGTATATTAATTCTCATTTAGTGGGATAACTAGGTTATATGAATGTTTGATGTTTTGCATGGGATTGTCACTTCTTTCAAAACGTGTTCTCATAAAGGGAACCTAGAAAATTCCCGAAATAGATCTATCAACACATTCCTGAAAGTTTTCAATTAATAAATTTGAAAACAAAAACTCTATAAATTATTTGTTAGAACAATATCCTAATAAAGAAATATAGAGTATGGCCTGGAACTTGAATAATTTTCATTTTCATTGCACAATTAAAGGTCGAAAAAATATAATTTTTATTTTTAATAAAAATTATATCAAACTTGTTAAAAATCTAGTTTCAAAAACTCATTTATTTTTTTCGTTCACTGTATGAAGTAAATTTCCATTAGTTTATTGAAAGTTTTTCATTATTTTTCGTCCACTAAATTTCTTTTTGTGTACCAAACAATAGCAAACAGATTATGAAGTAAACTAAAAATTCCTTTATTGTTCTATTTATTGCACAATATAAAAAATTGAACTTGTAACATTTTTAATTTAAAACTTAATTGTAAATAATAAGTATATCACATGGCTTGTTCTTATTTTTTAATGACGAGGTTAGTGGTTCTTAAAGGAAAAGTAATTATATAATAGCCGCAAAGGACATATTAATATTTTAATTTTAATTATTGAGTGTCGCCAACATAAAACACATGGCTCTATAAATATTTACATGAGGCGTTTGTTAACAAAAATAATGAACCAACAAACGGTTGTTAAAATACAATTAAATAATTGGAACATTACTTTAATTAGAATGTTACACCTAATTTTAAATGATTATTAACAAGTATTAAAATTAATTAAAAATGTCATTGCAGAACCTGCTGAAATTAGCAGATTGTTTGTGATAGGAAAATTTTAGTGTTATTTGCACTTAAGTTAATTGAAAGTGACAATTCCATCTGCTAAAATCAGCAAAAGTTTTGGAAAATATGAGTAGAAAAAACTAAATTTTTCTAAATTTTTTAAGAATTTTTTAATGCGAAAAATTATAAACTTCTGAAATCCACTTCTTAGAAAATATTTCAGTTATTTTTAACAGAATTACTGTTATTTGCATTTAACAAAATTTAGCTGAAACATAAGTTTTAAATATTTTGTATCTACAAATATTCAATCAAATTTTGAAAATTATATATTTTTATTTTTGCTATTGTTTTTATATGAATAACTATTAAAAAATACTGCTATTTTCAGCAGTGTTCCTGCAATGAAATTTAAATAAAAATTAATAATTAGCTTTAAAATACTTTCCTTTTTAGAATTTATATGAATGACTTAAAGCACAATGGGTTCAAGTAAATTTTTTTTCTAAAATTAAATTTACATATGGAATTAGTAGGTGAAATTCAAAGAAGTTAAGAGCTCAAGAGATTAATGTGGAATTGTCATCCGGTAGCTAGATATGGCGACCAATTCTAGCACTTGTCATTAACACTGAAACAAATATTTCCTTACTTTTTTCAATTAAATCGGCTTGTTGAAATTGTTAAACGTTGTCAATTAAAAATTAATTGAATCAATTAAATATTTGCTCAAATTCGGAACTTGCTTCACATTTTTTTATATTATCGCTCAAAAGCAAACATTAACACATTGTTGTTGTTGTTTTTGTAATATTTATGTAGTTGTTATTGTTTATTAGATATTAATTCTTATTAGGTTTATTACTTTATCTTATATATAAAATTCTCGTGTCACAATGTTCGTTCCCGTACTCCTCCGAAACGGCTTGACCGATTCTCATGAAATTTTGTGAGCATAGTGAGTGGGTCTGAGAATCGGCCAGCATCTAAAAATGGGCGTGATCGGACCAGTGGGCGTGTCAGCTCCCATACAAAGTAAATATTTAATATCATATATCTACAGTTCTATAATAGCCAGAGTCTTAGAAATTTGTGCACTTTGATTATTTGTTAATGTGAATAGTCATGGGAAAAATAGGCGTGATCGGACCAGTGGGCGTGTCAGCTCCCATACAAAGTAAATATTTAATATCATATATCTACAGTACTATAATAGCCATAGTCTTAGAAATTTGTGCACATTGATTATAATATGAATAGTCATGGGAAAATTGGGCGGGATCATACCAGTGGGCGTGGCAGCTCCCATACAAAGTGATTATTTAGCTCATATACAAAATTAATATTAATATTAAATATCTAGGGTTCTATATTAGCTATATAGCCTTCAAATTTTGTACGAGTCCATCAATTACAAATATTAGTAGTCGAACTGAAAATGGGCGGAATGGGGTAAATGGGCGTGGTACTAAATGCAAAAAACAAATAAGCATTAAAATAAATCATCACATTCAAGACTTTTTGCAGGGTTATTTAATAATTTCTTTTTTTTTTTAAAGCCGTTGTCATGTTTTTCGAAACGAGATATCAAACTCTTAAATCGGTTATGTAGTTCCGAAGATATTTACAAAAAAACCTATGTTAATATTTACAAAAAACCTATGTTAATCTTCAAGCTATGTTACACGAACACAACAGCCTCATCCGTCTATTCAAAACAGCCCTAGACCAGATGCCGACAGATGAATTTACGGTTGTGATAAGAGCTGACAAGACACCGGCTGGTGAGCATGAGCGGCGCTTCAATGCACCGGTGATAGGTTACGTCGCAGTTGTTATGGCAGTTGTTTTCAGCTATTCATTTTATATACTTCAGCAAATAAAGGCGATAGAAGGACAAAGAGGCATTGGGCTTCGCATGAAATTACAAATTTTAAAATGATTTACTAATGTGAATTTATTTTTTTAATTATTTATTTGCGTAAAAAAAATTTCTTGATTTCAAGAATTAATTATAATTAAAATTTGCCGGGTCAGCTAGTATACTATATAATTTAGTTTCAGTTGTTTAAATCTGAATATATTTAATTATTCTAAAACATTATCATAAAGTTAATAATGCAATTTTAAAAGTTTAATTTCGTTTAATAAAAATTTTAAATTTTTTTAAACAGAAAGAAATTGCAAAAAATAAATTAAAAATTATTTTAAACAAAAAAAAAACTTTGAATTTAACACAAGGGCTAATTTCTGCTACGATAAAATAAAAAAAAAAAGTTAACTACGCTTCAATAGAAAGAAAAAACATAATTTATGTGTGAATTTGTTTACATAAGTATAAATAAATCTGCTAAATAAATGAGAATTTCATGTTAAAATTCAAGCTGTTAAAAACAGTTGCTAGAGCAACAACACGTCCATAAAAAAACATTTGGTATATAAAATTTTTTTTTTTGGTTTTTGGGAAGGTATGATCAATTTTTAATCAAATGAATTATTATTATTTAATTGAAAAATAATTCAATTAAAGAGCTATAAATTTTTAATTGAATTAGCAATTGTTGTTGATGATGGAATTTCAGACTTTAGAGTTACTGAATCGATGGTTTTCGTAATTGAAATGGGTTTTTATTTTGTGTAAAATGCCTGTTTCACTTGTGTAAAATGCCTGTTTCACTGAGACCACCAGAGCAGCATTTTTTTCAACTTTCGATTTTTATCAATTATTGTTGCGATTATTGCTGAACTAGGTCTATAATAATCGAGAATTTGAGAAGAGTCGGATGTCATTATCCCGTAGCGCCCTATGAATATATTTTTCGATTTTTGAAAATTTTTCTTAAACTGCTTTAATTATAATATGTCTTGTGACACATAATTTATAATTAATTTTGGTATGCTAAGCACGAATATTTCGACTTGATTTTTACTAAACAATACACAATTTTTTTTAAATTATCCTAATTTTTTTTATTTTTGCACTAGCAAAGTAGATTTTTTGAACTAAAAACGCCAGTAAAGTCAGCAACTTAACTTGTTTACTGGGAGCAAAAAATTTAATAACTTGAGCAAAAATTTCCTAAATTTGGCAAATTGCACCATAACATTTTATATAAAAGCTTAATTTTGTTTTGTTTTAAAGCTTTTAATATGCTTTACAAGACCGCTAGAACCAAAAACAATTTCGAAAAAAATTAGGGGATTATCCCTTACACAGAAAAAATTATCAATCTAAAATATCTAATTAAAGATTTGATTTGAATTTAATTTAATTTGTTTCTAAACAAATATTTAATTGAATCAATTAATATTTTAATTGACTTTTAAATATATAAATACATATTTTAGTTTAGACGCAATTATCATATTATTTTTTCATACACCTTGTGCATAATTAGAAAATTTTCTGTATAAAATACCAAATACATTTGAAGTTAACAAACATAACGAACACACACACAAACAGACTCAGCATTGCAAAAAACACACATACCAACGTATAGATCACACACTTTTCTTGTGAGTATCATATTTTTTTTTGTAAAAGTTATTTATAACTTTTTTTTTTTCCTTCTTAATTTTAATAAAAGGTTTAATTGATAGTATCATTGCCGTGATAGGTGGAAAATCAATTAAAATATTAATTGATTCAATCAATTTTTGTATTCAAACCCGTTTTTAGTTTTTTCTGTATATATAAAGGTTGTGACAAAGGGTGAGTGAATTTATCCCTCGATTTTTTTAAAACTTGAGATTCTCAAATAGTAAATCCCAAAGAACATATACTGAAAGTTATATCCTGGGACAGGGTAATTCCATAAAAAAAAAATCAATTAAAAATAGGTAAAATTTCCATAACCCCCTTCAATTTTAATAATATTTGATTTAGTAGTTATACTAACAAGGGGAATCCGTTCATGGGTTCCCGCCGGTTGCGATTTGAGTTGGATACTTTAAAAAGAATCAAAATTTAAATGCAAACATTCGGAGTATTAGGTATAATTTCTGCTTTACTAGCAATTGGTTTATTAGCATTTATTGTATGAGCTCATCACATATTTACTGTTGGAATAAATGTTGATACTCGAGAATATTTTACTTCCGTATTTTTGTAGCTTCCCAATCGTACATTTATTGATCTAAATGTTGTTTTTTTTCATATTTCTTCCAAAGAAACTATATATAAATTTGATATCTAATGAAAAATATTTTAAACTTGCATCAACGGTATAAAGTAGCATGCTCAAATTTTCGTGGTATTTGAAAAAACACATACATTTTGGTGGTTTTTGTACTCGGAAGTATAGTAGGTTCAAGTTCTAGTCATGTCAAGTACAAGCATATTTGTGCAACCAACAGGTTACCAACGCAGCAGTTATTATTCCCTTACGTTTTAAGCTATCAATTATTTCTTGTTAGCTCAGTGGGTAGAGCAGCCGGCTGCTAATATACCGGCCAGGGTTCTTATCCCGGCAGGACCAAAAACATTATAGATGAACTTTTTTGTAATTGTACGTTGGAAAATCTATTTTTAGACCACCTATTTAATGGTTTTTCCAACTTTTTGCCAACATTGGAAATATTGTTTACCTAGTTTCCGACTCTTTTTGAACAGAAGGACGTTTTGACTAATGATCTTATCATTTTAGTATAGGCAAAATACTTGTTTACAGCTTTTGTATCACCTTTTAAAGTGCCTTGCCAGTGGTGGACGTTTTGTCTTTTTCTGCTTGTGTGCTTAGACTTTTGTAAAGAACAAATTCAAATATATCTCCTAGTACAAAACCCAATAAAAACAAGCTACTTTATACTGGTGATGAGCAATTGAAATACTTTTCATAAGGTACCAAATTTATATATAGTTTCCTTGGAAGAAATATGAAAAAGCGCAAAAACAGAAAATTGGGTCGCCTTTGACCCCACTTTTTAATCCTTAAATGTGAGATTGTTCAGCAAAAAAAATATGGGTCTTAATTTGTTTATAAAATATTCAAATTTCATCGCAAGAAATGGAGTTATTTTTGAACATACTTTGTAAAATCAAATTGATCTCAAAATTGGGGGATCAAATAATATGTTATTTAAGATCTTAATAGATACTAAAATATCCTGTGGGATATATTTAGCCCCAGTTTGATTAAGTTAAATCCTTAGGTCCAATGAAATATATAATATTAAAGACATTAAAATAAAATGTTTAGGCACATATATAATTATGTATGGAGTTTTATATAACAATAAATAATTATATATTATGCGCATGGAAAATATTAATAACAGATCATAATATCTCAAACTAAGTTGTAAATCTTGTGTCATATCTGGAATCTTAGATAGTTATATCCTGAATTTAATTATAAATATATATATTGAATTATACCATATATATCATATATCACACAAAAAAAAATTTTATACGACAGTATATATTGTTATATCTTAAATTGTATAGCTTATATAATAACATATATTATTAAATATTGTGTTATATATGAGAATGTATTATTATATATGATAATAGAGCTATCATATTTTCCTATCTACAGCATAGCATATATGTTTAATATCTAATTCCATAAAGGTCAATATATAATAATATATCGTTATATATGTATGTTACTAAATAAGAAACATATAATAAGATATGGGCAGGAACATATTATAATATATTTTAAGATAAAAAAACATAAGAGCATAAATAACTTTTTTACTCGGAAAGACAAAACAAATTTCAAAGTTAACGTTATTTTTGTAATACTTCGTTATATTTCAAGTTATTTCGTTGGGTCATTTTAAATTTAATGGTTTTTTGACTTTCGCTAGTTGTGTTTTGACGTTTACTGTAGTCCTCTGAAATGATTTTATCCATAACGATATTTTAGAGTTAGAGCTTGCCTACGATGCTAAACTCCACATATGCCCAAAGAAACGCTATCAAATTACATCTCACTCAAATAACACATAACTTTCAAGTAAGTCGGCCAACGGACGAATGAGTAATTTTTTGGTACTAAATATGGAAACCGGATACAGGAAATCACATGAAACTATATTGTATTCACTAAGTACATCAGTTTAGACAACAACCATCAACTATATTCACCACCTTGTTCATAGATGTCGCCCTTCGGTGATTGTCTACGCTAGAAATTGGCAGCGTTATATAGAGCCCAGGATTGGAAATTTAAATGCAGTTGTAAATATTTGGTACTATTTGATTATGAAATATACCGTAGTATATTCACAACTCACTAGAGTTGTCAAAGCCAATTTCCGAATTGTTCAATAAACTGGTTTTGCCCCATTTTTCGGTATTTTCAACAGAGGCGGGTTTCGAGTTATTAAAAAAACCGTTTATTTCGGCATTTTCGAATATTTTGCAATTTAAAAATTCCGGCGAAATATGGATTTTTTGGAATACTTTGCATGAGTTCTGTCAATTTTAAATGTTGGCAAGTATAAAATCCTGTGAGACAAATTAGCTTTTACAATAAACATGTTTTTAAACGAGCTTTCATTTGCCACGAAATTTGTCTATGTTAACTATGTTAACCAAAAATTACTGGATCTAATAATATTGAAAGTTTTAGACCAGTTTCTGTCTTGTCAGCTGTGGATAAAATTTTTGAAAAAATTATATGCGAATTATATCTTGACGACAATAACATTTTATTTCAAAGACAATATGGTTTTAAAAAAGGACCAGGAACCGAAGAAGCAGTAGTAAACGTAATTGATTACATTTGTGGAGAGCTTGATGCTGGGTATAGTGGTGTTGCTGGAGTATTTGTTGACTATTCAAAAGCGTTTGATCTCGTAAATCATGACATTTTGGTTAAAAATCTTGCAATATTAGGCGTAACAAACAAAACGCTGGAAATATTTCGTCAATATTTAATAAACCGCATGCAATTTGTTCAAATTGGTGAATATAGCAGCTCTAGGCGTCCAGTCAAATACGGAGTCCCACAGGGAAGTGTCATTGGACCATTATTATTCAAAATTTTTATCAAAGATATAAAAAACATAAATTTTAATGGAAAATTGTATATGTATGCTGACGATGAAATACCAGCAAGTTTTGCAAACTCAAATTGAATATGATGCGGCTATTTTAAGTGAATTTTCACGATGTAATCGACTTGTTTTGAATCTAAATAAAACTAAGTTGTTAGATTTAAACCATACCGATCAAGGCATGATGAAGAGATGGTGGTTCATATTGATGGAACTCCAATAACTGAATCCGAGATGGTTAACTATTTAGGCATTCAATTAAAACATAATTTATTATGGGATGAGCACATAAACTTGTTAAAAGCTAAAATTTCATCTGGAATTGGTATTTTGTACAAATTCAAAAATAAATTGAATTCTGATGTTAAAATGCTTATATATCAATCACTTATACATTCTCATTTAACTTATCTTCCTATTATCTATGATTGCAAAGTTAAGAGTTCACTTAAGTCCCTTCAATCTGCTCAAAATAAAGCTCTAAAGCTGGTTTTTATTCTTCCGCTAAGATTTTCAACGTTAAACTTATTTAAAAAATATGCTAAAAACGTTCTTCCAGTAAGAGGCTTATATAAACAAAAAGTTTTAACATACGTTCTCAAAACAATTAGAGGAGGAGAAGTTCGTGGTTTCACACAGTTTACTCAAAATATTTCACACACTCGAAGAAATACTAGACAGGCTCTAAATTTGAATACTGTAAGATGTCGTTTAGATTTAACAAAACAACGCATTGCTTATGTTGGACCAAGTGAGTATAATAAATTGTCAATCAATATTCGTAATATACAAGCTTTGTCTACATTTAAAAAATCCTTTAAGGATCTTTTACTTCGTAATGTTAAAGTGCTTCTAGTATAAAATAGTATTTGATTACTATTTTTTTTTTCTCTTATTGTAAATAATGTTAATTATAAAAAAAAAGATTTTAAAAATTTTTTATATGTAATATAGACAGAGTTGCCTTTTAGCCTCTACAAAGCCTTTATGGCGTTAAAATTATTATTGTATAAATATTATATTGAATAAAAGATATATAAATTAAAAAAAAGAAAGAATTATTTCGTACGAAATAATTTGAAAACACGAAAAATGGAGTAATTTTTGACCCCACTTAGTAACTAAAATAACAAAATATGAGATGTGGCAGCTAAAAATTGTTATTCAGAGTTCATTAAGATATGCGGCTCTGGGTCTAAGTACCCTCCTTGTTATTATGTAGTTTAGTGTTACCATATAGTTTTTTAATTTACGAATTCTAGTGGGGATAAATGTTTGTGATACATGTACAAACTTTTGAATAGTTCGCTAGTAAGAATTGGTAAAATTAAAAAAATATATAAATCAAGAAGATTTAATCACTGGGTTTCCCTCTATTTGAAAAAATATTTAAAAACTTTGACTTTTTGGAATTTCATTAAAGAAAATTACGTTTATTTAAAAAAATTAATATATTTAGTTTAAATTAATTATCAATTTTAAATACTTACAAATATTTGAATAAAATTTTTAATATAAATATCTTAACTAGGAACCTATTAAATACTTACATAAAAAACAATTACTTAAAAAATAATAAAGACTTAAAGAATTAAATAAAAAAAAAACACACAAATTTAATTCAATATTAAATTAATGATTCAATAAATATTTATAGTTTCTTTTTTAACACGATCTATAAACTATTTTTTATGGAAAACATGGTTTTTGTTGCTTTATTTTTCATAAACATTTTTATACAAATTTTATTCATAATTTTTTTTTAAAATTTAAATAATGTAATGAAAAATGAACTTAGAATTAACAAGTTTTTATTTTTATTATTATTACAAGACTATCTTACAATAAATATTACTTAAAAGCTAAATGTACAAAATTTGTTTTTAATATTTTTTAAAATCTTATAAAATATAGACATCCTTAGAAAGTATTTTTAGATTTAGACCTGGAAAATATTAAACATACTTATTTTAGGGAAATTACAAACTTAATTTTAAGAATTATGTTAAAAATGTATTAATTGTAAAGCAAAATAGAGTATAGCAATTTGTTTAAACATTTGGCTGTTGGTTCGCAACATTATTGCCCACCTGAGCGGGTGCATGTGCAGCACCACCACTTCCAGCACCTCCTTCTACAGAACCACTTTCAGCATCTGAATCCTTAATGGAGCCACCTTCTTCATCACCCACTAAGGCACGATATTTTTTAGCAATAGCCTCCCAATCGGCTACATTTTCAATACGATTTTGATTGGCCGCCGAAAAACTGGTTTGAGAACCCAATGGTGACAAGTGAACCACTGATAAAGCCGTGGAATCTAATTAACAAAAACAAGCGAGTGTTAAAAATTGTGTTTGTGTTTTTTTTTTAAATCTTTAATTTTTAAATTTTGAGCTATAAGCCAATTTTTAATTCAATTCACAAATATTTAATTTCTACTTGGCTTCTCGTAGCTGCAAAACTTTTTCAAAATCCACTCTTTTTTATTGGTTTTTAGAAAAAAGAGCTTTTTCTGTTGTTGTTATTTAAAAATGGTATTTGCAGCGACACATACATTTCCTACCTTTCTTGATCTTCGAAAGCCATTTGGCTCCAGCTTTTGTACGAGGACTGGCCTGGCGTATTCCCATCATCTGTACCAGACTTGGACGCTTCTTTTTCTTCATGCGAGCCTAATTTTTTTTTAACAATTAACGCAAGAGCGAGACAAGAGACAACAAACACAATGAGTATGAAAATTAAACAGTTACACACATAAAAAACATTCAACTAGTGAGAAAGCTTTTGAAAAAAGCTTTTTACATTTCAAGTGCTTTATCAAATTGTGTGCTTAAAGTGCAATTTATTTTACACAGTGCAGTTGAAAGGGGTGGGGGGTTTTTAAATTTTTGTTGTTGCCATATTGCTTTAAATGAATTGGGGAAAAGGTCTTTATAGCTTTTCTAAGATTTATTTTTTTTTTTGTAAGGTAACTAGAATTTCGTTTGTAAATTTGAAATTCATTTAGAGCAGTTGTTATACACACTTGATATTTTACCTTGACCTTCTCTACGATCCACATAAACCAGGTGGTAACTAAATTAAGCGGAGATGGCGCTGTTGTTGTGCGATGCATATTGCGTATAAGCTTTGATAGGCCAAATTTCCATTCAATATCAGATTGAGCCTATTGGTTAATGCGTTTTGTTTGGTATTTTTGAATATTTTTCATTTTGTTTAAAAGAATGATCGATTATGAGATGATGTTTTGTTTAAGTAGCATTCCGTGTTAATGAAATGAAAGAAAAAAATGAAAAAAGGGGAAATTATAACATTCGACACCAATTAAAGCTTTAGTTTTATTTGTATTCTATATTTGACTTCAGCGCTGTAAATTAAAAATAATAATTGAATACTCTAATATCACTAAAATTTCCAATAGTAGGAACGTTTTTAGATGAAAAACTACTCTTCGATCAAAGATCAGTGCTTTCGTAGGTAGGTTCCTTAAGTAATTGTATCAATACAATTTTATAATATTTGGCAATCTTTAAAGCGGGACTGATTTGCTATATGAATTTTTCTGTAAGTGCATAGTCGTATTTTTAGAAGTCACTTGTTGGATTTAAAGCTCTTCTCTTTTGTAAACTTGTTCAGTTATTTGTGTTTCGTAATTTTTCATCTAGTTAATGCCGAAAGTTCAGCAAATCCTCTGATATCAAAAACGTCTTTCTCGCCAACATTTGCTAATTATTCTCCTAGCTTTAACACACTGTTTTCATATAATTTTACAACAGGTCCAAAGCTTCAAAATTTGTTGGGAATCATGTTGGCAGTTTTTTTAAAACTTAAAATATTATCCATGGCAATACAGCTGCAGCTTTATCCCACTGTCTCTCTCTCTCGTTCTTGCCAGTTTGACTTAAAGCTTTTAATGAAAACTTTAGCGATATTAGAATATTCTGTTTTAAAATAAATACATCAATTTTAAATTTTCACATATCATGCAATATCAATAAAAAAAAAACATGCTGCTATTACAACACACATATTAACATTTTAATTCAAAAATAGTTTGGCTCATGTTAAAATTTTAAACTGTAAGACAAACACAAAAGCTTTTTTAGGTTTTGCAATTATGCAAAGCTTTTCTTTTTGAATGACTATTCTAAACACATATTGCTAACTCTAATTGAAAGCTTTTTTAAAAGCTTTGTTTAAAAGCTCTTTGTTTAAAAGCTTTTCTGACACATAGAACGCTTAAAGCTTAAGCTTTAAAAAAAGGTTTATATGTCTTTAATATACAAATTTACAAGTTGTATCTTAAAGAATTTATTGTTTGAATAAATAAAATCTTGCAAAAAACATTTTACACCAAAGATGCAAGTCTGGGCAGTAGATGGAACTACACATTTAGGTAAAAATAAAATACAAACAGAGAGGTTAAGTATAGTACAAAGTTATTCAAAAAGTTAACCCTAAAATACTTTTGAAATTCAGCTGAAAAATTAGAACTGTTTGATAGTAACAATAAATAAGTAAAAAAAATATGTATTAATATTTTTTTATTATAAAGATACACCATTTCCAATTGTGATTAAACAAAATGTTTTATTAAATTCAAAAAAACAAATTTTAAATTTGTTAGGCCGGCTAACTTATCAAAGCAATAATTGTTAGGCGGTAACTGAAAGGGTTTTAAGCCGCACTCCCTTTGGATTCTCAACACCCAGAAAACAGATATGGTTGTTTCAACGGTATTTGTTGCCAATCGAATGGTTCGGTTGTGACCGAGTCTGTTTAATTGGTGAATACGTTGCTTCTTTGGAAAGGGAATAGAGGAGAGAAAATGCAGTGCTTTAAATATGGCAGCACTGTAATTTCACAAACTATTAATTCTTAAAGCAGTTGTTGCTCGACATCTAATGTAGAGTTGACGAACCTTGTTGAAGCTTTAATTCATATCCCTGTTATAATAATTTACCTAGGTAAGGTTAAGGGCTGTGGAAACACGATATGTAAGTTGTCCTGTTTCAGTACCAGTGCCATTCACGGACGCTGACTTATTAATGTAGAGATCCGCCAGAAACTTTTCAACAGCTCGCATGCAAAGGAATATCTAAGGCATTGAATTTTATGTCCTGTTGAGATTGGCCAGTTGTTGATTGCTTTCCGCCAGTAACAATTTTCCCCTCGATGAATTTTAAAAGCTTGCCTTCATTAGCATGATCGGTGAATCATTACTCTTTATAAGAGCTACAATAGGGGAGAATAATTATCAGTTACCAATGACCAATAACGCCTGCTACCCCGAGAAACTGCAAAAGTTTTAGTTCACAGAAGCTGTTCTTATTGAAGCTTTTCATGTCTTACAAGAAAGCATTGCTGATGGGCTTTCCTCAAATTTGATGAAATTTGGGTTAATGGTTGAAATAATTAATGTTTTATCTTTTAAAGAATTGTAGCATGACTATGATTAAAATTATGTATATTAATGCTTATTTAATCGAGGGGTTGTCTGAGCTTTCTTCGATTTTCATAAATATGCGGCTTCTCCTGAAAAGTTTTTTTTCGCCTAGATTTATAATAAATGGCAACCCTTAAGGGCAATTTAGGTATAAACTTTTGTTTTTGTTAATTTGAGATATGTTTCATAAAATTTAATTATAACTTTAGATCCCACCTTTTAACTCTCAAACGTGACACTATTTTTATTTATTGTTTTCTTCTCCTCTATCATATATTCGAATTTAGTCACAACCGGGGGAATAAAAGCAAAAAAAAGATTGGTCCCAAAATCGGTAATTCAACCCGGGGAACGTTTTTGACTTTAGATTCGGATTTAGGAGGACAAACTACTTTCACTCTCAAACCGGCCTAAGCTTTTTTGCAATGAAATTTATACCACATATTTCACACGAAAAATAAAGAATATGTTCTTCTAACAACATTTTTTTAGTTTCCTATTTTAGGCGAGTTTTAGAGTGAATATCAGAATCTAATCCATAAAAATGAATAAGTTTAGGTATAAATTATTCCTCTTACCAAGATATAAGTACATAAAAATAACTCTTTATGTGGTTTAACTTAAGAATATATTGCGAATTTTGTTTTAGATAAAACTATATAAAGCTTAATATCACATTATTTTAATCGGGACATCACAATTTAAAATATCATCTCCATAAATTTTAGTTTGACACATAAAGTGTTGATTGTTAAGTATATACAATTTAAATTAAACTGTACGTTATATTAAAATTGCCCGAGTAAAAAAACTTTTATATGATCTTATTATTTTTTATCGTAAAATATATTAATATCAAAATATATATATTAGGGTGGGGCGATTAGTATGGAAGGAAAAAAAATCTTAATGGGCGCTTCGCGTTTCTGATTCTTGGGATTGTACTGAACAAAAAAGTCTAGTAGACCATACGTCTACGGTGAAAATCGAGCTTCCACATTTTGACTTTACGGCAAAAAAGCCCTATGTTGAAATTAATTAAGGTGGGGTTTACCACCACAAATATGATTGATGCATTAATCTGCTAGAGAATCTTCCAAACAAGAGATTGATACCATAATCTTGGATAAGCTCCTCCTACTTCCTGTGATATGTCCATCCCACACATTGTTACTTTCACAAAACACGGCTAAAAATTCAAAATGTGGAAGCTCGATTTTTACCGTAGACGTATGGTCTAGTGGACTTTTTTGCTCAGTACAATCCCAAGAATCAGAAACGCGAAGCGCCCATTAAGATGTTCAAATCGCCCCACCCTAATATATATATATATATATGTATGCACAGCGCATACTTTAGGAACACACCCAAAATTGTCCCCTTAGTATGCAGTGTATCGAACCAATTGTCCTCATCTTATACGCTAGATGTATGAAAACTTTGCGGACTGTCCCCAAAGTAAGCAAATGTCTCTAAACTATGCGGGGGAACGAATAAATGTCCCAACAGTACATACATATAATAACATATACTGCCATATAAAAAATATTTTTGTATGTGACATTATATATGCTTATATATGGTTCCATATGTATAATGCAATTCAAGATATAATTTTATATAATCCATTAAATATTGTAAGATGTAATTATGCACGATTCTATATATGACATAAACTTAACAATTTAGTTTGCGGTATGATTATATATGGTCCAATATTATTAATATTTCTGTGCTTATAGACATAATTATATATTTTTATATATAAAGATATCTAAAATATTTTTCTTTAAATTTTTTTTTAAATTTTATTAAAAATATTATATGTCATGGGATTTTATTAAATCCAATTTAATTTCAAAATATCTCATTCGATAAACTTAAAAGTACGTATCTGTTTAAATATAACGGGATCCATGATTTTTTTTTTTTTTTTATAAAGAGAAGCAACACTCAGGAAATTCATCCTATTAATTAATGTGTTGCTTTCTTTGGAAAGGGGATAGTGGAGAGATGAAAGGTTGTGAAAGATGAAGGACTTCGAACATGGCAACACTGTAATTGCGCGAGATGATAAGTCTTAGAACAGTTGTTGCTCACCACCTGAAGTAGAGTTGGCGAATTTAGCGAATGTTTGCGCAGCGATACATATAAGTGATAGAAAACTGATACATATTATTTTTCAAAATTGATGTTGTCGTCAACGGGAATCGAACCCGCGACCATCTGTATAACAGTCCAACGCGCTAACCATTGCACCACAAAGCCCACATGTAGATCTAAATTAATCCAATGGGATATTTTGGGATCTATAAGGATCTTAAATTATATATTATTGGATCACCCAATTTTGAGATAAATTTTAATCTAACTTAATTCAGTAATATATTTGATGAATCTTATCGAATATTACTAATACTCCAATTTAGAGATAAACTTGAATGAGAATAAATATCGATTTATATCAAATAAGATATGATTTGATATTTGAGATGTAACTTTTTTTTTTTTGATCGGGTATTCTCTTAATAATCAGACCATAATATATAGCCCTGTATTAAATATAACAAATTTATTTGCCCTGAACTGAATCGTTTCGATTTATATTAAACTTAATGTACAATGCGATCAACTATTTTTCGGATCAAACTGTATATCAATTAGATATAAGGCTATATCAAATTTGATACATTTCTTTGTTGCATCATAAACTTGAATGAGAATAAATATCGATCTATATCAAATAAGATATGATTTTGTATTTGAGATGTAACTTTTTTTTTTGATCAGGTGGGCTCTTAATAATCGAACCCTGTATTAAATATAACAAAAGTTATTTGCCCTGAACTGAATCGTATGGAATTATATTAAACTTAATTTAATATAATCCATGTTTATACAATGCGATCAACCATTTTTCGGATCAAACTGTATATCAATTAGATATAAGGCTATATCAAATTTGATACATTTCCTTGTTGCTTCATATCAATTTTTTTAACGGGATTTTTCATTTTACAAACTTTACAGAAAAACATAATTCCCCCCATTAATGTCCCAAGATAAAAAACTTAATGCTAATTAAATTCTAAAACATTATAGTTTTATTTGTTTTTCAAATTGGAAATGGTGTAGTATTTTAGAAATTTAAGTTAAACACTGTTTAATGTTATGAGAAATATATAGTAGTATATGAAATATAGTTTATTTAATGTTAATTCTATATATTTTAAAATAAGAAAAGTGAATATGTTTTGTACCTGTATCCTTTGATATGTATCGGACATCATAGCAATAAGTAGATTTATAAGCACCACCACCGACACCAACATATAGACACCAAATACTATTTTAAATAGATACTCAACCCAATAGGGTTGAGTGGGCGTGGCTAGATTTTTGATTTTGTCAACTTGTGTCTGTTCAGTTGTCGTTTGACCAAACACGGCAAAAAATAGTAATTCAAACGAATGAATCGGATTCATGCGCACTGTGTCCATTCAAATATTTTGCATTTGCAATTGTTAGTTTCGTTATTATTTTCACATTCAAACCATTTTGTTCATAAAGGACATTTTCACGCCCATAAAATTTGGATTAGAATTTAACGAAGAACACAGTACCCATAAAATATTATTAAAATGAAATAAAATCATATTTATATTGAACAAATAAAAACGTTAACAACGCCCACAAAAAAAAATAACGACGAAACGACGGTGACAGTGATGATGGCGTTGAATTTATGATGCCCATATTTTTTGGTTTTTAAAACCATTCACAACCATTTTTTTTTAAATCGTTGTAATTTTTGATTTTTTTTTTTTTTTAAATAGAAAAAGAAGAAAAATAAAATAAATTAGTTTTGAATACCAACCTGAATTCGTTGATAAGTATCCGACATCATGGCAATGAGTAGATTAATAAGAACAACCACAGACACTAGTAAATAGATGCCAAATACAAATTTAAATAGAACCTCGGTCCATTCTGGTCTTAAGTGACGCATAGGATTTATATCCACTGTGGTAGTTTGACCAAACACAGCAAAGAACAGTCTTTCAAATGCCAAAAATGGTGTCATTGGTCCTGGGGTTTTCGATTATTATTCGTTTTTTTTTTTGGAAATTGCATTAAATGCAAATAAATTGTAGTAGGATTAGGAAATTAGTAAAATTAGAAATTCCTTAATTGGAGAATGTGATTTTGAAAAAATATCACTTGGTGCTATACCTTTGGCTTGCTTGGTTTTTGTTTTTTTATTTTATGATTATGTGCTCTAGAATGTGTGGAAAGCGTCATAAGCCTGAAAAATTCGAATACAATATTTTTGTTTCTTTTTAGAATGCACCTGTGAACATCAACATGCGCTATAATTTTTTATAAAATTTTCACGACATCAAATTACAAAAAAAAAAGAATATTTTAATAAATTTATTAACATGCAGAAGTTTTCAAAAATAATAATAAAAAATCGTCCATGTAAGTTTTTTTTTTTAAATTGTAAAAGTTAAAAAATTGTTAGGCCTGCAGAGTGCCTAGATCATTTAATCAAAACGTGTCTGTAATCATTAGTAAATTGAAATAGTAGAAAAAATTGGTTAACATTTGCAAAGTTTAGTAAAACTTTAGTAAGCCTTCAAACGAAATCGATTTGGTAAAATTAGACAAATGTTTTTTTACTAAATAATTAGTACCTACCCGATTACTTTTTATGTTCAATTACATGTAATTGGTGTAATTGAGTAATTGCCCTGTAATTAAATACCCAGATGTTGTTACTAATCCCCATGTTTCGTATTAAACATTTTACAAATTTTCCAAGGAAGTGATTAAGCTCACAAGTGTGAATGTAGGTCTGATAGTATTAATGATATAGAAAAATTTCACTAGTGAACGATTTTGAAATGTAATTGACGTCGCCCAAGTCTGTGATTTACACATATTTGATATCCATAAATCCGGTCTCAAATACAAATTTATGTTCTTAGTTTGTATATAACTTAAATTTTATTTATGTTTTTTTTTAATATAAAATATTTTTTAACATAAAATATTTATTAAGAAATAAGCTAGAATTTAGCCGAAATAATAAGTTTTAAATGTAAGGAAGAAAATAAAAATTACTGAAATTAATTAAGATAAATAAATATAAGCTCAGAAACTGGCTTAGAAAAATTTTTGATTATAAAGGGTCCGACAAATAACTTTTTTTTTTTTTTTGAACTCCTGAACCAATTGGACTTTGTATGGCGTCATACCAAGGTCTTTATGCAAAAGTCGTCTCAATGATGTCTCCGAAATATTCAATTGTTGAGAACGACGGTGAATTGATGTTGATGGCGCTTCACGCACACTTTCTGCCACAGCAGCAATATTCTCGGGTAAACGCACTGTTTTTGACTTTTCACGCTTTGGTTTATCGATGAGGATGCCAGTTTCTTTCACTTTTTTCACAAGATAACGAACATACGGACCATATTCGTTCAGCGGAAGGATACAACTAATTGTCTGTCAAATCAGACATGAGCTAAGTGTTACCATTCACGAAATAAGCTCTAGTTGAAAAAAAAACGTTAGATGGCGGACCCTTTATATAATTATGTCTAAAATGATAGAAAACGTTTTTGATTTTGTGTTATATATAAATTTGTTTCAGATTATATCCAATTTTATATAAAATTTCAGTCAAATTTAATAACCATGTATTATCATATATAAAATTTACAAAAGTATTTTTTTTTTTGAAAACTTTAATTTCCCGAGTAAAAAAAGAATATATAACGATATATTATTTAATATAAAAATACATGATCATATAAAATAGCATATGTATCAATATGTATTCACATATAATTATATTTTCAAAATGTTTTAAAAAAAAATTCATGTATAAGCACATCCAATCATGTATAAAAATATACTATTTTAAATTTTATATATGATAATACATGGTTGATAAGTTTTATTAAATTTTTATAAAATTAGATATACTCTAATACATAATTATATATAATACAAACATCAAAAACGTCTTCTGTCATTTTAGACATACAAAAATTTAATGTCTTAAAAAAATATAAACAAAATTTAAGTTATTTACAAATTTCAGTCATACCCCTGCGGGAAATAAAGGGTCGATTGATCCAACGTGGTAATTCTGTGATATATGATTGGGGAGCACGTCACGAAACTGGTGAAACCAAAGTTGTGGTGCACCAAAAAGTGTTAATTTGGGTGAAATGTCCAATCACATGACTATAGTTATGGTGACAAAACATTCACCGGTTGGTACCAGCTATATCATGTAACTGGAGAAAAAGTAACATAATATCAAAATGTACTGAAGAAACTAGGATCGTTGCAGTTGAAGTTGCTAGTGGTCATTGAACTGGTTCAAAACCATAAGCAGTGGATGAAAACATGGCAATTAGTGCCAAAGGATGCATTCCCTTGACTGCTACAAAGCGGACATAACACAGAAGGAATTTTATCTGTACCGACTTTGTGACAGTAAGACGAAGACGGCTCCACTGGTTTAAAAGAACTGAATACGGAACTGTTTAGACAGTGACCAGGGTTGCCAGATATATAATATGACACACGCTGAATAAAAAGTGAAAGGTTAATTGCTAATTATTTTTCGAAAGCCCGGAGACATATAGCCCTTAGAACAGTGCAGTAATACGTCGCAAAACTATTCCAGTCAAACTACCCCTATCACAAAACACATTGCGCTTAATATGTGACTAATTTTCCGTCAAAAAATGTTCTCTAGTTCTACGATACGTACACCTACACCAGTCACGTGATAAATTTTTTTCCACTGGTTCTGTTGCATACCACATAAATCCTAAAATGGTCATACTTTGACACTACCTACTTCTAACTTGTCCCGTAGCATATTCATTTCAGTCGGTACGGTGATAGGATACCTTGGTCAAGTTATTCGCCACGTCACACAGTGCTCCACAGGTGACAATTGTCACCTCCTATGACATGCCCATGTTTAAAGTACCGGTCACTTTCATATAACAGAACCGAAACTATGACAGGTTCATACACACAAAGTTCTAGTCACGTGACCATACCAGTGACTGGTCCATTCCCCGCAGGGACATTTTGTGTTTTGAACCCTTTTTATGGTGGTCAAATATATGTAACTTAATATCTTTTAATTTAATTATATTTGGATTATTATGTATCTAATTGTATCAAATTATAGATAATTTTATCAATAATAATATAATTATATACTTTTTTTTTTTTTTTTTTTTTTTTTTTAAAGTGAGGCAACACTCAGGAAATACTTCCTATATTTAGTGTGTTGCTTTCTTTGGAAAGGGATAGTATAGAGATGAAAGGTGGGGAAGATGAAGGGCTTCAGACATGGCAACACTGTAATTGCGAGAGATGATAAGTCTTAGAACAGTTGTTGCTCGCCACCTGATGGGGAGTTGGCGAACTTATTGAAGCTTTTTGGTTCATAGCCCTGATTCATTATTTTACTTCGGTGGGGTTAATTGTATCAAATTATAGATAATTTTATCAATAATAACATAATTATATGTTGTTATATCGGGACAAAACTCGGATAAAATTGGATAGTTTTTTAATAAATTGTATCTATTTAAATATAATTAGATCCAAAGTGATACAATTTAATAGACCATTTTTCGGATCAAATAATATCCTCTTATATTTGCGGAAACTATATCCATATGCTATTTTATATGACCGTATATTTTTATATTAAGGAACATATTGTTATATCTACATTTTTATCACTCTGGTATATTATTTGTTTCTAATCAAAACTATTTTTAATTTCTTTTAACTGTTTTTGAAAAATATTTACTGATATTATTAGCAGTTTGGTTTTAAAAATGGGCGAAATATTTACAGATGTGTACAAGTTAAGAGTTTAAATAAATAAAACTAGACACCCCAAATTTTCCAGATATCCTTTGTTCAATAACCTCAAAATTTGTATACAAGCAAGTTCAAAATTGTTCGTATTTTTCTTAAATGATCTTTATGATTATGAGATTATTAAATTTGAACTGAATTTATCTCGATACCCGCACTACTCACGAAAAAACTTGAGATAAGATGAAAAAATCCCACAATTCCCAATATACCGCACAAAATTTCTAAAAATTGCAGTTATTTGGGTATTGTCCACATTTAAAGCGGTATATGTATGTGAACTACATTCGAGCACATGTACCCTTTATTTATTTTTTCACTCAGAGCAAAAGTCGGTTAAAGTTGAAATTTCATTACAATTTTTTTCTAATTTTGAGGAATATGGGTGGATTTAGACTAAATATAAGTTCTAATCTTTAAATTATGAAAACTTTAAGCTGTATTTGCTAAAGCTTCTTTTAGCTTATTTTTTGAAATTTGATTATTTTTGTTTATTTTGTAAATATAAGCTTTTTTGACATTTTTCTTTAAAAATTAAACTTATTTTAGCTTTTTTTCTTTCAAAGTAGATATTTTCCAGTTGAAAGTTTAATGTAACATATTTTTGCGTTATCAAAATATATATTGATAAACCAATATTAGCTTTAAAGCGAAAGATAAACAATTTCTCTTTTGTATCTCGGTTCGACTGCAGAATTTCTAAGCAGAGCTTTGAAGATTCATTAAATTTGGGAATGAATTCCCTAAATTCAATTGAATTTTTTTATTGAAAGAATGAATTCTGTAATATGAAAATACTAATAATGAATTCCTGTAAATGATTTCAAACAATTGAAACTTAGAGAATGACTAAAACATTAAGCATTAAAATTATGGAGTTCATTCAAAACGAATTCATTCAAATTCAGTTAATTCAGCTGTTGGTTAGGGAATTCATTCCCTTAGGAATTCATTCCCTTAGAAATTCATTCCATTTTAAAGCTAAAGATAAACAATTTCTCTTTTGCATCTCTGTTTGACTGAAGAATTTCTAAGCAGAGCTTTGAAGATTCGTTAAATTTGGGAATGAATTCCCTAAATTCAATTGAATTTTTTAATTCAAAGAATGAATTCTTTAATATGAAAATACTAATAATGAATTCCTGTAAATGATTTCAAACAATTGAAACTTAGAGAATGACTAAAACATTAAGCATTAAAATTATGGAGTTCATTCAAAATGAATTCATTCAAATTCAGTACATTCAACTGTTCGTCAGGGAATTCATTCCCTTAGGAATTCATTCCATTTTCGTTTAATTCCCTTAGGGCATTTACTTTTTTTATTTAATATACGGAGGTTGAAAGCTCGTTATAAATTGAAAATAACATAAAAATAATCTCGATGTATATAAAAACAAAAACTAATATAACTGTAAAAAATATTACTTGAGCCAGAGTACAAACTAAAATTTTTTTATATAAATAGAACATTTTTGGTCTTCAAAGTTTAGTAACGTCATGATGCTTGTTAGGAAAAGACCTAACCACGTGCTTGATTACTAAGAAGACAAGAATGGAGCAAAATTGATTATTAATAGGTTTTTTGTTAAAGTTCTGCCTATTATGGAGGCTCTAACTTTTCTAAAACTTCGGGTTCTGATGAGATCTTTAGCCAGATCGAAATACTAGTATCAACCTAGCTAATATGTTTGATTTGCTTTATTTTTGTAAATATACGGAGGTTGAAAGCTCGTTATAAATTGAAAATAACATAAAAATAATCTCGATGTATATAAAAACAAAAAACTAATATAACTGTAAAAAATATTACTTGAGCCAGAGTACAAACTAAAATTTTTTTATATAAATAGAACATTTTTGGTCTTCAAAGTTTAGTAACGTCATGATGCTTGTTAGGAAAAGATCTAACCACGTGCTTGATTACTAAGAAGACAAGAATGGAGCAAAATTGATTATTAATAGGTTTTTTGTTAAAGTTCTGCCTATTATGGAGGCTCTAACTTTTCTAAAACTTCGGGTTCTGATGAGATCTTTAGCCAGATCGAAATACTAGTATCAACCTAGCTAATATGTTTGATTTGCTTTATTTTTGTAAATATACGGAGGTTGAAAGCTCGTTATAAATTGAAAATAACATAATAATAATCTCGATGTATATAAAAACAAAAAACTAATATAACTGTAAAAAATATTACTTGAGCCAGAGTACAAACTAAAATTTTTTATATAAATAGAACATTTTTGGTCTTCAAAGTTTAGTAACGTCATGATGCTTGTTAGGAAAAGACCTAACCACGTGCTTGATTACTAAGAAGACAATAATGGAGCAAAATTGATTATTAATAGGTTTTTTGTTAAAGTTCTGCCTATTATGGAGGCTCTAACTTTTCTAAAACTTCGGGTTCTGATGAGATCTTTAGCCAGATCGAAATACTAGTATCAACCTAGCTAATATGTTTGATTTGCTTTATTTTTGTAAATATACGGAGGTTGAAAGCTCGTTATAAATTGAAAATAACATAAAAATAATCTCGATGTATATAAAAACAAAAAACTAATATAACTAATGACTTAACTTTTTAGTTTAAGTCCCTAGGGACTTACCTTTTTGTTTAAGTCACTAGGGACTTAACTTTTTTGTTTAATTCCCTGAACTCAAGCTCTTCACTTAATGCCCAAAAACTAACTTCTCACGTGAGACTAGAAAACCTTAAACAATCAAAATTGTACGTTGGTTGCTAGAATAAAGTATAATTTATGCGCTTGAAACCAGTGAAGTTCTAGTGAACTTTTTTGTAAATCCTGGTTAAATTAGGGGTGATAGGCACTACACGATCTTCAAATACAAAATACTTTTTTTTTAAATATTTTTTATATATTTATAATATTAATATTATTATTGATGCATTTGTTGCATTATTTTTTTTCCAATAACCAATTTTAGAATTTTTGTAATTTTTTCGTTTTGTTACATATTATTTTCATATTATTAGGCGTCGCATGTAGTTCCTTTAGGGAACTAAATAAAAAAGTTAAGTCCTTAAGAACTTAAACCAAAAAGTTAATTCCTTTGGGAATTAAAAAATCAAGTCCGTAGGGAATTAAGCAAATAAGTTAATTCCCTAGGGGCTTAACCCAAATAGTTAGGTCTTTAGGGAATTTAACAAAAAAGACAATTCCCAAGGGAAATTAAATGAAAATGGAATGAATTTAATTCCTTAAATTTGGTCAGGGAATTCTTTCCTAAAATTGTAATTCATTCAAAAGAAATGGGAATTAGAGAATGAATTCTTCAAAGCTCTGTTTCTGGGGCACAAACTGTATACATATTTTATTTGTAGAAACAATTTAAATAATTTTTAATGGATTAATTTTTGAATTTAACGACCTTGTTTTACAGTTTTCATGATTTTTTAAGCATCTAAAACATTGTTTTCAGAGTTTTTTTTGATTGCCCTACTAATAAGCTACTGGAGAATATAATATAAAATTACTATATTAACGTTTTTTATAATATACCATTTTAGAGTCATTTTGTTAGAGTATTTCATTTACTCGGGTTTGGTTTTGATCGAGTAAACGATTAACTTACACGAGTAAGATTTTAAATTTACTCTAGTAATTTCAATCAGTTTATTTCATTAATTTTTCGTTAAGAATACATAATAAATTACAAATTAATACCAAATCAGGAGGTCTGAAATCATGCCAAACATCAAACATTCATATAAACTAGTTTACTCACTACATGAGAACTAATATATGTTTGTTGTTTGATGTTTGGCATGGGATTGTTACCGCTTTCAAAATATGTTCTGACGATGGGAACCTAGAAAATTTCCGAAATAGATCTATCAACACATTCCTGAAAGGGTCAAATAATAAATTTGAAAACAAAAAACTTATACATTATTTGTTAGGACAATATCCTAATAAAGAAATATAGAGTATGGCCTCGAACTTAAATAATTTTCATTTTCATTGCACAATTAAAGGTCGAAAAAAACATAATTTTTATTTTTTAATAAAAATTATATCAAACTTGTATAAAAGACAAAGTACAGTCTAGTTTACTCCCCCTGTTTTCTTTATAAACAAAACAAAAAATAAAAAGGAGGAAAAAAACAAAAAATTGAATATCCACCATAGATGGACCTTGCACATAACAAACCAGTTTTCAATTTATTTTTTGATCAATGGTTATAATCTTTAACTTCAAGCTCATATATTAGTTCTCATGTAGTGAGTAAACTAGTTTATATGAATGTTTGATGTTTGACATGGAATTGTTACCGCTTTCAAAACGTGTTCTGATTATGGGAACCTAGAAAATTCCCGAAATAGATCTATCAACACATTCCTGAAAGGGTCAAATAATAAATTTGAAAACAAAAAACTCTATAGATTATTTGTTAGGACAATATCCTAATAAAGAAATATAGAGTATGGCCTCAAACTTGAATAATTTTCATTTTCAAAAACTGGTTATATTAAAAGTGTTTGTCAGTTTTTCATCGGATTTGCTTAAACTTTGAGTTATGAGATGTTTCGCTTTTGCGGACAAAAACTTTTAACTAACTCTTTTAGCTAAAATTAAGGTCACCTAAATTTGGCAGACTACGATACTTAATGTAATTTAAAATTCTACTGGCGCAAATTATGGCTTGGAGTGCAAACATGTCAACTCAATGAAAAAAATTGTATAATTGGATTTAAAATATCCGATTTCAATGAAATTCACTATAACAGTCGTACTCGCCAAGAACTCGAAGAAACATAAATTTCAGAACCCGGATCATTTCGGTTTCCGAAAAATAAAGTCATGAAACTTTGCAAAAAGCTTTTAAATTTTACCAAAGTGTTGTTACAAAATGGACGATAACTTTAAAAATATACAATATACTTTTTGCTTCAGTTTTTAGGTTAAAATGTACTCTTTAAAATGATATGCATATTGATCCTTTTCATGTCAGGCCCAAATGTAATTTTTTGTAAAATTTCATAACTTATTGGGTATACAAGTTAATAATGTCAATTTTTTTGCTTGAAAAATGCATTTATTGTAATAACAAAATGAATTGATACATTATTCAAAGTATTGTCCATCGTTAGCCACTACCTTTTGCCATCTTTCTGGTAGCATATGGATTTCGAGCCAAAAGAACTGCTTCACCCTGTTCTAGTGAAGCGTATTCCAGTAATGGCGTTCTGCATCGATCCAAACAAATGGTAGTCAGAATGGGCACGGTCTGGGCTATAAGGCGGGTGAGCCAAAACTTCCCATCCATTGTTTTCCAAATAGTCTTTGACGGGTCTTGCAACATGTGTCATCGTTGTCATGATGAAAGATTATGGCCTTGTGTCTGGTCGAATATTCTTGTCATGTTTCGTTGATTGCTCTCTTCAAACGAATCAATTGTCTTCGGTGCCGGTCCCCTGTGATCGTGTGACCCGATTTCAATAGCTCATACTACAAAACACATTTCTGATCCCACCAAATACAGAGCATTACCTTGGCGCCATGGTTATTCGGCTTCGGCGTTGATTTGGCTGGTTGGCCGGGCTTTACATATGACTTTTTGCGGTGGGGCTATCGTAATGTATACATTTTTCATCAGCAGTAACAATGCGATGCGAAAATTACTTCTTTTTGTAGCGTTCAAGCAGCATTTCCGACATGCAAAATCGCCTTTCAACGTCTCTCGGCTTCAATTCATATGGGACCAAATTTTCTTGCTTTTGAATGAATCCCAATGCTTTTAAACGTAGGGAAATGGCTTGCTGTGTGACTCCGAATGATAATGCAATTTCTTCTTCAGTTTGACAACAATGTTCGTGGAGTAATGCTTCCAATTCCTCATCTTCAAACTTTTTCGGCTGACCAGGCCTCTCCTTGCCTTCTGTGTCGAAATCACCACTTTTGAATAGCGCAAACCATCGTTCACAAGTTTTTTGAGTTGGTGCATGTTGACCGTAAGCTTCTACCAACAATTGATAACTTTAAGCAGTTATCAATTGTTGGTAGAAAGAAAGAAAGTAGGTTATCAGACTTTCCTGCAAAACATATTTTTTAGGCATGAAATTCGACTTTATTATAGCGATTGAAAAAAATGTGTGTTTACACTTTGGTGTCTATCGAATACTGAATTATAATGACAGATTTTTACCCTCCAAAATACCATATTTGTTATTATTGACACAAACCATATGTGATAGTTATGCCTTATGTTGTCCAAATCGTCATTATTACCCAAAAAAACATATTTTATTATTGAACTCTCCTCTACGTTCGTTGAAACATTCGGAGTGGTTTCTCCTTATAGCCAAAAACCTGGTCCTAATAATTGTTTTCCTATTTAATACATGCATGCGTACTGTATGCACACCATGCCGTTAATTCAACTTCTATAAACTTTTGCGATTTTCATACCTTTATCACGGTTTAGGCTATTACTCAAAGAAAAATTGAGATACCACCCTGAATCTTTCCACATATACAAACGATGATTCAATAATAAGAATATACATTTGCTAGTAATTAAAAAATGTGACCTTTGACCCTTTCATGTAAATACGTCCGGAATCTGAAAATTATTTATGGTCGAGTATGACAGTTAAGGTGAATTTCATTAGAATCGGATGGTGATTGAGTTGACATGTCGTCACTCTGTTGTCGTAGCTGAATTTTTATCTATTTTTTTTTTTAAAGGGATTTTTAAAGAGTTTATGGACGACGTATTTATTTTCAACTGTATTCATAGACATATATCCGAAGACCATATTCAAAATTCTTGGAATGACTATTATGTTACTACTTATGTAAATATTTTACTAAATATATTCCCATTTTGGAAATTTTTGGAAAAAAGCTAACAGCTGGATTCAAACGCTCATATCAAATTCGCTCATATTCAAAACCAAACTGAACGTTTTCGATTAAAAACAAATAACCCTACCCAATAATTTGGTTTTAAGAGCCTAATTTTAAATATAGATATAATTAAACTTAAATTATTATAATTTCTAGAGTCTAGTTTTGAATACAGGTCTTATTTATTAAACTTAAATTGTTATATTTTCGTTTCAGTCCTCAAAGTAAATTGATTTAAAGAAGTGCGTGGAAATTTTTTAAAATAAAGATTTGAAAATGTGCAACAGTTAAAAGCGTTTGAAAATAAAAATAAACATGCTATATAAGAAGTTAGAGAGAAGTTGATAGAACTATAGATATTTTAAGAAAATTCAAAATCAAAGACAACAAAAAGTAAAACAGCAAAGGAAAGAACAACTGCCCTCCGAAGCCTAACAACCGGGGAATGAAAAATATCCCTGGCAAACAAAATTGCAAAATTTTACAATATCTATAGTTTGGCTCAGCTTCTCAAATAAAAATAAGAAAAATTTATACCAGTTAAGAAACCAAAAATGTTTTGCAACATTTTCGAAATCCTCTTTTTTTTTTTTTTTTTGGAAGAAACAAAAATCAATTATTTTATTTTATGGTACAACACTTTTCCACAACATCAAGGATGCACACATATAAAAAGGAACATAAAACAACATTTAAAGACCGCACACACATATAAAGAGGCCAACATGCCATAGCCCTTCGGCAAAAAGAGCTTAGGAGAGCAAGCTTTATATATAAATCCCGCCAAAAAAATCTTTTAAAGGTGTATTTCAAAAAGTAACTGTAAATGGAACACACAACATTGAAGGCATTTTACACACAATTTATTGGAGGGTGTTAAATACAAAATTCAACACTTACGATCATCTTTATGTTTGCGACGAAATTCGCTTAACATACTGCGACTAGAGTCGACATAATTCTCAGCGGGTGGTGGACGAGGTGTGGGCATATCATCTGTTTTAAAAAGTTTTTAAGATTAGTTTTCACGATTTTTTTTTTTTGTTTTTAATTTTGATTAATATTAAAAATGATTAATTTCTTGATTTGGTACACAGAGTCTGTAATTGTTCGACATGCAAAATTCATTTAAATTTTTTACTACATTAATATGGTTAGATACTTATCAAGTTTATATTCAGTTATTTTTTTTATTTTTAACAGTTAAATTAATAAGACATTTTAGACACCACAAAATATAAACAACATCGATTTGAGATTTAAACTTAACACTTATCTAAAGCTTTGAACTTACCATCACTGAAATATCCACGATTACGATTTTTCTTTTCAAACGATCTTAATTCCTCGGGTGTAAAATTGGCAAATGATTGATTTAAGGCCACTATATGCATAGAAAAACCAAATACGAAAATAGCCAATACCGCTAAAAATCTCGCCAAATCTTTTAGTAAATCTCCAATAATAATAGCCCACGGCCCGAAAAGATGATGAAACGATAGAAAATCTAAAATTTGTACACAGGCACACAAGAAGGCCAAAGCAAAGCATTGGTTACGACAATAAATAAGCGTAGGCCAATAAATTTTGGATACAAAACAAAAGGCGGCCACATGAACACCAACACCGGCCATGCCCAGCAATAGCACTAGCAATTTGATAGATCCCAATCCAGATTTATCCGAAGGATTTGTCAACTCGAACAAAAGTAGACCGCTCAACCAAATGAGCAAGCCTATTTCGTACCAGTAGGGGACCAAGCTAAGACGCAACACTGGAAAAATGGGCGTTATACCCACAATACTGAGATGAATCATTAAGAAGATGTGTGATGTGAGGTAAGACATGAATTTTATAATCGGCACTTTGTTAAATTTGTGACCCATGGGAAAGGTGAAACCAATCCAAACGGGTGGACAGATTATAAATGCCACTAGCAGAAGTAAAATTTTCCACGAAGCCCAAGTTAAGGAGCCGCGCCATAGTTCCTGTAAGTTAAGAAAATAATTACTTGACGAATTTCTTATTAATTGTTAAGTTTACCTGCAAATATCTTTGTACCACCGTATGGGCTATAACCTCTTTTTGTTCATTTTCGATTAACACATCTAAAAACTCCACATTCCGCTTATCAGTGGCTTGCAATATTTTACCAGCAGAATCAGATCCGGCTGCTAAGGCCAATAATTCTGTAGCCATTGCTTCACATTGTTTGCCAGCAGCTACCAAGTCTTTAGCACGTTCTTTTTCCTGTTAAAAAAAATGGCATATTAGAAATAGATCTTAAACTTGGTAGCAGTTGTTTAAAATACATCTTTTCTCAATTCAAATTTAAAAAGAAAAATCCAAAAAAAACAGTTAGCAAAACATCTTATATGACTTTACACTCATATGGAATCTACCGTATTACCCAATATGGTCCTTTCCTCTAAACTAGAACAGTTTGCTTTTGAACCGGGTCTAAAACTTATCATAGAACTAGTTTTGAGATAGTGGAACGTCGCATCTTAAATCCCAGATATCAGTTTTAGAATATGTTCCATGGATCCGGTATACAAAAAAAAACATTCTTAGGTAACCAGTTCTAAAAAATAGTTTCTGTGTTTCTTAATCATTTGACAATCAATGATTGATTCATGTTGCAATTTTATGAAAGCTTTCTAAATTTATTGTGATGGAGCTTTTTAGCTTTTATGGATTTCAATAAAGAAATTTTAACAATAAATGACTTTGCAAGATCAAGTCAAAGAAAAAATTTTAAATTTTTGATTGTTATGATTGTTATGATTCTTATTACTTTTTTGTTTTTGAATTAGGATTAGAAAAAAATTAAATTATGACGAACTCTTAACTCATTTAGGAGCGATAGTGCATTAATTTTTACATTTAGATAGTAAAGGGACAGCATTAAATTAATTTTTAGAAATAGGTTCAAGTCTGCAAGAAGCTTCGTTAAAAAAAAAAAACCCTTAGCGGCTTAAGTTCGGCAGTCAAATTGTTAAACTTTTCAGAACTCAAAATTCTAAATTCTCACATATCTATGTAAACTATGCTGGATAAATACATTCGTATGCTTCCAAAATAGCGCTTAGCCGCCTTGCATTTTGAAGTGCTTACCTAAATGCCTTCTTTGAAGCAGTAAATAATGCATATAATGAAGAAGTAAAGAATGCATTCAATGAAACATCAATGTTGGCAATACACAAAAAAAAATCGCTTTTTATTGCTTCTTAGTGCACATAAAAGAAGCATTTTTCACCTCTTTAAAAGAAACATACCGAGTGGGACATCGCAAAAAAAGTATGCCCTCTGGATTTGCTTTGATAACTAAATAATGCCTAGCAGAACTGCTTCCGCACTCAAAAAAATAAGTTAGTAAAACGTCTTGTAAATCAGGTATACCATTTTTTAGCAAATTTTTTGCTCAAATCGTGTTTTCAGCTAAATTTGTTCGTTATACTTATTCAGCACTTAACTGTTTTATACTAATGCTTTACTAATATACTAATGTTTTACACTAATTAATTTTGCTAAAAAAAATTGTACTGATAAGCACATTAATAGTGTGGACGACAACCAGATTGAAAGATATACGCAGAATGAAGCAGATGTCGCGGCATGTCAAGATGTAGTAGAGAAGAGGAAAATGATACTAAAAAGTACAACTCTAATAAGACATATAAAAAAATCAACCATGAAGATTTTTGTATCTGTTTTTCATACATAAAACAAAATTGAGGATTAAAACAACTTAAATTTTGCGTTGTCACCGGCTTGTGAAAATAATTGTTTGTTAATTAAATAAAAGACAAAATAAAATATTTAAATTTAATATGTATTTCTAAACTAAATGTTTATAGATTAATAATCTAGTGTGGTCAAATTGCAAACATATACAGACATGCAGACAGAGTAAAGCGAAAGACAAAGACACACATCTTAGGTAGATTTTTATGGTTCCCTTTTCTTATTGCAAAAAAAGAGTTGTTTTTTTCGTTTCGTTTGTTTTTATTTATTTTTTCGTTTCGTTTCTATAATTATCTTCGGTAGTTGCGTCCTTTAAAAGATAGCATCATTTAGACAATCATTGATGTAAGTAAATGAAGGAACATTTTTTTTATGTTATATATATTTATTTCTATATATTTTCAGATATTAAATTAATTCATGTGGTCAATGTGGGAAAATGAAAATTTTTATATTTCGCAATTATTGTAAATTATTTTTAAAAGAATCACAAAAATATGTTTTATGATTTTCAGCAAATAAATTAACTAAATTACAATTTTTCTACAAATTGTTTGCGTTTTTTCAGTCTACTAAAATTTAGCAAGGCTTTTTTATTTCTAATCTACTAAGTGTTAGCAAAACTTTTGTTGAATCTACTAATTTTGTTGCTAAAAATCAGCTCGCTGATTTTCAGCAAAAGATTTTGCTGACATTAGCAATTTTTTTGCAAGCACCCTCCTGACTATAATTTTGCTGACACAGCAAAATTTTTTGCTGACTTTACAAACTTTTTTTTTTTGAGTGTACTATGTATACCGGAAAGCTTTGGACACCGTTTTCGCCGTTCGAACGACTGAAGCAACTAATATCGTTTTAGTCTCAAATCACTTGTTTAAACTTACCTTTGTCGAAAGTATCATATAAATATTAGACAATTTGGCTGCTGTATCAACCGGTGCTGGTGATACTAAAACAAATTCCTGTATCGGTTTATTGTTGTGATTCTTCGAGACCACCATTAAATTGTAAACGAAACGTTTGTCATCCATTAGGCCATAAGTGTCGTGTTCCTTATTTATAAGATATCGCAAAACATCGTTATGACCTTCGGAAGCAGCAAACCATATGGGAGCACAACCATAGTTGGTTTCAGATTTGGGTAAGGCACCAGCCTCACACAACAGTTTAACGACTTCTAAGTGACCGGCTTTGGCAGCACAATGTAGTGGCGTCCAACCATTTCTATCGGTTGCATTTATTTCTGCGCCTTGACCCAACAAAATCTCCACCATCTGAAAATGACCATGCATAGCAGCTATGTGTAGACCAGTGCGACCATGGCGATCTGTAGATTGGAGAAGTTCGGCTGAGCGACTCAGAAGTAAACCAACCACTGACATGTGACCACCGAAGCACGCCAAATGAAGAGGATTATAACCCTGGATAAGGAAAAAAATCGAAAAATTAAAATCATTTATAGAAAATAGAACAACTGCTTACATTTTCTGTAGTGGCTGCATCCACTTGTACTCCAGCAGAGTTCAATAGTAATCTGACAACATTCTCATTACCCGAATAGGCTGCCAAATGCAAAGGTGTCATCCCCGACTCGGTACCCAATTCACCAAATAGACTTTGCCCCGTTGGAGTTTCTGATTTAACTGTGGCTGGTACACTGGTTAATAATTCACGCACTGTGTCCGCCTGTCCATAGTAGGCCGCCACATGCAACGGTGACAGTCCCAATTTCTTGCTGGTGATCCTCAAAGAATTTGTACTTTTCAACACATCCAATACCTGACCATGTCCATTTTGAGCCGCCAAATGTACCGCCGTAAAACCAGCCTTATTCTCCTCCGTGCAGGAGGCTCCCGCTCTCACCAAAGCTTTGACCACATCAGCATGCCCACCCTCGGCAGCCAGTTGTAATGGCGTGGCGTCAGTCAATTTATTTCTAGCAGATATCACGCCAGATCGATCGAACTTCATTAGTTCCTCGATCACTTTAACAGAACCCTGCATGGCTGCAATATGGGCACAGGTATTACCATCCTTACTAGTAGCATTTACCAGCGATGGATGTTGCTGCAGAAACAATTTGGCCACTTCTGAGTAGTTGTTCTGCGCGGCGACGTGTATGGGTTTCTGACCCAAATCGTCGGTCGCGTCTATGTTAGCCCCCAATTCCAGTAGGAGCTGACATACCTCCATCTGACCGCTGGCCGCAGCCAGATGAAGTGGCGTCTGTTTGCGCAATGTTAAAATATCAATTACAGCATTATGATCCTTGATGAGAAACTTCACCAGATGAGTGAAGCCGTTCATCGCGGCCAGATGTAACGCCGTGCGACCGACACGTGATTTCGAATTAATAAAGGCTTTATTGGTCAATAGAGCATCGCAAACTTGCAGATACCCTCGTTCGGCAGCCAAATGCAAAGCAGATCGACCTTCTATATCGAATACATCAACTCTGGCATGATTCGCTAAAAGGTTGTTGACCAGTTCCATATGCCCTCTATGACAGGCAATCAGTAAAGGAGTCCAACCAATGGACGACTGGCGATTCATGGCTTTTTGTATATCTGTGGGATTCATATGGGCTATCATTTCCATTAGAACGTCATTATTACCAGCCATGGCACAATAATGAAAGGCCGTTTCCAAGGCAGTTTTAGTCTGGAGGGTGACATCGGCACCATTCTCCAATAGTAAACCGACAATTTCCTTATCAGACTCGGGTATCTTAACTTCTTCTTTAACTATTTGGCAAGTAAAATGTAAAGCAGTAGCACCATCTTCATTAACGGTATTTATATAGGAAGTGGCCTTATCCGGACCATGTTTTTCTTTGACATTTTCTATCAGGTGTTTAACAATCACAGGATGACAGGCACGACAAGCCATATGTAAAGGTGTTTCACCGGTCTGGAAAGAGAATAAGCTGTTAGAGGAGTTTTATTTTATACTCGATGATAAATTACATTGGATTTATATAGAGGATCTCCGTTATCTTCGAGGAGTTGCATCAGCGTTTCCAGATTACCATGACGTGCGGCAAAATGTACCGGCGTCAGGCCATCATCGGTAGTTAAATTGGGACTAGCACCGGACTTAAGGAGCATTAAAGCGCAACGATCTCCATCCTTAACTCGTGCAGCTAAATGTAAAGGTGTTTCATTGGATTTACCTCCTCGGACATGAACATCTGCACCAAAGCCCAGCAGAGTCTCAACAACAGCTGGTTTGGCAGCCTCAACCGCTATATGCAAAGCGGTATAGTTAGCCTAAGATTAAACAATTGTAAAGAGGAGTTAGTTAAATGGAAAGATCATGATTAAAAACGATACCCACATTAGTTGTTGCATCAACTTTTTCGCCCTTTTGCAGTAGAGTATTGATAATGCCCGTGTGACCATTAGCAGCAGCTGTGTGTATGCTTCTTGCTCCATCCTTATTGGGCATATGTAAATATACACCCTTTTTGAAAAGCATAGTAGCACATTCGGCATGACCATTCAAAGAAGCGATATGCATTAAAGTGCTGCCATCTTTAGTGCGCTCAAATATACTGGCTTTAAATTTGTCAGCCAAAATTTCGATAACATGGGCATGACCATTTTCAGCAGCCAAATGCATGGGAGTTCGATCTGTCAGGGGAAAAAATTAATTAAAAAGCGGAAAGATTACACAGGAAGATCTTAACTAGATCTAGATCTTAACTTCTAAAAATTAATAAGGTAATGACAACTAACTCTATATATGTATATCGGGCATGCTGATTTCAATTGAGTAATTTATTTTTTGAGGTATGGTACAGCTTTTCCAACAAAATGACTTTACAGCAGGGACGGCAGCCAATACCGATAAAATACCGTTATCGACTTCAAATCCTTTAAACCAAGGGTGCCCAAGCCCTATGCGCTTCGTGCTCATTTGTTTTTGTAAAAACACTTAGCTATAGGCTGTGTGTTTTAATACACGCATAGAGCACTCAGCACTAGCAATACGAAATACACAAACAACTTTGTCTTATTAGTTTTTTTGTCGTTCTTTACAGTATACACGCAAGTGCAAAGCAACAACACTTTCGTATGCTTTGCTGGTAAACATTGAAATATTTTTTTCTTTTTTCTTTGTATGTATTGGTTTTTACAACAAAAAATATTGAATAAAAATTAGTTTTTCTTTAAATGTATTGGTGTTTGCTCTTCCATAAGGAACTCTTGGGCACTCCTGCTTTAAACTGACTTTCGTTATTCCTAAAAACCCGTTACCGAAGTAATTGAAATACTGTTATCCGTGAAATACCGTTACCGATATAACTTAAATACCAATATCCTTAAAATACCGCTACCGAAATACGTAACATACAGTAATCGCTAAAATACAGTTTTTTACATATAAGGTCTTAACAATGCCATCAATCTGACCGCTTTCAGTTGGTATGTAAGGCCGATCACTGTAGTCTTATTTGAGACACATATTTGATTCACACAATTTGAGATTAAGCTCTTTATTAAGCGAGTTTTTTAATTTTTCCCAATTTTTAGGTTTTTAGCGTTTTTTATCGCTAAACAAGCAATTGGCCTTAACAAATGATTATGTAATACAAAAAACATAGTAGAAAGAGGTGTGTCAGCCAGAAAACAACTATTTTAATATGCCGGATTGCATTTCGAGATGAACCCAGAAACCAACTTTTAGTGTGCTATGAGTATACCAGGACTGATCAATAAGGCCGCAACTTTTCACGTAGTTACGTGAAATGCAGCACTGCTCATCTAAATAGACTACTGTTAAATTTTGAGCAAGTTCCGTCATTAACTTTGCGTTTAACAGGTTTTCAAAGCATACAACCTCGTGTATTTTTTGTAAAAATGGAAATAACTAATTTCGAGTACTCATAAAACATTATTTTTTGAGAAAAAAAACCGTCACTCAAACCAAGGAAAAGCTTGAAATTTCTATGGGGACACTGAACCATCAACTTCAAGGATAAAATAGTGGTTTGATGAGTTTTGTTGTGGTTGCACTAAGGTTCTTGGCGGCCAATTGAGGTCAATACGGCCGATGTGAATTTGACTATCGCAAAATGTGCGTGAGATTTTTAATGCCATAGGCATTTCATATGGCACTGTGTTTTCGATTTTAAATGATCAGTTGGGTTTTAGAAAGCTATCCGCAAGATGGTGGCCGCCTCTGCTCTCAATTGACCATAAACGCAATCGTGTTTGGAGTTAATTAACCGCAATTCGAACGAGTTTTTGTATCGTTTAGTAACTGTGGATGAACATGGATCCATTACAACACTATGGAGACCAAACAGCAGACAGAACAATGTGTTTCTCCTGGTGAATCGGCTCCGAAGAAGGCCAATGTGGGTTTGTCAGCCAACAAGTTCATGGCGACAGATTTTTAGGATACACATTGATTATCTTCAAAAGAAAAAACAATAAACGCCAAATATTATGCCAACTCATTGGAACGATTTAAAAAAAAAAACGATCCCTTTTGGTTAAAGAGAAAAAGTTCTTTTTCATCTAGGCAATGAAAGGGTAAACACGAGTGCACACGCCTCAATGGCAAAATTCCACGAATTGGGCTGCGAATTGATACTTTAACCGCCATCAGCAACTTTTTCCTATTTCCAATCCTTAAAAAAACGGCTCTGCAGAAAGAGATTTAGCTCAATCGAAGAAATTATTGCTCTAACAAATCAATATTTTGAGGCCCTTCAGAAATCCTATTTTTTTTTTTTTTTGGAAGAAATAACAAAATTGGAGAAACATTGGACTAAGTGCATTGAGCTAAAAGGAGACCTAGTTGAAAAATAAAAACTTTTTATACAAAACAAAAAACGTGTGTCTCATTCAAAAAGTCAACGACTTATTGATCCGCCCTCGTACCTTCTAAAAGTAAATGTGCAAAAAATCAGCCAAAAATATTTATTATATATATTTTTATATTTTTTGTTGTTGTTTTTGTTTTTTCTTTGATATTTTAAATTTTGAATCTCGCTCCTAGACGAGGACAAGAATTCTCATTGAGTTTGTGATTTAACATAACAAATATCTCTAGAAAGTCTAATAACAAGTCCCCTGAAGATTTCCTTAGGCAGGAATGAAATCCGGATAGGGACACGCCTACATCAGATTGCTTTTCACAATTTGTTAAATAAGTTTTGGGACTTTAGCACATTTAATTACTATAAATGCAATTAATGTTTATCCCGATGAAAATAAATTTAAAAAATATTTATATTTGAAAAAGTTTTTAGAACAAAAACCTTACTTTTAAGACAAATATGTACCAAAACAAATATAAAAATTTTTTCCCGAAAATTTCCACATATGCTTTTCAAAAGCATTTGTATATCATACTAAAAGTTATAACTTGGGGTCAGCTTGGGAAGATTTGCTGCTTTGGCTAATTTTCGACAAATTCCAAATATTGTATTAAAAACGGAGAAAATATATTGTTTCTTTTGGATATACTTCCTCTTAATTGCGGCGATTGATTATTTAATGGCCGAATTTTCGAAATCCGAAGAAAGTTTAAAGAAACCAAATCGTATTTAATTTTATGCTTTGGGAATCAAATATGTTTCATAAATATATCTACTAGTCTTGTCCTTAGATTTGAATAGAATTGATCAATTGAATGATTGAAATTTAAAATTTTATTATATAAAAAACTGCATTAATTCTTTCTCGGTAAAACTGTACCGTACCTCGAAAAATAAAGTAAGCAATTAAAACTAGCGTGTCATACAGTGTTGCCTAAAATACTGACACTTACCTTGATTATCTGCTATAGAAGCCGAAGCTCTTACACCATAGAAATATTTCAATAACGCCTCATCACCTTCAGCGGCTGCTATATGTAATGGTGTTTGTCCTTCGCCATTTTGTGTATCCACGTTAGTACCATAATCCACCAAAATACGCACCATATCGACGTCCCGCCGTCTGGCAGCCAAATGCAAGGCTGTATCTCCATTAGCTGCCGTAGCCTTTAAACACAATACCAACCATAAAGATCATTAAAGCATGATATTTTAATATAAAACTTTGTTAATTTTTTTTTTTTCATTTTTGCAACAACAAATTTTTTATGCTGGAGGTCAAAGTTAACATGGTATCGTATGCATATCAAATATGCAAATCAGTTGACTTTATATAAAAGGTTTCAAACGTTGCACGTGTAAATGACATGAAATAATTCGAAGTATGAATTTGTTCAACCCTTGTTGCAAGGCGAAGTAGGGAGTGAGAGCAACCATGCGTGCAATTGCATTTGAGTTTTGCCATTGACTTGAAATTAAACTTTTTAACCTATATTTTAGTTTTTAGTTTGTGAGGATAAGTTCTTTTGGCAAAAAGTTAGCCAACCGGTATTTTTCTATTCAAGCAACCGGTTGCTATACAAAGTAATATCATTTTGGCATAAGTTTAATTGTCTCGACTTGTATGGTGGTAGAGAAATTCTGTAACTGTTATAAAGTTGATTAAGTTTTTCTTTATTTTTTTCTGATTGTCTGTAATGTTACATTGCGTGCTTTTTGATTTCTTTATATAGTGTTTAACACTGAGAGAAATATGGTTGTCATTTGCAGATGAATTTAATATGGCAATTTCTAAAATTTTAACCCCGTTTTTTTTTTTAATTTTCTAAAAACCACATGTCAATTTCCAAGTTTTTAATTCCAACGCTTTGGGCTGGGTTACTTAAGAAGCACTTTTCTTAATTTAACTCCATTTTTTATGTTCATATTCAAAATTTTAGAAGGTATATCTTAAATTAATTTCAGCAACAATTTGCTTGTGTTTATTGTTTTTTGCACAATTTCTCTTTATATTAATTTCTGGAGCCGCGAGAACAAAGTACCACAGAGAACAAATATTCTAAATTTAACATATCTAGCCGAAGCAACTTATGCAGAACATTAAGTAGGTTACATTTACCCTAGTTGCCACTTCTCGCAAATATTCCCAAAAATCCCGTTCCAGTTAATGTCTACGCCGGAGCAGCAATTAACTTTTAAGTTCCTAGAATCAGCGGTTTTTGATAGGAAACTAAAAGTGCAATTTCTTACTTTAATAACTCCACGTTCTTATTGAAAGTCCTAAAAAAAGTACATATAAAGTGAACTATCCTACGCCAAGGAACTCAAATTTTAAATTTCAGTTTCCAATCATAGTGGCTTAGATAGTGTGTCATGTAGGACACTGCTAACGCTTCTCCTCTCAATTTTTTTCAACATCGCGTTTGAATTTATGTGTACTCCGAAAAAGGAACACTTATGTCAAAGTTCAAGCAATATTTATAAAAATAACGTTACTGACTGACTGACTCAACATAGCCCGGCCTATACCGCTGGAGCTAGGAACTTAAAATTTAGACGTCTGCTATTATGAGATTTTTGGAAATTCTTTCCACCTTGTTGAAGGCCCCTTTGGCTAGAAGCTGAAATTTTGAATATGTGTTTCTTCGAATTAGGTCCAACTCACTGATATGGTACTTTTTTAAATTTTGTCCAAGAGCGTGGTAAAATATGGATAAAAATGGTGAAAAAGTTTCCCTTTGGTGGCCTGGCCAACAGCTAAACCGATAAGCATGATAATTGGTGTGTGGGTTCCTAATCCCTCATATACATCCGTTTAGCCAGGAGTTTTTAAATTCTTACGGGGAGGGTAACTCTTTTGGAGCCATGGACAAAATCTTTGCTTAGTTGGGATTTTTGTAAATTCCCACGAGAGTGGTAAAATGGAATAGAATTTAGATATTGAAATGCATAAAATTTAGATATTCAAAATCTATGTTCCTACGAATATGACGTTACCCACTGATATGATACTTTGTGATATGTGACTTCCTTATCCCTCATATACATCCGATTAGCCGGGATTTAGATTCTTACGTGGAGGGGCATGAAGAGAAAAAGTAACCCCGTTGGCTGCCTTTACAAAATCTCGGCTCAGACACTCACTTAGACGAGATTTTTGTAAATTCCTACGAAAGTGGTAAAAAGAATTAAATTTAGTTATAAAATTTAGATATTCAAAATATATGTCCTTTCGAATATGACCATAAACACTATCAAAAAATCGAACTATTTCATCTCCCAATTCGGTTGCACCGAACATAATTCAGTTGTGTCAACAAAATTTACGAGTTTGCAGCAGCCGAATTAATTTGGTTGTCAAATACAGATTTGACTCAACCAAATATGTTCCTGGCGAAACCGCAAAGGCTTGGAAAGTTTTGTGTGTAGGTTTCTTTTCTCGCGTAGACTTCAAAAATTCGGTTACAACTAATGCAATCGGTTGGTATAACTGAATATTGTGTTTCACAACAAAATTCGGTTAATTCAACAACATTTTATTTATACCACCCCAAATATTCAGAAATCACATTTAAATGTGGTTGTACTAACCGAATTTTTTGGTTGTAGCCACCAAAATACACTTTTTAATTCTGTTGGCATTTTATTTTGATGTGTGTAGAGGAACAAAAAGGTAGAATCTATTGATGGCCTGCGTATTCCATTTTTCTAGAAAAATTTAATTCTTAATATGTATGTGTTAATTCTCTTATAAGGTACCTTTTGGAATTAATGCCAGGAACGTAAAGCTCAAATGGTAAAAAGTCTTTCCCTAATGCATCAGTTCTACACATAAAAAAAATAAAACCCTACTTTAATCAATTAAATATTTGCTCAAATTCGGAACTTGCTTGACATTTTCGTATACTACCGCTCAAAGTATATTTTAGTAGTTTTTTTAAAAACAACTTTCAATGAGGTCCCTTATGAAGAATTCTTCAATTTTGTCATATGGAATTGCTCTATAGTGACTGGTTTAGTGGTGGTGTGCACCACTGTCATGTGACAAAATTGAAGAATTGTTCATAAGGGACCTCATTGAAAGTTGTTTTAAAAAAATACTACTAAAGCGATCGCAACGAGTGATAGCTCGTTGGAAAGGTATTGAATCAGGCTTTAATTGAAAAATAAAAGTTTCCTAATTTTTCTTGTTAAATAATTAAAAATAATTCAATTATAAAAAATATAAAAACAATGAGAACAAGGTGGTCTCTTAAATGCTCTTCTCCTGTCCAAACAAGGAGTCGGGGCCCATTTTTTTATTGCTGATTCTTAAAGCAAAAATTATGAGGAATCCAAAGAAAACAAAATTAGCCGGAAAATTTAGGAGCTTCTGTGGAAAATCGGAAAATTTAATTTTCATGGTAAAATTTAATTTTCATGGGAAAAAAGGTAAATTTCTGGGAAAAATTAGGAAAATTTTATTTTTCAATTAAAGCCTGATTCAATACCTTTCCAACGAGCTATCACTCGTTGCGATCGCTTTAGTAGTTTTTTTTTAAAACAACTTTCAATGAGGTCCCTTATGAAGAATTCTTCAATTTTGTCACATGACAGTGGTGCACACCACCACTAAACCAGTCACTATAAAAAAAAAAAAAATATGTAGGTACATTATTTTTTGCTGGGCAATCGATTGAGACTATTTATTTTAAAATCGGAGAGGGGTCGTCCAAAAATTTGCCAATTTTGATCGTTTTCATATGGAATTGCTCTACTGTATTAAGTTAAATAATTTAATTTGAGCGGTTTAAATCTGAATATTAATTTTTTCTGAAATGTTATCATAAAATCGATAAAGTAATTTTTGAAGTTAAGTTTTGTTTAATAAAAATATACGCTGGTTTTAACAAAAAGCTAATTTCACAAAAAAAAAGTTAAAAAATAAAATTGCCGTACTCCTTCCGTTTCAATAGAAAAAATAATCTAATTTCGGTCTGAATTTGTTCCCATAAGTATAAATAAATCCGCTAACTAAATGAGAATTACAATTATATAAAAAAACTTTAAAAAACTTTTGGTACGGCAACAACCCTTTATGCAATTGGTTTTTGCTTAATGAGTTATTATTTAATTGAAAAATAATTCAATTAAAGAGCTATCAATATCTAATTGAATTAGCAATTTTTGTTGTTGGCGGAATTTCAGCAATTAAAGTTGAATCGATGGTTTTCGTGATTGAAATGGTTTTTTATTTTTTTTTGTGTATAGTATCAAATATTTTTCGGCCTGAATCTTAAGGTGTAGAAAGTACTTACATGTACTCACGATTGCTTCGCATTGTATATCACTTTAAACTGGGCTTTCGTTCGTATCAATCGTTTCCCCTATTCGGCAAGTTAATAAATCTTTGCCGAATAGTTCTTTTTTTAATTTCCATGTAAATTTTACACAGAAATACACTGTACTTTAGATATAGATGGAATGAAAAACGGTTGTAATATGTTTTAGGTTGGAAAATCATCTCATATCAATAAAATATATATTATGACAAACTAGATTTTCTTAATTTTTTAAGATAAAATACTGATTTTAAACCTATTTTATATTAACCGAATAATTCTGGCGTATAAAGTTATTACTCTGTATTCGTGGAGAATAGTCAAAAAATGGCGAATATGCTGATTAACGAATAGTAACCAAAGATTCGTGACATCTCCAGAAAAAAAAAACGTAACACCCCTTATATGTATTTTATTAAATCAGACGCGGTTTCAATGGGGAAGGGGAATGGGAAATCCTCTCCCCCCACCTAAAATGATATTTTTCATTACCAAAATGTAAAAAAGTTTAGAAATTAATTAAAAATACTCCAAGTTATTTTACCGTGAGTATTTTTTTGAATTTTCGTAATTCCTTTAACTATTTTTTTCTCTGTGCCATAAATTTTAATATTCTTTGAAACATATTCATACTCATGTAGATTCTTGAAAAATTATAAAAACACGCAAAACTTTTTTTTGCAATTATTACGCCATATTTAACTTGTTAGCAAAGAAATTGGCATTGTACGCCAAAAAATGTAAAAAAACTACTTTCATTATTGCTGGCATATATATGAATGTATATGTATTGTGTTACAATACAATATGTCATTAGCAATTTAACGCTCTTCATAGAAAATGTAATTTTCTTTTACAAAAGAAAGATAAAAAACAATGTAAACATTTTATTTTGATAGCGTGTCAAAAATTGCGTTTGCCATAAATTTCACTCACATAAAGATTTTAGTTTTTTGGTCATTTTTAGTGTCTGAAACTTGATATGACACATTGGAAAGTTTTGCTTTATGGAGGAAGTTGTAGTAAATTATGAAAAATGAGCATTAATGTTAATACGACTACAAAGGCATTGTATAATATACCGAAAATAAAATTTGTTTTTCGTACACTCCTTCAAATGTACATTTCTTTGTTTTTATAATGATTCAAATGTACATTTCTTTGTTTTTATAATGATTCCCCAAATATTTCGCGTTTAGCTTTGAAATCCGGTGAGCTGGACCGTGTTAGTATACTACATTAGTATTACAAGAAACGTTGTTTTAAGCCGTGTCCAACGGTTTCAAAAACATGTCAATGCATTACCAATCATATCCTTTTAGCAGGGATATTCTGTGAAAAAAAAGTAGATGTTTAAGTTGGCGAGAAATCGTCATATCTAACAACCCTGGTCACTGTCTAAGCAGTGTCGTATTCAGTTCTTTTAAACCAGTGGAGTGTTACATCTTCATTTCCACTCTCACAATGTCGGTACAGATAAAATTCCTTCAGTGTTATGTCCGCTTTGTACCAGTCAAGGGACTGAGTACTTTGGCACTAATTGCCAAGTTTTCATCCACTGCTAACGGTTTTGAACCAGTTCAATGACCCGTAGCAACTTTAACAGCAACGACCCTAGTTGCTTCAGTACACTTTGTTGTTATATTAGTTTTTCTCCAGTTACATGATATATCTGGTACCAAGCAGTGAATGTTTTGTCATCATAACTATAGTCACGTGATTGGTTATTTCACCCAAATTAACATTTTTTGGTGCACCACAATTTTGGTTTTCACCAGTTTCGTGACGTGCCCCAAAATCATAAATCGCAGAATCAATCGACCCTGCATTTCCCACATGAAAGTTATATAGTGTAATATGATTGAAATACAGCCCACACATCTTTTTGAGACTAATGTAAATAAAGGGTACGCCATCTAACGTTTTTTTTTCAACTAGTGCTTATTTCGTGAATGGTAACACTTAGCTCATGTCTGATTTGACAGATAATTAGTGTTATCCTTCCGCTGAACGAATATGGTCCGTATGTTCGTTATCTTGTGAAAAAAGTGAAAGAAACTGGCATCCTCATCGATAAACCAAAGCGTGAAAAGCCAAAAACAGTGCGTACACCCGAGAATATTGCTGCTGTGGCAGAAAGTGTTCGTGAAGCGCCATCAACATCAATTCACCGTCGTTCTCAACAATTGAACATTCCGGAGACATCATTGAGACGAATTTTGCCTAAAGACCTTGGTATGACGCCATACAAAGTCCAATTGGTTCAGGAGTTCAAAAAAAAAAAGTTATTTGGCGGACCCTTTCCATAATAATTCAAACTAGAAAATAATCAAGTTGGCATCAGTGTCATTATGTCATTATGCGTTTTAAAATAGATTCAGAGTTATCTAGTAACTTCCTCATCTTCATTTGGTTGTTAGTTGTGATTTATTATTACATACCTTCAGTTGTTCAGCCGTTTGTGCTGCCAGCAATTCTCTAACCATAGACTGATTACCAGCTTCAACAGCTAAAAGCAGCGGAACTTTGCCTCGCTGGGAAATTAAAAAAATAAACAAACACATGAATGATTGCAAAAAAAGAAAAATTCCATTATCACAAATTTAAATGAAAAGCATAAAATTTTAATTACAGATTGTTCAGATTTGGAATTTGTGTCCCTAGAAACCACCAACTTCAAAAATTCCATTTTCGTAATTCCATTTTATGAATTTATTTTTGCTGTTTAAATGTTTTAGTTGGTAACCATGTTAATAATTTTATAACCTATAAAATATTTGTATAACTGAAATTATTTTGTATTAGTCTATAAGAATGTTTATGTATTTGAAATGTTAGAATTGTTTGGTTGTCTACAAAGAAGCATGTTTTCTCAATAAATTTAGTCTGACGAGTAGTTTGTCTGTGTTTCGTTTTTATTTGCTATAGAAAATAGGACATATAAAGTTTGTCAACGCTTGTGTAACAACTTTTGGCGCCCAAAACAATCGATCAATTCCAACAAAAAAGTTTACTTGTTAGTTTTATCCAAATTAAAAAGATTTTCAATAATGCGCAAAGGAAAGGAATAATTCAAATCTTTGTACGTCCAGTAAAATAATTGTTTGTTAACATTGATCGATGCCGAAGTGTGATGGTGGACAAAATAATATTCACTCCATATAATTTATAGAAAAATTAAAAAAAGCTATAAAAAAGATGGTTTATAAATTACAATGGTTTATAAATTGCCTTAGTCCAATAAAATTAACTGGTTTAAACCTCACTTACTTATTCAGAACTTTTGAAAAAAGCCAATAATTAAATCTAATGACTCAACTAAAATATAAGGGAGTGTCTGCTTATGTGAGCCATTCGTTTTTTTTTTTTTTTTAAACTCGTATAGGGATATTTTAAAAATAATGAGCACAAAAAAACAACATTTTCAACACTACCTCTTCTGATTTTAGTAAAACTTGGTATAAACGTTCTACGCAGCAAAGAATAACCTGGATTTGGTAAGCAGTAACTACATTTTTAGTTCACCGCCTTGCATACAATAAAGCAATTAGGGAAGGCATTATGTTATGCTTCCCAAAATGCCTTTTTTGAAGCAGTGAATAATGCTTACAATGAAGCAGTAAAGAATGCATACCATGAAGCATTAATGTTGGCGACATACAGAAAAAGCGCTTCTTATTGCCTAAAAATGCATGAATTTATTTGAGTATATGAACACATGAAAGAAATGCTTTTCACCTGCATAAAAGAGACATACCAAGTGGGACATCGCGAACAAAAATCATGCCTTTTGGGTTTCCTTTGGAAGCACTTTAAATAATGCCTTCCGGAAGTGCTTCTGGGAATGCATTTTTTTTTTTTTTTTGCTGGGTATGGTGTTTACAAAAATTCGTAATAGTTCGCATTAGGGGTTTTTTACAAATGTGCAAGAAATATACCTTGTTTGAATTATCATAACTTTTGAAGGCCTCTACAGATAATTAAATTTTTTGTGTCATTAGAAAGATCAAGTCCTCTTCTTTAAACGGTGTTATCCTAAAATTAATTCTTTTCGCAAAAAGGCCAATGAAATTGGAAAATGTCCATAAATCGCGAATATCTCAAAATGCTCATAATAGTTTTTTCTGAAAACTATTTTGCAATTAACTCAAAGTATCAACATAAAAAAAATTTAAATTAAAATTTAAGGGCATTAGTAACCTTCAATTTTTTCCGAAAAGTATCTGTGATATTTTATATATTATTTTGTATATTCAAATAGCACCCTACGACAAATTAAAATATTTTCAGTCACACATGGGAAAATTGATATACTTGTCAAACAGGAGATCACATGTAGGTCCTTTCAAAAGTACATTATATATTAAATATTTAAACAAATAATTTAAATACTTATACTCAAGTAGAAAAAATATTACCCTACTCTTTCAATTAAATAGATATGTTGAAAATCTTAAAGGCTGTCAATTATAAAATTAATTGGATCAATTAAACATTTGCTCAAATTCGTAACTTGCTTGACATTTTTTTTATACTATCGCTCAAAAACATATTGTTGTTGTGTTTTGTAATATTTATGTAGGTAGTTGATTTTTATGAATGTTTATGTATTAGTAATAAGTATTTCAAATTTATTTTAATTATATTTTATTAGTTCTCATTGGGTTTATCAGTAATTTAAATCTAAATATTGATTTATTCTAAAACATTATCATAAAACTGATAATGTAATTTTAGAAATTAGAGTTTGCTAAATAAAAATGAAACCATTTTATTTTAATTCTACACATAAATTAAAAATTATAAAAAATACACTAGTTTTAACAAAAGGCCAAAATTCAGCATAAAAAATAAAATTTTTTTTTGCCATTTTCCCTAAATTTTAATAGAAAAAAAAACTAATTTCTGTGTGAATTTGTTTACATAAGTATAAATAAATCTGCTTACTAAATGAGAATTACATACAGGTTTAAATTCAATGATAACATATATAAAAATAGCTAAAAACAACCTATACAAAACATTTGGTGTGGCAACACTACTTTATCAAATTGTTTTTTGAGAAAGAATGCTTTATCAATATTGATCACTTTTTAATCAAATGAGTTATTTATTTTCAGTTTATAACGAGCTTTCAACCTCCGTATATTTACAAAAATAAAGCAAATCAAACATATTAGCTAGGTTGATACTAGTATTTCGATCTGGCTAAAGATCTCATCAGAACCCGAAGTTTTAGAAAAGCTAGAGCCTATATAATAGGCAGAACTTTAACAAAAAACCTATTAATAATCAATTTTGCTCCATTCTTGTCTTCTTAGTAATCAACCACGTTATTTATTAATTGAAAAATAATTAAAGTAAAGGGCTAAAAATTTACAATTAAATTAGCAATTTTCGTTGTTGGTGGAATTTTAGCAATTAAAGTTATTGAATCGGCGGTTTTCGTGATTGAAATGGGTCTTTATTTATTTGTGTGCCAGTAAATGATGCCAGATGAGAGATCATAGTCTATTGTTTTCAAAAAAATTATTGTTCGTAATATTTCAGGACCAACAACTTTAAAAATTTTCTATTAAAAATTTGATCCTTGAATATCCTTGTTTGCTTTAAATAGCTTCGTCAATATAAAAAATTTATATAAAAGGTTTGACTACACTGTAAAGCGTGCTTAAATTTCAGTCTTCCAAGTTTATTAGTTTAGCAATCACAAACATTTGAATTAGCGCTGTAAAAACAAAAATAAACTATAAAAAATTTAATATAATATATTAAAATTTTTCTTGTACATGGAAATTTTAGTATGATGCTATAAACACATAGACCACAGCAGACTGCAGAGCTACACGACTGCAAATGCCGTTGACTGTAATCGTCGCCGTGTGGTCAGCTACTTATTATTTTGGAAACGACAGCAGCATAGTAAACAGCTGATCACGATTCAATTTAAAAATATATTTTTATACAAATCAGGGATGTTAAAGTTGGTACAATTGTACTTTTTTTGGTACATTTTGACCTTCTAAAGTACCGTGGTACTACCGCGACTCATTTGGTACAATTTAAAAATTTTTAATTTTTCCCCTTTTTGAATTTTTAGTATAGCAAACAAATTGTTATTGTGTCCTTTTTCATTGCATTTATTCGTTTTATGTAATGAGCTCTTAAAATATATGCGACTATATCCGCCAGATTTTACGATTTATCATCATTTTAAGGATTTTGAAGAATAAAGTTGGCAATTTTTTTTTTTTAATATCGATTAAAAATTTACGATTTTTTACAAAATTTATCTGGCAGCTCTTACATATATTGACACTTGTTGAAGCCAACTTCACTTTTATTTTGAATTTATTAAAATTCTGAAGAAGTGAAAATTGATATATAGATATGGCATCACTTATAACATATGGGAAAACAGTGGACATTAGAGTGAGGTGAGTTTCTAAAAATAGAACTGTTGTGTTGTTGGAGTTGTACTTCTGAGATTATGTATGCAAGAACAAAAACACCGTGTATTGAATAAAACTAGTATTAATCACAACAAAACTCGACCTAACTATAGCTCAGAGGGCTAAAGCGCTCTGTCTAACGTGTAGTGCGAGTGCATGTGGCATTAGAAATCAGTTTATCTATACCACGGTCAGTGATTGCACAGAAAAATTTCATATAGACGCAATCGAACAAATAAAAACATAACAAATATTACATTATTCAAAAATTCAAAAATAAAAACAGGGTCACTGACGAACGTTCAATACCAGAAACTGCGCAGTCTGATTCAGAAAAAATTGAATATTTGCAATGTAGTTATGATTTTTAGAAAATACACTCATTCTTCTCTACCACTCCTTTCACAATTAAATTAAATAAAATTGCATATTAATTATAGTATTAACTGCAATTGTCTGAAAAAGACGTTAAAATTCAAACTCAAACGAAAATTAAATTATTGTTAAAGAAATGAAAGAAAATTTAGAACGAGCTCTCAACCTCCGTATATTTACAAAAATAAAGCAAATCAAACATATTAGCTAGGTTAATACTAGTATTTCGATCTGGTTAAAGATCTCATCAGAACCCAATGTTTTAGAAAAGTTATAGCCTCCATAATAGGCAGAACTTTAACAAAAAACCGATTAATCATTAATTTTGCTCCATTCTTGTCTTCTTAGTAAAAATATTACTTGAGCCAGAGTAAAAACTAAAATTTTTTAACTGAAGTCGTTAAAAAATTAAAACGTTTGTAGTTTTTGGTCGGTAGTAGCTAATTTCAAAATGAACTGAATGTCAATATGTTTCCAGACATTTCTAGTCGTTGCTGGAATTTTATCCATTCCACACTGGTCTGCAAATGTGGAAAGAGTTTTTTTCTTTTCAAAATATAATAAAAACTAAGGAAAGAAACAGACTACATTAGCCAACATTATCAAGTCTCATACAGAGTAAGGATTGGTTAAGAGCGACAAATTTATGCTGCTATGATGTAGAAATTCCAAATAGTTTATTAACTAAACAAATAATTCCATGATTTGGTCTCATATATTCATAAGACTTTTTTATGCCTTATTTTATTCATACATATAATGTATGTTATTGGAAGGTTTTGTTTTTTTTTTTCTGTACAAGAGAATTTTTATGTATTTTTTTTTTTTGTTGTTTTAATAAATTTAAAAAAATGGTACCGTCAACGTCCAAAAAGTACAATTTTTTTTGGATGTTGGTACAAAATTGAAAACTCCATTTAACATCCCTGATACAAATGCATTTTTGTTTCAGTAGTGCCAATTACATCTTTTTTTTTCTTTATTAAAATAGAACAACATGCTTGGTTGTAGACACGTATATAAAGTTCACTTAAAAATACAATTACTTATTTATAATACATTATTATAACGTGAAAATAAATTTATATAACCCCTCTTGAATATTAATGCAATTATACCATTTGATGTTGCGACGTTTTTTGTGTTTAACAAAATAAAATATTTTTAAGCACTAATTTGTTACATATTTTGTTTTATTGTCAACACTATTTTTGTTTTGGAGCCAACAAAAATAGAAATTAACCTAAGTTGACTACAGCGGCAAAAGTAGTCGGGTAGCCGTGTAGTTGTGTTGGTGCCAAAATAATCGTTTTCATATAAACGTGTGTATTTTATTTTTGACAGGCTGTAGTCGTGTAGCTGCAGTCGTCTATGTGTTTTATAGCATGAATAAAACTTTTAACATTAATATTTTTCCAAGTTTGTTAGAATTTTTATTAAAAATAAAAATTATGTTTTTTTCGACCTTTAATTGTGCAATGAAAATGAAAATTATTCAAGTTCGAGGCCATACTCTATATTTCTTCATTAGGATATTGTCCTAACAAATAATCTATAGAGTTTTTTGTTCTCAAATTTATTATTTGACCCTTTCAGGAATGTGTTGATAGATCTATTTCGGGAATTTTCTAGGTTCCCATCATCAGAACACGTTTTGAAAGCGGTAACAATCCCATGCCAAACATCAAACATACATATGAACTAGTTTACTCACTACATGAGAACTAATATACATATGAGTTTGAAGTTAAAGATTATAACCATTGATCAAAAAATAAATTGAAAACTTGTTTGATGTGCAAGATCCACCTCTGGTGGATATTCAATACACGTTTTTTTGTTTCTCTTTCCTTTTTATATTTTGTTTAGTTTGTAAGCAAAACAGGGGAAGTAAACTTGGCGGTATTCTGCCTTTTATACAAGTTTGTTATAATTTTTATTAAAAATAAAAATTATGTTTTTTTCGACCTTTAATTGTGCAATGAAAATGAAAATTATTCAAGTTCGAGGCCATACTCTATATTTCTTCATTAGGATATTGTCCTAACAAATAATCTATAGAGTTTTTTGTTTTCAAATTTATTATTTGACCCTTTCAGGAATGTGTTGATAGATCTATTTCGGGAATTTTCTAGGTTCCCATCATCAGAACACGTTTTAAAATCTTGCACATCAAACAAGTTTTCAATTTATTTTTTGATCAATGGTTATAATCTTTAACTTCAAACTCATATGTATATTAGTTCTCATGTAGTGAGTAAACTATTTCATATGTATGTTTGATGTTTGGCATGGGATTGTTACCGCTTTCAAAACGTGTTCTGATGATGGGAACCTAGAAAATTCCCGAAATAGATCTATCAACACATTCCTGAAAGGGTCAAATAATAAATTTGAAAACAAAAAACTCTATAGATTATTTGTTAGGACAATATCCTAATGAAGAAATATAGAGTATGGCCTCGAACTGGAATAATTTTCATTTTCATTAATATTTTTCTTTAATGAACTTATTTTTAAACAATAAAGAATATTGAAGGATCAAATTTTTAAAGGGATATTTTTAAAATTTTTGGTTCTGAAATATTACGACAAATAATTTTGTGGAATAGCACAGATTATGATTTTCATTTTGCAATCGAGTAGTTACAATATGCTTTTTATGGTTAAAGTATTAATATCCTGTTAGAGCGATAAATTGAATTATGTAATATTTTTTTTGGAAATAGCAACGATATTGAAGAAAATGTTATCACTTAACTTCTTAACAATAAAAAAAGTAATTTTAACAAAATAAGTCGATAGTGCAGTGTTCAAAACATTTGCAACTCTTAAAGTAGTTAACAGTAAATAAAAATAATTTTTATAACTTCTGGGCAATGAGCTTTTTAATATAATCGTCAGAAATTTCATTCCACTGCTTCTCCAACTCGACGAAAAGTTCATCACCATTTCGGAGTACTTTATTGCCGATATTCCGTTTTACAATCATCCACATGTTCTCAATCGGATTGAGATCGGGAGATTGAGCCGGCCACGACATGATATTAATTTCATTTTCCTACAGCCAAACTTTTACAACCCCAGCCGTGTGTTTTGGGTCATTGTCGTGCTGGAAGTTCCATGAGAGTGGCATTTCCCATTCAGCATACGGAAGCATAACTGAACTCAAGAGATCTCTATAGATTGTGGCCGTCATTGTGCTAGTAATGCGGTGAATTGAGCCAATCCCATTTCCTGAAAAACACCCCCACACTATAATGCTTCACTGTGGTGGTTGTTTATCTGGGATTAAACTTTACACCTCGTGGTCTTCGAACATTGGCTCTTCCGTCTGATCCCCGGAGGTTGAATTTAGACTCATCTGACCACAATACATTTTTCCGTTGCTGTTGAGTCCAGTTCAAATGGGTGCGTGCAAAGTCAAGCCGAGCTTTTCGGGGTTTTTCCGACACAAACGGTTTTTTTGTACATCTATAACTTCTAAGACCATATTCTCGGTCTCTTCTTTTAATAGTGGGAAGACTGGCATCTATTAAAAGTTCAGTTTTAGCTTCTCTGGGAACTGCTTTGGCATATTTCGTAAAAAAAATCTTGATTTTCCGATCTTCTCTTACAGTTGTAATACGGGGTCTTCCACCTTTATGAGTTGTGTGGATGTTACCACTATAAACAATGCTGCAAATCGTTGATTTTGGAACGGATTACTTTATAGAACTTTCTTTTTGGGAAAGTCCATTTTGAAAATCATTTAAAACTTTTGATTTGAAATCAGAATTGTATTTATTTCCTGCCATTTTTTACAAAAATTATTCTTACGATGTTTATGCTTCCAACATCTTATTACAACTATTAAAGAACAATAATTATAATAAATTTTTTTAAAAAATGTAACGGCCTGAATCTCATATTAAAAAGGAATGCGATTACCGTTATATCCTAGCATTTGTTAGTATAAATTGTTTCGTTAAGAGTAAGAATAATGAGAGTTGCAAATGTTTTGAACACCTGCATTTTGAATACATTTATTATTATTAATTTTTTGTTTTTGTTTTAATTTAACGGAATTAATTTTTTTTATTTGTTTAACATAAAACAATGTAACTAAGTGTGATTTGAAGAAAATAAACCAATGAAAACAACAAATGCGATCTCAGTACCAAATGTTTTGACCACTACTGTACATTGTTTTGTTTTATCCCTGCCATATATTACCCGTCAAATAACGTATGTTATAATATATTGTAGGATACAATTACGCAAAATTACAGTGGCAAGTAAAATTGTATCTTCCTATACATGATGTTAAACTTAACTATATTAAATTGTAAAAAAACTAGATCTAGATATACTTTTACTTTGGCAATTTTTTTTTTTTAATTTTTTTAAGGACTTTTCAACAAATTTTTTAGGGTATAAAAACCTTAAGATTATGTAATATTATTTTTACTTGGACAATTTTTTTTTTAATTTTTTTAAGGACATTTTAACAAATTTCTTAGGGTATAAAAACTTCGTCTATGTTGAATAAATGTCTACTGGTTGTTTTAAATATTTATTTATGTTTACGTTGGTACCGACTGATACCACTTTGCGACTGTATCAATACATTTTTTTTTTTTTCTTATTTTATTGTCTAGTAATTTTACCCCACTCAAAAAAAAAAAACAAATAAAGGGGTGAAATCTGTAAAAAATAATATAATTTTTGAAAATCAAACTTGTTTAAGAGTTAATGTGATAATGGAATTTTTCTAAATAAATCTTATCATTTTGGAAATAAAAATATTTTATTATTTTATACTTACCCCGTCTGCTTTTAAACGTATATCCTTACCAGCAGCTGCTAAGATTGCTCTCAAAATATTGGTAGCAGTACCCGTTTGACGACTTGATACCAAATGCACAGCCGTTTGGGCACGAGACTTTAGAAAGGAGTTACAAGAAGAAAATTTAAGATTATTAGAAATATTTTAAAAACAATTTTTTATTTAAAATTTTAATGTTAATTCCTGTAAAACTCAATTGCAACTAAATTTGTATTCCATGCATTCTACTCCTATAAACCTTTTCAATATTATACAAATTTTTGCATAGTTTTGTAAAATAAATAATTGGTTTTTTTACTATTTTTCAATATCTAGGATTGACATATAGTGCCTATAAATCTGCAATGCGCAGTACTCCTGCAATTATTTACAAATGATTTATATTTCATTTTATTTTAATGATTATAATCTTTACCCCTTCACTGCCTTCTTTAACAGACTTCCTAAATTTAGACGAAATAGTGACATTGTTTTTCAAGTTTGAAATATTTCAACAACAAACACAAATTATGTATTGCATTTGTTCTATATAACTAAAGTTTACTGACATTCTGCTTCAAATTGCATTTGATTACACTGTGCAGCAAGAAATTGTCTCCCGAACGAGTCCAATGGGAAATAAAAATAGACAATCAATAGATTAAAACCGCTTAAGGGTTTGGCTCAAATTTAAATTTTGTAGCCTCTTGAGTTTTGGCTCTTTGTGAACGTTTTTTAAACTAAAAAGGGTAGTCTCCCGATGCACAGTGCTTTTTCACCATATAAGGAGTGGACAAAAATAGAAAAGTTTTCGTATTTGCATAAAAATTGGCATGCTGGTTTCTTTTGTCAAAATTTGAAAAAACAAAGTTTTTTAAAAAATCGGCTCAAGAATACGCACACTTCCATACATCCTGAATTTTGTATAAAAGCTACGACTCTCGTTAAAATTTCGTTATTGTTCTAGGAATAAAGAAGGCATTGTTTGAGCTAATTTAAATTTTGATCGCAGCAAGGACTCATGTAGCTGTCACATATCCTTTTTCATAAAAACTCTATAAATCCTTTCAAAAGCATGCTATCGCTACAATTTTTTTTATTTTTCTTTAAAACATAAAACAGTGTTTTTTTACAAAATAGTTGCAATATTATGCACCCTTTACATACGATGTATCCTGAATTTGATTAATTTTGAATGAAAGCTGTAATTATCCTTACAATGTTTCGAAAATTGGATATTGTTTTGGAATGAAAGCCGAAGAAATATTTTTGCGCATCATAATTCTTACAAGAAAAACGACAAGTTGGCTTCAGTGTGAACTATATCACAAATGATACTCTTTCTAATATTAAGTTATTTTAGTATAAATCCAAAAAAATCTATTCCGTTAAAAACGAAGACACATTTTTCATTTTTGATGTTTGTCCATTTGACAAAGCCCGATTTTAATGGAATTTGGATATGTCATAAAAAAATAATATGTTCATATATGGGCTTGTATGCGATCATATATGTGTATGTGATATATACTGTGCAAAAGCGGTGAGATGGGTGTGAAAAGGCGGTGGAAAGGAGGTGAAAAAGTGGTCGAAAGGTGATGAAAAGATTGTGGATTGCGATGGAAAGGCAGTTTAAAGGCTGCAGAAAGGGGGTGGAAAGGCGATGCAAAGGCGGTCGAAGGTGTTGAAAAGGTTCTGGATGGCGGCGGAAAAGCTGTGGAAAGGTGTTGGAAAAGCGGTGGAAAGTCTGTGGAGAGGGGGTGGAAAAGCGGTGAAAGGTGGAGGAAACGCAGTGGACAGGCGGTGAAACGCAGCGGAAAGGCGGTAGAAAGAGGGCGAAAAGGTAGTGGAAAAAATAGAATAGATTTTCAACATAATAACAATTTTTGTGCTACTACTAAAAAAAATTCTATATCCTTTTCTGGTGTTTGTGCTGCTACTAGCTATACCTATATATGATTATATATAAGCCTATATATGAAGATATATGTTCTTCTATGATACCATTTTCACTTGCTGTAGTTTCTTTTAATGAAATATGTAAAAAAAAAATACAAAAAATTTGCCTGAAAAAGCCCAACTTCAAAAGGCCATAAAAATTAAATTCGAGCTAAGTTTTCAAAACCGTTTTGGAGGTTTTTATCTACTAAAAATCCACTTTGATTTTATACAACTAGTGGTACCCTAAATTTGTTGCACAGTGTTATTTGTATTTACTATGGAATTAAATATAATTTGGAAAACTAAATTTTTACATAGAAACCAAATTTGTTTATTTTGATTTATGTGTTAGTAACGATAAATTTTTTAAAAGTTTTACTTAAGTGAACTGAACTCCAAGTAAGTTTGCTTAAAGAAAATTGGGATTAAATTGGAAGGTTTAGAGAATGAAAAGTTTTTAGTACAATTGGAATAATATGTGAGACATTAAAATGGATTATTATAAAAATATAATAATTCCAAGCAACAAAAGCAAGTATTTGAGCAGTTTTTTAGTTCTAAGTTTTTTAATTGAATTTCAATGATTAGGGGTCGGTGGGGCATTCAACCATTTCAAAAGGCATATGCAATCAACCTAACTGCTTAAGTTTGTAGTCACTTTACAGTGCACTGTGGGCCAGTACGCCCGAATTTTGGCCAGATCTAGATTAAACTTATAAATTTTTAAAATTTTAATGTATGGAATTCTAATTAATTGCACTTAAAGGACTTGGGGTCTCTGATTCCAAATCTGAAACCATAAATAAAAAATTTTTAATGGCGGATCCAAAATGACGATTTATTAACTTTTATAATAATTCTGACTAAATTTGTCAGTCTATTAATTTTTTACGCTTGCATAGCACGAAGGTGTTATGTAAAATTCGAAATGATGGATCCAAAATAGATTCAAAAAGTATTTTGAAAATTAAGAGAAAATGTGATGAAGTTCCGAATATTGTGTTTTTGCATTTATAAGAATGTCTCAAAAACTTGATGACTGGAAGGAAATCTGAATACAGATTCGTATTCAGAGCACCAAAGACAAATTAAAAAATATACTCTGGACTCGCGATTTTTTTGACCAAAACTTAAAATTTTAATTTTTTAAGAAAATAATATGAGATTTTACTGAAATCTGAATATTTAATGACCCACTCTGATTTTTGGATATATTGTACAAAACAGTATGAAAAATGTTTTTGAAATATTTGCGAAAAAAGAGCTTTTACATTTTTGAAAACTTTTTTTAAACTCGAGTTCCAATTAAAATTTTTGTTGATTCAATTAAAAATTTTATTGAATTTGGTCCCATTAAGGAAATTGTAGTATCAATTTAAATAATTTGTACGTATTTTCTATTAAGGTTTTAATCATTTCTATAAAAAAATTTAATTGAATATTGTTTTTAATTTCAATAAAATTTTTAGTATATATATTAAAAGCTTAATTAAAATTTGCAAAAAGATCTGCAAACAGATCAGCAAAAATTGGGCGGAAAATCGCTCCAATTAAAAAAATATAACATTTAAAAAGCAACGCTAAAAAATGAAAAAAAAATCATCACAATTGCAAATAAACGCTTAAATATCTAAAAAAAAAAACTCAAAGTGTAAGATTAAAAATCGCCAAAATTGGAAAAAAAAAATCCTCTAAATTTAAAAAAAAAAATTCTGATATTTAAAAAACGTTCAAATTGTAAAAAACAATAGCCAAATAGAAAAAATCGCTAAAATTAAAAAATAACAAAATTGAAAAAAAATCGCTAAAAATTAACAAAGCCCAAAATCGAAAAAAATCTGTAAAATTGAAATACAAGTATAAACGTCTAAAATTTTTAATTTTTGTATTTTTGTTTTTCTTAAATTTAGACGATTTTTTTTTATTTTGGTGAATTTTATAATGATTGGTGATTTTTTTTCAATTTGAATTTTTTTTAATTTTGCGATTTTTTTAATTTTTAGAGATATTTAAATTTTAGATATTTTTTCAACTTTGAATTTTTTGTTTTAATTTTGGTGAAATTTTGAAATACTAGAGAATTTATTTAATTTAATAGATTGTTTTAAATATTACCCAGTAAAATAGTAAAAGAAAAATAACTGGTTGCAGAACAACTTATACTGTATAATAACAGGTTTTAATTTCTGTACTGCAACTGGTTCTTTTTATATGGAGTTTGTCCTAATTGCAATAGGTTCCTTCCCTCCAAACAAGAACAGGTTGCTTTAGAACCAGTTTTCGAACCAGTTATAGAACTGGTTCTGGGACAGTGACACCTTACAACCGGTTCCATGTAACCGGTGGTAAAAGAAGTTGTTTGAGACTAGGTTTAGAGGTAATCTGTTCTAATATATTTTGCGGGGTATTTTAAATTTTGGTGATTTTTTTTTAAATGTTAGCTGGCATTTCCAAAAGTGCTATACGTTGCATATTGACCGAAAATTTAGAGATGAGAAAGCAGTGGGCAAGATGGGTGCCGCTTTTGATTACAAAATATCAAAAAACGGCGTCATGAAGATGTTTCAATCGTGTGTTTGGCTATGTTTCACCGCAATAAAGCGAAATTTTTGCATCGATTCGTATGCATGTATGAGACATGGGTCCAGCACTTCACACCTGAGGCAAAAGAACAGTCAAATCAGTGGTAGAATCGTGTCCAAAGAAGGCAAAGACAGTTCCATCCACAGGCATGGTATTACCTTCATAAAGGAAAAACAATCAACGGCGAGTATTATGCTAACTTCTTGCAACGTTGAAGTGATCACATTAACGAAAAAAGTCCAAATTTGTTTATCAAGCTAAAAGGTGATTATTTTGAGAAATAGAGAACCATTTTCAAAATTTGTTTGGTTTGTTTTGTTAGGTCGTCTAATTTGGTACCGCCATCGTATCATTGAGCATTTTTGAAAGTGAATTTGAAATCAAAAAAATATGTTTTATTGAAATTTGTTTGACAATAATTTTTTCTGTGTGACTTTCTAACAAATATCTAAAATTATAAGATCTAATCTTATGTATAAACTTACTGCGACTGAAATCGGTTGGTACAACTGAATATTGGTTTCCACAAAAAATTTCAGTGAATTCAACTGATTTTGACTTGCAACACTAATAATATTAAGGACCTAATTTAAATATGATTATGCTAACTGAATTTATTTGTTGTCACCACCAAAATACACTTTTCAATTTCTTTTAAAAACTTCTCTCCGTTTTGATCAAAATATAGAACTGCACCTAATTTTTAAAAACCTAACACAGCACATACACATCATTGAATCGATGAATATCGATGTGTTCATTTGTAACGATATTCCGGTTTTCGGATCGAAAACTTCTGGAATGACTCTACTTTATTTTAGCCTTTAATATAAGACCAAATTTAACTATTAACATTTCTTAAAACTAAAATCTTAAATTTTATTTTCAACTATTTATTTTTAAACATCAATAAAAATGCAAATTATTTTCTTACACTAAAAAAACCTTGTGACAATTAATTAAGTTGAACTTGACGCCAGTAACATGCTATAAAATGCTTAAATTTCTTAAAAAAAAAAACTTAATATAATGCATTAAAGTCACACAATATTGGTGTAATGAGAATACATTTAATCTATGCATCTTGTTGAACATGACCCTTATAATATCATGAAAATCCAAGCCAAAACGTAAAAACTATAACAAAAGCGACAAAAATTATTAATACTATTAAACTTCACCATTTTAATGACTCTTTGGGGTAAAAAAAAAACCTATAAAAAATAGTTTGTTGAAGTTCTATGTTGCAAGCGAAGGCATGTGCAATAATATAAATTTTGTAGCTTGACCTTTACCTAAACGACACGCAGGAATTTCTTAGAAGTGATTTTTTTGTAGAAAAAAGTTTCTACAAAGAATCCTAACAACACTTAACTTAGAAACAACAAAATATTTGGGTGACGTTTTCAATATTGATTTTTTTTTTTTTTGTATATTGTATTTAGGCGGGAAATTTTTTTGAGACATTGAATTTAATATATATATATATTAACTCTTCGTGCTTTTTCAGATGTTCAAGTGTGTAAGTGTTGTAAATGTTTGAATGTGTGTTGGTTAACTTACCCCGCCAGTGGAAAATGGATCAACTCCACGTTTTATTAGCAACAGTTTTACGACATCCTCACGCGAATACATGGCTGCAATATGCAACACATTATAATTGTCCTGCAAAATGAAAAGAAGTAAGAAAAGAAAAATTATTATGAAATTGAAAGTTTTGTAATTATTTATATTATTCCGTATACACCATTTCGGAAATTTAAGTTCATTAAAAAAAAATATAAAGAAAACACCCCATGTCGTATACTTTATATTTGTGGGTATTATTTATTACTCATACGCCTACGGTATTTTTGTAATATGTAAAACTTTTTAAAAACGAATTTTCGGTAAGAACTAGAGATGAAAAACGGAAAATCCTGGGATTTTCGGCATTTAGCAAGTCCCGAGTCCCGGGATTTCTTTTTATTTTTCTTTTTTATTTTAAAATAAAAGATGAATTACACTAAAAAAAAAAATTACTAAAGTTAGCAAATAGTTAGTCAGGAGGGTGCTTGCAAAAAAATTGCTCATGTCAGCAAAATCTTTTGCTGACAATTAGCCAACTGATTTTTAGCAACAAAATTAGTAGATTCAGCTAACACTTAGTTCATTCAAAATTAAAAAATCCTTGCTAAAAGTTAATAAAATTTTTTGTGGATATTAGTAGACTAAAAAAAATTCAACAAAATTTAAGAAAGTTATACTTTAGTTAATTTATTTGCTGAAGATCTTAAACATTTGTTTGTTATTCTTTTAAAAGTAATTAACAGTACTTTCCATAATATATAAATGTTTATAATTGCACATTGAACACACGAATTAATTTAATATCTGAAAATATATAGAAATAATTATATAACATAAACAAATTATCCTCCAACTACTTACATCAATAGTTGTCTTAGAGATGGCATCTTTCTAATAACGAAATAACAAAATATGAAATATACAACCGTTTTTTGCAATATGAAAAAGAAATCATACAAAATTACGTAAGATGTGTGTCATTGTCTTTCGCTTAAGTCTGTCTACCTGAACGCATATTTGTTTGCAATTTGACCACACTACATTAATAGTCAATATAATCATTTAATTTACAAATATACATTTTTTCTTTATTGAATTAATAAATATTTTATTTTGTCTTTAATTTAATAAATAGACAATTGTTTTGCCAAAGTGCTGACAACACACAATTTAATTTTTTTACACCATTATTTGTATGTATATAATACATATTGTTTTTGTCCTTTTGTTTTAATATGTATGAAAAACAGATATAAAAATCTTTCATGATAGATTTTTTAATATGTCTTACAAGAGTTGTAATTTTTAGTATAATTTTCCTTGTCTCTACTACTTCTTCATTTACCGCAACATCTACTTCATTATGCGTATATCTTTCAATATGGTTGTCGTCCAAACTTTTAATGTGCGTATCAGCACAATTTTTTTAGCAAAATATATTAGTAAAACATTAGTAATATATGAGTAAATCATTAGTTCAAAACAGTTATGCGCTAAATAAGTATAACTAAAATTTTAGCTGAAAATATAAAACACATACCAAATTTCAAGTTCCCAGCATCAGCGGTTTGGCCAGGCCGCCAAGGGGCAGACTATTTTTCCACGTTTCGGGGCAAAATTCCAAAAAGTACCATTCATATCCGAAAGAAAACATATTGGAAATATCAGCATTCTATCCCAAAGAGTTTGGACAGGCCGCCAAGAGGGAGACTTTACCCTTACTGTCGATCCCTGTAGGAATTTTTAAAAATACGTTCTTTGCGGACCTCTTAACTAGGAGGATGGACCTGCATGCCAAATTTTAAGCTCCTAGTTCCAGCGGTATAGGCTGGGCGATGTTGAGTCAGTCAGTGGGCGATGTTGAGTCAGTCAGCGTCGTGTTTACGAAAAGTGCGTAAATATGGTGAACAACTTATGACAAACGATTTATGAAACATTGTCATCAATATGATGAAACTTTTCCCTGAGTGTAGTTAATATTTAAGTGCACAAATAAAGTTCAAAATTTTTCCCTATCTAAATCAAATAGTTTTTAGCTTTAAAGAAATATATATTATTAGTCATTTTTTTTTTTTTGCTAATTTAAGCAAATCGGAGTTTAAAAGTTAGTAAAATTAAATTAGTTAAATAAGCAACCAAAATTAGTAATTTTTAAAATAAGAATAGCAAAACATATTACTAAAAAATAGCTTAATACCGAAAAATTGTATAATAGTAAAGTGAGATTGAAGCTACTTTACTAACTTATATACTAACTTTTATACTAACTTCTTTTGAGTGTATAGTTTCTTTGGACAAAATACCATAAATATCAAAAAACCTCAAAATGGGATCATATTTGAAACCACTTTTCAATGGGCGTTTTGGTGTAATGGTTAGCGCGTTGGACTGTTACACGGATGGTCCCGGGTTCGATTCCCGGTGACGACAACATCAATTTAGAAAAATAATATGTATCAGTTTTTATCACTTATATGTATCGCTGCGTCCACCTTCGGTGTTTCCATCAGGGCTATGAAACAAAAAGCTTCAATAAACTCGCCAACTCTACATCAGGTGGCGAGCAACAACTGTTCTAAGACTTATAATCTCGCGCAATTACAGTGTTGCCATGTTTGAAACCCTTCTACTTTCACCACCTTTCACCTCTCCACTATCCCCTTTCCAAAGAAAGCAACAAATCAATTAATAGGAAGAATTTTTTGAGTGTTGCGTCTCTTTTTAAAAAAAAACTTCGAGATGGCATATAAAAAATCAGGTCAAGCTTAGATTTGTAACGTTTATAACATATCTAAGATTCATTCAAATAACCGTGGACCCTATTAAAGTAAGGATGTGGGATTTAACTTAAATTTGGATTTTAAATTCAAATATGATTTTAGTTATCATTAATTTATTCGTATTTAGATTAATATTTCCACATTAAGTTACTTTCCCATTTTAAAAATAAGTAGAAGCATATTTTAATTAAAAAGGGAAACAAATTTAATCTGATCATTTTTCATTTTATTTAATGTTTTTTCCACATGATTAATTGTACAAAAATGTGCAAAATGGAGATGGTGCAAAAAAAAAATCAGCACAAACTTATTTCGTGGAATTGTTAAAATAAGTAGGTTTAGAAGTCTCTACTCCTTTTCTGGTGCCAAACTTCATTTACTTTAGGTGTGACTTATAGTACACCTTAAATGTACTTATACACTTAGATATAATTTCGTTTTCATTTTCAATCAGTTTAAAATTACTGCACCTACATTTTGCTTTTGAGGTTTAAGTTTCGGTGACTTATTATTCGTTATACATGCAACAAATTCATCAACTTAAAAACCCTGACCATCATTAGTTACCTTAGCATACATAAAATAAAGACTAATGATAATTTCCTTAATTTTTGTTTAAATAACCGGTAGTTACCCAGTCACAAACAGCCAGTGGTACAAAAAATCAAGCACTGGTATACCACTGGCTAACCATGGAATTGTAAATGAACCACTGGCGGAGCACTTGTTAAAGACACTTTACCAGCGTAAAAAAGATTTTTTAAGACCAACTTTTATTTTTGTCTTCACGCCGCTATGCGCGTGCTGGTATATATGAGCAGCCAACTGTTATCCAGCAGTTATCATTCACTTACATTTAAAGCTATCAAGTATTGTTTGTCTGGTTAGCTCAGTGGTTAGAGCTGTCTGCTACCAATCTGGCGGTCAGGGTTCGAGTCCCGGCGGGACCAAACAAATTAAAAATGATCCTTTTTTTATTTTATTTTGAAAAACAAATATATAGACAACCTTTTTCATGGTCTTACCAACATTAACAATTTTGTTTCCCCAGTGCTTATTCGACACTTTTTGTACAGACGAACCTTCTGTCTAATGATGTTGCCAGCACTTGTATCACTTTCTAAAGTGGTCCCGTTTGTCTTTTTCTGACTGGGTATAAATACTCAAACAACATATGAAAGTTTTTCCAAAAAGAAGTATGACTTCATCTGATACTTTTGAAACTGTAGATTTTTTTTTTCAAAAACTGACAAATTACAAAAATAACACCTTACAAGTTTTGGCCATTATGTTAAATGAATTCCTGTAAATGACATTAAAACAAAAACTTTAATTTATGACTTGAAGTCTTCTATTAGATGTCCTGACAACAATGCCAAACATACAAACATTTTCGAAATGCATTTGCAGAATACGATAAGTGGTAAAAGAATATTTTAAAACAGTTTAACAGACAGATAATAAATACTAGTATTACACTCATGCCTCATGACATTAAGTCTTTTCTTCTTAGGGTATCGTTAAAACCTAAACTATATAAATACACTCGAAAAAATTTTTGTGTTTAACACATTGATACATTTTCCAAAAGCTCATTTGAATTTAAGGCATACTACTCTCTAACAAGTAAAAGTTCGTACAGGTAATAAATATTCTTGTGTTTAATTTTCAATTTGTTATAACTTACGCGAAAATTTTATAAATTCGTACAAATTTGGGCTTTTTAGGAAGTTTAATTCAAGGACTCTCTAAAACAGTAATAACTTTAAATAAATCAGTTTGCGTTAGCGCATACGCAGTCATTGAAATTTAATCGGAATTTGCATTATAGTAAAAATTTTACCACTTCATGTTCGTACTTTCCATAGGCATTTCAAAATTTTAATTGTTACACAAAAAATAATGGCCTTTCAAATTGCAAAATCGTAAAAAAATAACTTTAATAGATAAACAGTTCAATGAAAATCGGTACCAAGTAAAATTTAACTTGTTTCAGTACATAACACTGTGTGTAATTTTTTAAGTCATGGCAAAATAACCATATACGGACACCACTACGTGATAAAAGACTAAAAAAAAAAGACCCGTGTCTCCCAATTTTCCCCAAAGTCATCTCCTTTTTTGTTTATGGGCCGCCAAAGATTTGGGGCCTCGGTATCATTTTCGCAAAAAAGTGATCATTTTCTCAGGCTCATATCTTGCAAACCGTTCAGAATTTCGATTTACTCTCTATGGCAAAGTTGTAGCTCTTGTCATAAAGAACAAAAATTGCGAACATATAAAATCAAAAAACTTCACTTTCCAGATCAAAATCGCAAAAAACTTAAAAAATTCGATTTTTTTTACCTTTTTTTCCCGTGTTCAGGTCCATAGGTAGCAAACCGTTCAAAAGTCAAGGAAACAATCAACTACAAAAATTTACCTAAGATCTGAATAAACAAATTTCTAGAACATATAAACTTCCTAGAGATGATTCTGTTTAGGTAGCGCGTAAAAGTGAAAAATTTTTTAATTTCATTTTTTTTTTCCTTTTTTCTCCTGTTCAGGTGCATAGGTAGCAAACCCAATTCCCAGGAAGTTTATATGTTCTAGAAATTTGTTTATTGAGATCTTAGGTAAATTTTTGTAGTTGATTGTTTCCTTGAATTTTGAACGGTTTGCTACCTATGGACCTGAACACGGGAAAAAGGTAAAAAAAAATCGAAGTTTTTAAAGTTTTTGCGATTTTGATCTGGAAGGTGAAGTTTTTTGATTTTATATGTTCGCAATTTTTGTTCTTTATGACAAGAGCTACAACTTTGCCATAGAGAGTAAATCGAAATTCTGAACGGTTTGCAAGATATGAGCCTGAGAAAATTATCACTTTTTTGCGAAAATGATACCGAGGCCCCAAATCTTTGGCGGCCCATAAACAAAAAAGGAGATGACTTTGGGAAAAATTGGGAGACACGGGTTTTTTTTTTTTAATTCTTTTATCACGTAGTGGTGTCCGTATATGTTTATTTTTTTCGTGTTGCACTGTGTAATTGTATATTATTTAATATTTTTCTTCTGCGAAATATCAACGAATTTGTGTTTTGATATTATGTAGGTAAAGATGACGGCAATTGTAGTCAAAAACAAATGAAATTTCACTTGAATAAATGACAACTAACATTTCATTAAATTCAACTAACATTTGTCAGTTGTTTTTACTGTTCAAAAAACTATTAACACATATGTTAGTTAGTGTTTTTTTAAATGAACTAAAAAATTAAATTTATTCTACAAATGACTGACATTTACATTAAAAATAAAGAAACTGCATAACAGTCCAAACAACTACAAATTTTAAAAGCAGAAGTTCCCTGAGTGTACATATTTTACAATTTCTAATGCATATTTCATGTACGTTAACTTTCGAGCGCTATTAATCAGCACCCATAAGGGCTAACTTATTTTTCGATACATTCAATTTTTTAATTTTGAACACTGTATCCGACATATTAAAATTTTAAAATGTTGTGCCAGAGTCGTAATTAGCTACCTCTAAAGAGCATTTAAAGTAAATCAATTTGACAATTTGAATGGAAAATATTTTATTTCATATTCGGAATCAGCCCGCAGAAATCTTTAAAACTAAATTAATTAAAATTCAACATAAAGTCTGTTCGATTACACATACAAATTTACAAAAAAATAAACGAACGGAAAATTTGTAAGAATTGGTAAAATAGATAAAAAAAAGCAGATTTTAAATAACAAATATTAAAAAAATATCAAATGGTCATTATGAAAAAGATGAAAGTTAATAATAAATAATAAATAATTTAGAATTTTTTTTTAACTTTTTCCATTGGTAATTCTTTTATATTTTTCACTTTAAATACATAAACAATTATAATTTAATTTTTGTTTTTGTGTTCTAAAAATACGTTTTTAAAAATATGTTTTTTTCTGCTTACAAATTTTTACTGGCGAAAATGTATCCAGTACAAACTTGTAAGTTCCAGTAAAAAGTTGTAAGTAATTTTCTGATATACCCCACTGTAAGCACCCATTTAAACAAGGATGATAAAGAACTAGGATGCACAGAACTGTGCGCGAGGCGCACCTGATCTTGCCATCGCGCCAACACCCCATCGTGCCATCGCGCACAAAGGCAGTTATGTAGGCGGACAAATTTTAAGATTGTGGTTTTATTCACCCACTATTGAAATAATTTATTTATCTATTTATACTAAAATACTAACAATTTCCTAAAATCGTGATTAGATGTATACGATGGAGAAGGAACATCAATGGCAAATTTCAAATTCCAAGCTCCAAGCTCCAGCGGTTTAGGCAGCATAAATAGGCGGTACTAATTAACTTTTGAATACCATTTTTACTATGTTTTTATTGTATATTTTAGAAATTATCTTTTCAGTAAGACCATATACCAATGAGCACACGAGTTATGGTAACGGGCAAGCCCACTAGGTTGTTATCATAGATAACACCTTGCTTTGCCTTGAAGTTTAAAATGTAATTTTTATTGGACAACGGAATAAAGTATTAAGTTTTTATTTTACAGCCTTCCGTAAATGTTTTACAAAGCTAAGACGGCTTTGGACATACCACAGAATAGAAAAATAATAAACAGTGCCGCAGTCCGTCTACGCAGAAATACTGTAATATTCACACAATATTCTTTTGAGAAACGATCTTATAACTATGTAAGACATAGCTCCCACTTTGATTTGAGGGTTAAGACAGAAATATTTTCATTCGTAGTCCCCAAATTTGAAATGGGGATAATGCGGGCCATACCTACCTACATAAATGTTTGGATACCAACAATAATATATTGTATTTTATTTTCCTTAAAAGATTAAATTCTTATCCAAAATCAATTACATTTTAAACTTGAAGGCAAAACAATGTCGTCCCCACGCTAACAATCCAGCGGGCATACTCCCTATTAGTACTAAAAATACATCTTAATCCGCTATGGTTCGGACCATAGTGTGTACGTATCATGGGGTATTTTGCAAATGGGTTACTACCTCATTATAAGAAGGCATGTACAAGACTCAAGCCAATCTACACATCTTTATTGGGCAACGATAGAATGTGGATTTATCACAATTTCATGATTAATCAAAGGTTACTAATCATAAATATAAATGTTTTTATACAAACAAAAACGAATAAAACTTATTAATTACAGGTAAATAAAATCCAAACCCAACCTACATTGTTATGAATCTGTATAATATTCCACATGTTGGTCATTATATAAAAAAACTAATTAAATATTTACAAAACTTACAATGAATAAAAATTTTTAGGCAGAACTACATGCAGAAAAAAGAGCATCGTTTTATAATAGCTTAAGAGCATCATGTTATGACTACAATTCGTAGCAATCATATTATGATTCTAAATGACGATAACATCGCCTTCGGTAATCGTAATATGATCATCCAGAGTCATGTATATGATAATTAGAATCAAAAAATGATACTTTTGTGTCCACAATCATCTTCAATCATAATTTTTCTCTGCGTGTAGGTGCACTCCGGGCAAGCCCGGCTTTAGCCGACTTGTAGTTTATATTAGTTAAAATTTCTTAATTGAAAATATTAGTAAAATTTTGATTAAAAGGAATCGAAAAAATAACAAAATGTTCAAACAACACTGTGCGCGTTGTGGTGTAATGGTTAGCGTGTTGGACTGTTACACGGATGGTCCCGGGTTCGATTCCCGGTAATGACAACATCACTTATGTATCGCTACACCCTCGTTCGGTGTTCCCATAGCACTTAACACCACCGAAGTAAAATAATGAATCAGGGCTATGAAACAAAAAGCTTCAATAAATTCGCCAACTCTACATCAGGTGGCGAGCAACAACTGTTCTAAGACTTATCATCTCGCGCAATTACAGTGTTGCCATGTTTGAAGCCCTTCATCTTTCATCACCTTTCATCTCTCCACTATCCCCTTTCCAAAGAAAGCAACACATTAATTAATAGGAAGAATTTCCTGAGTGTTGCTTCTCTTTAAAAAAAAAAAAAAAAAGATTGGCCAATTAATTTTCAAAAGGGTTCTAAAATAATTTTTTTCTATTATTTTCCTATTACAAATTGAAATAGTTTAAAAATTACTAAAAAAAAAAAAATAAATAAATTATATTAATAGTGGGTGAATAAAACCACAGTCTTAAAATTTGTCCGTCTATATAACTTCCTTTGTGCGCGATGGCACGATGGGGTGCTGGCGCGATGGCATGATCAGGAGCGCGTCATTGTTCTGTGCATCCTAGTTCTTCATCATCCTTGCATTTAAAGGCCAACTGTTGTTAAATTTTTAAATAAATAACCCACTACAGGTTATCGCAATATAAATGGTTACTCTTCCACAGATGTCGCTTAAATTTGATAATTTATAATATTTATAGACTCCAGTTTCAATGTTCCCTAAAAAAAATTATTTTCACCAGATTCCGCTACAATTTTAAAAAATTCGCCCTCCAAAAAATCGCCTTATATATTTTTTTGCATTAACCTCAGCCGCATCGGGAGCGGGCGTCGCTTTGGCTGCTGGGCGTTAGTACTAATTAAGATAAGTAATCGGAGAAAAAATCGGTATCTTTTTTAAGACTTAAGCTATGCTAGAAAAATTAGTTTATAATATTTATTGTTTTTAAAGTATTTGAGTCCCGGGCAAGACCGGGTACAAACAGTTAGTTTCTACTTATTTTAAATTTCGAGTGTTACATATTTTGCATAGTGTTTACTAAAGGTCGTCTTTTTTTTTTTATTCTTCTTGAAGTTTATTTTTCTTTATTGTTCTTGTTTTTCTACCCCTACAATAACAATGTTGTTTTATACTGGTAGTAGTAACACCGGAAACACTAGAACACTAGAAATTCCAACTTGATTTACTTTTTAAAGTATAACACGATTTCATTGTTCTTTGTTTCTTATTTATATTTCGCTTTGGCCTAGTTTTTCTTGGTATGAGAGAGGTTTTTTTTTTTGATATAATGTTTGTTTTTGGTATAATAGTCAATATCCCAACATAGTCTATACAATAAGTTACCAATAAACTGCAGTATTATGTGAAACATATTCATATTTCATTTTGCTATTTTATTTTTTGTCTCTAAGGTTCAATAGCCGCCAATGGCTGTAATGTAAGTTTTTAAACATCTAAGGGATTGCCAAACAATTTTTAGCTGTAATTTTTTATAAAAAAAAAATAATATGTTATACTAGTACAAAAATTTCAACTTTTAAGAATTTTGAAATTTGAATTGATGAATAAGCAAATTACACAGGTCAACAGCAAAAAAAGGCTTGACTAACCACTACATAGATTTGATGCATCATGGCTGCCTAAGTACAAAAATGGTAAAATTTTTCAATTCTATGGATAATTTTTTTTTAAAAAATTTTTTTTTTTAAATTGACAATATTTTGAGCCATTTCTCCACTTATGTTGTCATAACTCAAAAACAACTAGTCCGATTTTGTCAAATTAAATTTACAAAAATTAAGGTTTACAATATCTTTAAAGAACTGTACAAATTTTTTTAATGCGATCAATAGTTTCAAAGTTATGAAACAAATTGTTAGCAAAAAAAAAAAAAAAAAATGCTAAAAAAAAAAAAAAAATTTGAAAAACAAAAATCTGGAAAAAATCGAAAACTGCAAAAAATATTACTTTTTATTTTTTTGTAGTAAAGCTACATATCATGCGAATTAAACTAGATATGGATCATAAAAATCGATGCATGCTTTACATTTTTATTTACAATTAATTGAAGGTATCGCATATTTACAAGCACTGTAGAAAATTGTACCTAAATAATGAAAATGCAGAACATAAAAACTCAGGTGCATTTTACGACACGCATTTTGGCAAAACCCCTTTGGGAAAAACCTCTATGACATTTTTATGATTCTAATAATTAAAAAAAAATAAGTAATAAACAAAAGATTGTTTAATTTTTACGATTGCGGTAGGATAGTAATAAAACGCTCATAAATGTGCGTGTACGCTGAAGTGCTCTTATTTTCCGTTAGCTACCTGTAACGGATAATTTTTTTTTTTTCATAAAAGTCCTTAATGGTTTTTAGGATTCTTGGGAATAATAAAAAATTTGCAGCACACACAAACTGTATCCACACAAAGGGTTATCCCAAATTATAGTATCAGTATTTATAAGATCTCCTTGACCCTTTTTATTTCATTCAAGAAGTGTTTGCGATAACGCAAACATCATTTAATACCTACACAAAAATTAGAGTCATACAGCTTAGAAGTTAAAAACAATTTTCAAATATTAATAAAAATGAGCCAGAAAGCCAGAACATTTTCATGTAAAAACGATCCAGATTTATTTTGTTATGTGTGCGGCCAATATATCACCGGGAAAAAACGGAAGTGGTTCTTAACTTCATTGCAAAAGTCATATCAAGATTGCTATAATATCTATCCGCACAATTTGAACCAGCATTGGACACCGAGTACTATATGCATTCCATGTCGATTGAATTTATCTATGAAGTCTTCTAACGTAAAGTAAGTATAAATTAATAGATTTGGAATATTTTATAATTACAATATTTCTTAATTAAAATTTGAATTCTTCATATTCCTGATTTCAATTTTTTTTTTTCATTTTACAGACGACACTTGGAAATTTTGAAGCCTATGCTATGGAGAGAAACAGCGAACCACGCATCCGAGTGTTATTTTTGTTTAAGTACAAAAAGCATATTTGATGGCCCACAAATTCGCAAATTGGTGAACGATACTGAATTTGGCAGTTCAATGTCAGAAATTGAGAAGAATGCATGGGATTCGTTTGTATGGGTTATTCAAAATTTCTTAGGCAATAACAAGGGTGATGATTACGTTGCGCACGTTGAAGAGATGTTAACTCACTTCCAGAATCTTGGATGCAACATGAGCATCAAAGTACACTACCTGCACAGTCACTTAGATCGTTTTCCTGAAAATCTAGGAGACTTGAGTGAAGAACAGGGCGAACGATTCCACCAAGATATCCGGACAATGGAGGAACGATACCAGGGTCGCTGGGATGCACACATGATGGCTGATTTTTGCTGGAGTATTCAGAGTAACACTTCGTTATTCAACAATAGTAGAAAATCGACTAAAAGAAAATTTCAGAGTTTGTAGTTTATAATACATATTTATTTATTTATTTTCTTGTTTTATTTATTATAATAAATGTGAATAATAAAATATAAATTTTCTACTATTTAATTTATTTATTTATTTACATTTAAGCTCATCCAACACAAATGTCTTTCCGAAGAATAGAATCAGTATATTCTAGGTAGGGTTTTGCCAAAAAATACACCAATGTTACTATGTAATGCATTTTTGATGTGAAAATTTGTACATAGCATGGGGAAAATGTTTTCAAAATTCAATCAATCGAAAGAAGAACATTAACTACTCAATTTTATGCATATCAGACAAAAAACTAAAATTTGGTGAAAATGAGCGAATTCACTTAATTGTGAATAAATTCGAAAAAAATCAATCGATTTTTATGATCGATATCTCATTTTGTTCCTATTATATGTGGCTTTGCGATAAAGCAATAAATCTGAACGATTTTTGCCGTTTTCGATTTTTTATGATTTTTTTTAACCAAAAAAATTTGCTATTTTCACGTAAAAAAAATATTTTTTCCCTCAATTTTTTATTATAACTCCAAAACTACTGAGCCGATTGAAACACAATATATTAACGGATTAAAGGCTATGTAAATTTCAGTTTTTCTAAATTTATTTGAATAATATCGGACTAATTTTTTTTTAGTTATCATTAATTATGTGGAGACACGTCTAAAAAAATTTATAATTTTAATTAAAAATTTTTTAAAAAAAAAACCTCTCCATAGAATTTCAAAATTGAACCATATTTGTACTACTGGGACCACAATACATCAAAATTGTATAGTGGTTTTCAAAGCCCCTAAAATTTTTTCAAAATTGTTGCCTTGTGTTATTTTTCTTTCGATAGATTTTAAAGGAGAAGGGTGGATTTTGAAGAGATATTTACATACGAAATTTTAAGTTCTTATCTTCAGCAGTTTGGTCGGGTCATTAAGTGGGAGAACTTTTTTTCTCCATTTTTCGACCACAAAACTCCCTTCTACACTTAGAATAATCCATGCTTAAAAATACAATATATTTTTTCGTAAATTTATTTGCGCACAAACATTTTGTATAAATTACAGAATTTCGTATATTTAAATAACTTGTTTGAAAATTTAACTTTAAATGTCCTTTTGAAAATGCATAGATCTGAGTACGCAGTTTAACTACATGGCGGCTCCTGTTTAATATGCATACCGATTTTCCGATGCATTGCAAAAACTATTGAAATGTCCGTACACTGAACGAATTATTATTCATGTGATTAATGAAACAATTTCATAGAATTGTTTTCGTAGATTCAATGAAGAATCATTTGATTATATATATGTAATTTAAATTATTATTCATGTGATTAATGAAACAATTTCATAGAATTGTTCTCGTAGATTCAATGAAAAATCATTTCATTATATACAGGGTGGGGCAAAAGTCGCGAAGGGATTTGAAAAATTAATAACTTTTCTAATTTAATTTTTTTTTTATTTTTCTTTTTAGGACTTGTAAAATAAATCTAGGAGATTAATTATGGAAGGTTACAACGTTATCCAGCGAACCAAAATCATAGAACTTTATTTTGAACATCATCGATCAATAATTCAAACTCAACGAGCCTATCGTCGTCATTTTAATGTGCGGAATTCACCATCCGAATCAATGATTCGACGCTTAGTGACACGTTTTCAGGAACAAGGCTCAGTGAGGGATCTTCCACGAAGCGGAAGACCACATTCTGTAATTAGTGAAGCAAATATTCAACGCGTTCTGGAGAGTGTTGAGGAGAATCGTGAAACATTAACTCGAAGGCGCTCTGCTGAGCTGCAAATGTCTCGGCGGCCTTTACGCAGAATATTAAAGGGAAATTTACATATTTTCCCATACAAGGTGCAGTTAGTGCAAGAACTAAAGCCAGGAGATTCCCAAGAACGAATAATTTATGCAGTTCGCTTCCAAGAATTGGCCAGAGAACATAATGATTTCATTCATCATCTGATAATGAGCGATGAAGCACATTTTCGATTAAATGGTTTTGTAAACAAGCAGAACTGCAGAATATGGGGTATTGAGAACCCAAGAGTGGTTCATCAGAGACAATTACATCCACTTAAATGTACAGTATGGTGCGCAATTACGTCCCAAAGAATTATTGGACCATTTTTTTTCGAAGATAACGATGGAAATGGTGTAACGGTAAATGGCGAGCGATATCGAGATATGGTCCAAAATTTTTTAAGGCCAGCTCTTTCTGACAATCGAGAGATGTGGTTCCAACAAGATGGGGCCACTGCACACACTGCTCGAGCCACTATGCAGCTCCTAAGGCAGATTTTTGGCGAACGTTTAATTTCCAAAAATTCAGCATTCAATTGGCCTGCCCGTTCGCCGGATTTAACAGCACCAGATTATTTCCTTTGGGGATATTTGAAAGAGAAGGTGTATATCAATAAACCCAGAACACTTGCACAGCTCAAAGAGAATATTCGAGCCGAAATAAGAGCGTTGCAGCCAGATACTCTGACTCGTGTCATGAAAATGCTATTAAAAGAGCTCAACTTCGCGAGGCTGAAAATGGTGCTCACTTAGGTGATGTAATCTTTCACACCTAAATTTAAAAAATCTCCCAATATCATATTTTATTATTTTGTAAAAAAAAAAAAATAAAATTAAAAATTAAAAAAGTTATGACTGTTTTAAACCCCTTCGTGACTTTTGCCCCACCCTGTATATGACGAATTTCATATCAAAACCGATATGCGTTGATGAAATTTTGCATACAGCTACATTTTACCTATCCAAACACAACCTCATATTTAGAAATTGCATTTTTGAAAATATGTGGGCGTGGCAAGGTTTTTAAAAAATTACGATAATATGTACTTTCAAGCTGTGATTACTAAGGAATGGCTAAACCGATTTCAAAGATATTGGTACCATTGGAAAGGTATTTCAATTAGCTTTCGAAAACATACACTGCAAATTTTATATTGCACTGAAATTTTGGCAAAAATAAAACTTTAAACTAGGAAAACACTTCAAAGGCCAAGTGTTTTTTTCCAAAAAAAATTTTTTTTAGAAAGGTCTATTTAATATATATAACATATCTAAAAACTAAAATGGCGTTTTTTTTCTTCTTTTTTTAAATTTTTTTAAGTAAATGCATCTCTTGTTAACTTCCTTATATTTTGATATCATTGTGTGACAAAAAAGAATAAAGTAGCTATACTTTGAAAGTTATACAGATTTTTTTATAATTCTAATAGATTAGAACAAGAATCGTATTATCAAATTTTTCAGACACCCCCAAAATATGGACTTAGCCTTGGTAAATTTTTTTTTTATTTATATTTTTTTAGATTTAATATATAATTTAGCGCAGCTCACACTGTTGACTTTCGAAATATTTGCTAACTTTTAGTGAAATTTCATCTAAAGGTATAAAAGAATGGAAGCTTTGTAGTGAGTTAAAAATTTTTTTTTCCGATTTTTTTTTTCATAAGAGGGTCTATAAATGTGCCGAGAATAAGTATTTATAATTTCAGGTCAAAATTCAAAATAGAAAAAAGTTATACCGAAGTTTATATATAAATATTTTATAAAATATAAGTAAAATTTAATTTAACAAGCTCGGAAAAATGAGTCTGTTTTTAAAATTTTTTCTTCAAATATGCGACATTTTCCGAAAAAAACGCTTTACTTCGATTTACTTTCCCAGTAAAGACCAGTAAAAATTACTCAGTAACAAAATTACAGAGAGTAAGACAAATTTACAAAAAAGTAAACGAACGCAAAATTTGTAAGAAATGGTAAAATATATAAAGCAGCTAATTTTAAATACCAAATATTAAAAAAAAATCAACTGGTCGTTATGGAAAAGATACAAGTTAATTGAAATTGTCGACCAGATATAATTTAGAATGTTTTTTAATTTCTTCCATAGTTAATTCTTTAAAATTTTGCACTTTAAATCCATAGACAAATAAAATTTAATTTAATATTTTTTTTTGTTTACTAAAAATGCTAGGATATTTTTTCAATCATATATTTTTTTCTTCTTACAAATTCTTACTGGCAAAAATTTATCCAGTAAAAACTTGTAAGTTTTTTGTCAACAACCTGTCACTTTACTCTCTCTTCTTACTATTTTTTACTGAGTATTTGTGTAAACGAACACCTTCCAGTAAAAACTTTTACAAATTTTTAAAAAATTTTGTGTTATCGAACACACTTTATGTCTATATTAAGATTCCATTTGATTTTTTTTAAGATGCACTTTAGAGGCTCTATCATTTGCGCAGACTTCAATGACTTTCCTCTATACTAGAGAAAAAAAAATATAATTAAAAAATATTTTTTTTTTATAAAATATAGGTCCAAGTTATCATATATAAAAAATTTAGCTCCAAAAATAAATTTTTCACATAAAAAAAAAAAAAAATATTTAAAAAGGATCTTTTTTTTACTTTATTCGCTATTAGTACCTTAAGCTACTAGTAAATGAAAAAATATTAAAAAAGTCAATTAAAATATTAATTGATTCAATTAAATATTTCTTTAGAAACAAATTTATTTCCAAACAAATCTTTAATTCGATATTTTAGGTTGATAACGTTTTCTGTGTGTGATATTTTTGTTCATATCGTAATTACTTATTATTTTTATTATTAAATTTGTCTCGCGATAACTAGCGGTGGTATTCGCAATTTAAATTCAAATGTTGACGCTTTGTATGTACTCAACGGGTTAAAATTTTTTTAATTTATAATTCATGATGCTTGTTAGGAAAATACCCTAACCACGTGCTTGATTACAAAGAAGTCAAGAATGGAGCAAAATTAATGATTAATAGGTTTTTTGTTAAAGTTCTGCCTATTATGGAGGCTCTAACTTTTCTAAAAATTCGGGTTCTGGTAAGATCTTTAGCCAGATCGAAATACTAGTCTCAACCTAGCTAATATGTGTGATTTGCTTTATTTTTGTAAATATACGGATTTTGGAAGCTCGTTATAAATTAAAAATAACATAAAAATAATCTCGATGTATATAAAAACAAAAAACTAACAAAACTGTAAAAAATTATAATTTTTATTTGTTGTTAATGCAAATAACTATCAAACCTTAATACACAATTTGATCTATTGAACTTTCAAGATTTTCGAGAATTTTTTAAAAATATTAAATATAAAAAGTCCAATCTAAAACCTCATGAACGAAAATTATAAATATTTATTTACAATTTTAATTTGATATTTAATAAATTGGTAAAATATGTATAGTACTTTTTTCAATTGTTTAATAAATATGTTTTTGGAAAAGTAAATCATTTACTAACTATTTTGATAAAAAATAATTACTATGATAGTATTATTTATAAGCAGATCTCTTTTTATAAATTTATACCAATTTTTAACCAATATTTTCATATTTTGTTCGATTTTTTGTACTTTCTGTTCTTCGTTCATTAAAGTAACAAAAAAATCAAACCAACAAGTGGTATAGAGCTGAAATTTGGTGGGAATGTGTATCTAAGCCATTTAGATTAGATCAGATGGCACTATGCACCGCGACCAATGTAGGTCTTTTGTGCTGCCTAAAGTTACCTACAGATTCAAGCTACGTATAAAGCCAATTATCCTATTAGGCAAAATGTTCGCGATGTCGGAAGGCGAAGTGAAGCGATCACCTAGAAACCTAAGTCTCCTATCACAAAGCCTGGCACATTCGCAGAGAACATGATCCGAGGTCTCAGACACCATCTCACAAAACCTACACATATCCGTGTCCGATTGGCCCTTCCTGTGCAGATAGTATCTGAGATTACAGTGTCCAGTTAAGCCATGCTTAACTTTTGTTATCATAAAGGACAAAATCCGACTTCAAGGTGAAATTTTTCTCTATATAGAAGTGGAGAGAGCTTCAAACAGCTGTCAAATTTTCATCTGTTTAAAAACTTTATTCGCGAGTTTTCAGAATTTTCATTTCAATTTTTTATTGTTTAATTCGATATAATTAATCAATTTTGTAGAAAATTTTTTGTCAAAACAAGTTTTTTATTTAAATGTTTTTTAAGTTTGTTAAAAGTATTTAATATATTTTACCAACGTGTCTTTAAAGAACATGTTACCTCCTTACTAGGGTTTTTTCCCGGTAAATCCCGGGATTTTCAATTATTTTTTTTTACCGCTTTCCCGGGATTTTCCTTGCGGGATCCCGGGAATTTTAATTGTTATAATTACCTCGCTTGAATTATATGCTTGAAGTTTTAAAACCTATAAAAGTAGCTGTGGAAAGGTTGAGTACCAGTGATATAAATATATTAACCTTATGTAAAGAAATTGAATCGATTCCATCAATTCTTGGCGAAAAAAATGTTTCAAGCTATTCATCTACGCATTGATAAAAGGAGATACAAACAATTGTATACATTGGTAAAATATTTAAAAGAACCGGATTTCTTCAACGACAATAATGAAAATAGTTTGTTTTCCTATGCTTCTAAGTGCTCCGTAATTGGGTACGCAGAAATTCTGTTTAATCGTCTTTTTAGCGGATCTAATGATACTGAGGAAATTGATGATTATGACGATGTTTAAGAATGTGTTGCTGTTGAAAATAAAACATTTGAACATCATACATTTGAACATCATTTGAACATCATGCTCTCAATCTAACTCCAAAAAACCTGCAATGGAACACATAAAAAAAGAACTCAAATTTTTTGAAGGAAGTGCTCAAAAAACTCACAATATTGAAAAGGTGTTTAATGCACTTCTTACTGTTCGTCCAACTTCGGTGGAAAGTGAACGAGTGTTTTCCGTAACATTACAATTTGTTAATAAAATCAGAAATAGACTTTCAAACGAAAAATCGACCTGACTTTAGATCAAGTGGTTAAAGCGCCTGTCTAAAGTGTAGTGCGAAGTGCATGTGGCAAAGAAAGCAGGTTCAAGCCACGGTCAGGATTGCATTTAATAAATAAACATTTCATATAGATGCACTCAAACAATAAAAACCATAGCAAATAATTACAGTATTGTCAAAAGGATTACTGATGAAGGTTGTGTTACCAGAAACTGCGCAGTCTAATTCAATAAAAATTTACAATGTAGTTATGATTTTTAGAAAAGTATGCTTTATCTTCTCTACCACGCCTATCTCAAAGAGTCAATAAATGGTTTGAGTGTATTAAAGAACAATTTCCTAAGTCGTCAAAATAAAGTTTAGTTTAAGTTTTCTAAAATATTTTACATATTTTAAGAATTGAATTTTTATGTTTTTGTTTTCGATCTCATATTTTAAGTAACTGTATTTTTTATATTCTATAATTAATAGAATTGTTATGTTTATGTTTTTGATCTCATATCTAGAGAATAATACTTTTTCTTTATTAAAAGATAAAAGTAAACAATCTAAGTTTCTATCTTAGTTTTAAATTAAAATTTATTTTAATAGTATTTAATATTGTTTTACTTTTAAAGCAAGTAAATTTATGCTTTTTAATAAAAAGTTTCTTATTGAAACAAACTAAACTTATTTCTATGGAGCGGGATCCCGAGAAATTTAAAAAAAATTTCCCGCTCTCCCGGGAAACGAAAAAGTGCTGGAAAAAACCCTACTCCTTACTCTTGCATTACTTCGCAACGTTTGGTATTACTGATTAATTTTTTTATTATTATTTCAAAATTTTACCAATCCCAAAAGTTTACATATATTTATACTGAAAATTTGAGCCGGCTAAAAAAATTACCCAGCTAGCGCAATTGAAATTTTCAAAAATTTATTGTGTAAATTTTGCTTGTTGTGTAATGGCGTTGTGGTGTAATGATTAGCGCTTTGGACTGTTACACAGATGGTCCCGGGTTCGATTCCCGGTGACGAGAACTTCAATTTAGAAAAATAATATGTATAAGTTTCCTATCACTAATATCGCTGCGCCCACCTTCGGTGTTCCCATAGCACTTAACCCCACCGAAGTAAAATAATGAATCAGGGCTATGAAAAAAAAAAGCTTCAATAAATTCGCCAACTCTACATCAGGTGGCGAGCAACAACTTGTCTAAGACATATCATCTCGCGCAATTACAGTGTTGACATGTTTGAAGCCCTTCATCATTCACCACCTTTCATCTCTCAACTATCCCCTTTCCAAAGAAAGCAACACATAAATTAATAGGAAGAATTTCCTAAGTGTTGTTTCTCTTAAAAAAAAAAAAAAAAAAAATATGTTTATGACAAGAAAATGGAAGGAAATTTACAATTTTTTCATTTCAAACAGCCGAAATACAAAAAATTTAAAAAAAATCGGATGTTGTATGTCAAAGTATAACCTGTCCATAGTGCAGTGTTATATCATAATAAACATCAAAACTTCCAAAAATAAGTAATTGTACTAGAAGCATGTGTACTTTTTTTTGCAAATGATAACAATCTTTATATTCATCATATCATGTTATAATGTTAAGGATTAAATATAAAGAACATTAATACTTCTTAACTTTCAACACTATATGGTCTGAAATGATTATTCATATGACCCTATTAATAGTTGACTTTTTAAATGAAATGAAAAAAGGTAACAACGAAGAGAATGCTAAAAAAGGTGTTTTTTTTTAGTCATTTTGCAAGTGAAACTACAATTAATCAATTTCTTGTTAAGGTTGCTGCCTGCCTACTTTTGCCATTTATAAAACAAAGTCATGAAATACTAAACTTTGAATACTTAAAATTTTCTTTTTTCTTTTTTTTTTTATTTTCAAACCACTTTCACATTAAGGTGTGCTTCTTTATAAGTAGCTAATTACAATTATATACATAATAAAAGTATATATTTAATTTCTTTAATGTACAATGTACTCGTACTTAAACTCCTTTTAATGAAGGTAGGTTGGGATTGTAACTTTTGCAAAAATAAATAACTTCTATTACATATGCTAAATTGTAATTAAGTGCAAGTAACTTGGTCGTAGTCATTGTAAAAGAAATTCTTTTTTAAGGCGTAATGATATAAAGTAAATCAAATGTCATCATGCTGACCGGGTGGTTTACTACTTTTTTTATTTGTTTTATTTTCACGCATTTCTTATAAAAAGTAATTTATTATAATAGAAGGCCATATCCTTTAACAAGGAAGTGATGACAATTACATTTAAGTGATGACGAAATTCCTTTTTAACTCCAACTATTTTTAATTTTTAATTTTCTCATCCTTTTTTTAAGTGTATGTCCCTGACTATTTGACAAGAATGTTTTAAATTATACCAGCTTAAAACACCGGTATTTCGCTACCGGTGGTTTTAAATATCGAAAACTATTTAGAAGAAAATTTAATGATTTTTTAAATCTACTTGCATTTATATCTCTTGATAAGATTTATTTAACTTGTTAAATAGATTTGTTTGGCTATTTAAATAAACGCTTGAAAGTAATTTAATGTGCCAAAATGCTAATTAACAAATTTTAATGAATAACTTGTTGTAGGCTGGTTTCTATCCGTAATTAAAACGCGGTGTAAAACTATGTTAGAAAACGTCTAACATGAGGCTAGATAAAAATTTTTACAATTTTGGGTTATACGGGAGGTGCCAAGTCTGATTACTAATATATCCAACCTTTAACATACATGTAATAAAAATAAATTGCTATAAGAGGCAAGATAGATTATTTCGAAAGTTTTGGAAATGTGAGCGGTGCCACGCTCCTTTGTTAGCCATACCCGAAAACGAGATTTCTTAAGAAACGGAAAAAGAAGAAATCATTTTTATATTATGTATCAACAAAAATAGGGATTATTTGTTGCTTCTCAGCAAAAAATAGTGCTTACCAAAAAGCGCTTCCGAAAGGCATTTTTCCAAAGCAACACCAGAAGGCATGATTTTTGTTCGTGATGTCCCACTTGGTATGTCGCTTTTAAGCAGGTGAAAAGCACTTCTTTCATGTGCTTTAAGAAGCAATAACTTCATGCCTTCTTAGACAATAAGAAGCGATTTTTTTTATGTACTGACAACATTAATGCTTAATTGTATGCATTCTTTACTGCTTTCTTGTATGCATTATATACGGCTGCAAAAGAATGCATTCAGGTAAGCACAGCAAAGTGCTTTCCCAATTGCTTTATTGTATGCAAGATAGTTTCTAAGAGTTTCTTTGGGTAGCCAAATTCGGCAGTTCTGTTTATTAACATATCCATTTAAATGAAAATGTGCTTCATCGATCATAATGAGATTGTGTTGAATCAATATATTGCCAGTAAACATAATAAAATTCAACTATTTTTACACGTTATTGCTTGCATTGAGTATGATGACATTATTAAATTGCTTGTTACCTACAAGAAAAATAAAATTTAAAACTATAAAAACAAAGAAGTTATAAGCATTTCAACTACAGATCCTGCACATCATGGTTGCTCAATTGATGAACGAAAAAGTCAGTAATCATGGCTCTATAAGTCAGTAATCATGGCTCTGTAAAGTTCTAAATTAGAATGATTGGGGTCTTCCTCTACGCAATGACTTCTTCTGTACGCACTGTACGACGTCTCTGCATGTTATCATTTAGAGTACACGTATTGCGAAAACGTTCCATAGTTAACAGAATTAATTGCTCTGATGGACGATTATGTTGACCGTAAAATGGACGTAATGCGCTATACGTATTTCATGTTAAAATGCCAAACCAAACTAAACATAATTCACTTGACAGCTGACAAAATGGTCACCATTTTAAAAAGTGTTGTCAACTTAAATTTATATACCTGTACAAAAAAACACCCTTTATTTCACAATGTACGTATAATGTTTTTTTATGGTGTTGATGATAAGGTAAATGATTCTGCTGTTCTTTTTCACAATTCTGTAATACTAATAAAATGGATAGGGACTTAAAAAATTGTATTATTGTTAATTGAAATTTAAAAATATACAGTAGGCCGGGTCGATTTGTGGGGAGGCAAAAAAATCGCCCAAAGCTCAGTGAAAATCGTATTCTAGGGATCAAAATAAGAAACTTTGCGGAATTAACCATACCTCTAAAACGAATTCTACTACCCCGAAACTGTTGACTTTTGTCCCGTAGGGTCAAGTTTTGAAAAATCCCACTTTGACCCATGTAGAGTGCCCCAATCGAGTCCAAATGTATGACCGACCCCCACTAACTTTGAAGGGCCGATCCACCCATGCTCGTGGCACACCCCCCTGGAACTCCCCTGGGGGGTTCCCCATAAAAAAAATCTCCATTTTTGGCACTTTATTTTATTATTTTTTATTTATTTTATTTATTTTTAATATTTTATTTATTTTTTCTCTTTAGAAATTTATTTAGTCAGAACATATGTAAATGAAAAAAATAATTTAACTTAGTAATAGAAAAGAAATAAAAAAAATTACTGTTTGAAGTCTTTTTTGCTTTCAAGTCTGGGCAATTTCGCACGGCTCTCTTATGTCGTCGCCATAACAGCCTCTACATTTTCCGGTATAACTCGTTTGGAAACGCTAGCTAGCAATTGAACGTGTCGTTCTGTTGCAGGTCGTAAAATAGGTTGTGTGGGTTTTTTAAGCCACCACAAGACACAGCTGCATGTCGTAAACTTACTTAAGCAAAATCGGTTACAGGTAGAATTGAGCATAAAATTATCATAAAGGATTTTCCAGAAGTAATAAAAGGCGCACTTGCTTAACAGTATTTGTGGTCAGATTAACGTTTAATTTACATGTAAGTATTTTATGGGCAGTTTTGACAACAAAATCGGTTACAGGTAGAATTGAGCATAAAATTATCATAAAGGATTTTCCAGAAGTAATAAAAGGCGCACTTGCTTAACAGATTTTGTGGTCAGATTAACTTTTAATTTACATGTAAGTATTTAATGGGCAGTTTTAACAACAAAATCGGTTACAGGTAGAATTAAAATTACCATTTCATTTTTATTACCTCGTAGACCATATATAACGCAACAGTTTTTGTGAATGCATTAAGTCGTTGTGAAGAACTCAAAGTGTGAAGTTCTAATTTCAGATAAAAAAATATTTAAAAAAAAAAATCATTCCAAATCAAAAAGTTTACAATGAATCCACCATCCTTTACACCGCAAGATGAAGCAATAACAACATCAACAACTATCGAAAACCCAATGAGTCATATACCCAGGCATGATGTTACTGTTTTTGGTGTGTCTACTGATTTCACTGATCTTAATTTACCAACCCATCTGGATATTTTGAGATATTATTTTTACTTGAGCGAACAAAAAAAATTGCTCTATAAATCATTCACTATTCAAGTACAAGATAAGTTGATTGGAATTTGGAAAAAACTTGGTATGGAAATAATGCTGAAAAAAAGTGTATATAATAAATTGAATAGATTGCTTGTCAAATATCAAGAGCAAATCAAGAATAGAAACAAACACCAAGAATTTACAGAGTATGTAAAATCTCTGGAAACAATTTTTTTCATTGGAACATGTAAATGCGATTTGAAGGCAGCTCCATGTGCATGCGGTTTGGTTCCCGAACGCCTCAAAGAGTTTATGCACGATCAACATAATCAGAGAAGACTAACAATGGATGGATTTGCGATGGAAATTGAAGAGCAAGGAGCAACGTCTATGTCATCAATGCCAACATACCAAGATCCCGATGATTCAACATACGCACCGCCACCGGTTCAAGAAGATTTGGATATAAGCACAAGTTCACAATACACACAGAGATACGATTGTTTTAACTTTGCCTTGGTATGTGACAGATTTGGTGTGCCTGATAGAGTAGCATCAGCAATGGGAACCGCTCTTTTCCAAGATTTTAAAATGAAAGATACCCATGGCAAACCTCTCATCATGGATAAATCGAAAGTTCGCCGAGAAAAAGAGAAATGCAGACAAGAAGTGCTTCGCAAACGGTTAGATGATACCAATTTGTTAGCATTTTCATTCGATGGCAGAAAAGATGATACTTTAACGAGAGATGCAATTGATGAGAAGTATCATACTAGGATGGTAAAAGAACCTCATCTTGTTATTTTGAGAGAACCGAATTCTGAATTGATTGGTTACGTAAGACTGGAACATGAAACCGCTGAATACAAAACAACCAAATTAAATGATTTTTTTAACGATAAAAATATATCACTGAATGAATTAATTGGCATATGCGTTGACGGTGAGCCAACAAACACTGGCCCACACGGTGGAATTATACGACGATTCGAATTGCTGTTAAAAAGACCATTGCATTGGTTCGTTTGCCTTCTACACTTCAACGAACTTCCGTTTCGGCATTTGTTTGAAGCTTTGGATAAATCAACCAGCACTGGACCAAGATCGGCAACCGGAAAATTGAGCCGTCAAATCGAAACTTGTGAAACTCTTCCGGTAAGTTATTGCTATCACTCATTTATTATAATTGTCAACCGTTTTTAATTGCTTTATTTTTATATATTTTCAGGTGGTGGACGGCTTTCAGAAAATTGAGTTGAAAAATATGCCCCCTGCTCCAGAAAAAATTGAATTTTCCACCGATTCCAAGTACTTATACGACATGGCCCATGCAATTTCTAGCGGCGTGGTTTCAGTGGATCTGGCTAACATCAAACCAGGGAAAATTGTACATTCTCGGTGGCTCACCAAGGCCGCTAGACTATTACGATTATATGTGACAACGGAAAATCCAGATGCAAATTTAAGAATACTGGTTGAATTTATAATTACATGTTATGTGCCAATGTACTTCAATATTAAGTATTACAGCTCTGTCGTGTACGGTAGTAGATTATTTTTCAAATTCATTAGTTGGTCAAGATTTCTAGAACCTCGTTTACGCAAAATTGTCAATAAAGTAATTACAGATAATTCATATTATGCGCATTCGGAAAATATCTTGTTATCAATGTTGTTTGATGATAGCAAAGAAAAGCGCGACTGTGCTATCAAGATAATTCTACGCTATCGAACCGATGTTGACGACCCAACGGGACTTAGAGCTTATAAAAAACCAGATATAAACTTTTATTGCACAAGTTACACGGAAATGATCAATATGAATGACATAAATGACGTATTTGAACCACCATTCACTCGAAGCATTCCATACGATACTTTGAAAGAATATTTAAATCAAGATGATCCACCGTTTAATGATCCAAAAATTCCATCACACATACAAGGAACAGAACGACACGTTCAATTGCTAGCTAGCGTTTCCAAACGAGTTATACCGGAAAATGTAGAGGCTGTTATGGCGACGACGTTAGAGAGCCGTGCGAAATTGCCCAGACTTGAAAGCAAAAAAGACTTCAAACAGTAATTTTTATCTTTTCTTTTCTATTACTAAGTTAAATTAATTTTTTCATTTACATATGTTCTGACTAAATAAATTTCTAAAGAGAAAAAATAAATAAAATATTAAAAATAAATAAAATAAATAAAAAATAATAAAATAAAGTGCCAAAAATGGAGATTTTTTGAAATGTTTGTATGGGGAACCCCCCAGGGGAGTTCCAGGGGGGTGTGCCACGAGCATGGGTGGATCGGCCCTTCAAAGTTAGTGGGGGTCGGTCATACATTTGGACTCGATTGGGGCACTCTACATGGGTCAAAGTGGGATTTTTCAAAACTTGACCCTACGGGACAAAAGTCAACAGTTTCGGGGTAGTAGAATTCGTTTTAGAGGTATGGTTAATTCCGCAAAGTTTCTTATTTTGATCCCTAGAATACGATTTTCACTGAGCTTTGGGCGATTATTAAATCGACCCGCCCTAATATACAGTGACCAACAATACACGTTCAATAGTATTGATACATTTTTTGTTTGTCTATAAATTATTTAAAATTTAAATTTTTTACCACATATTGCTAGTTTATCATATAAAGTGGAATACAGACATTAAATATTAGTGTCCGACCTAACAGTTCGGCCAAAAACCTATATTTTGTAGGTTTTTTGATATCAAGAGGCAATGATGAATTTCGGTATTGGAATCATGTTTGTTGAGCAGATTTAATTCGATTTTGTATATAAAATTTAAGAGAAAAGCCGAAGTTTAGCTATAAATTTAAAAGTTCGACCGCCGAACTATTTTCAATTTGGCCGAACTTTCTGAGGCCGAACAGTGAACTCATTGCTTAACTACAGACTTTTATTCAAATTTGACGCTCAAAATAGCCAAATAAACATTTTTCCATCCGCCAAATTTGTCCATAATGCTTTAAAATACCGAATACAAACCAAATGCATTTTCTGGCCGAACTGTTCGGTCGGACATTATTAAATATTATTGATAAGTTTCAGGTTATTTCCAAAAAAAAATTAACTGTTGTATCCTATATTGGAAGTAAATCAATTAAATTGAAAAATTCAAACTTATTTTTAATTTGTTTTTACGGTTACATATTGAGAATTGTGTGGGCAATATTGAAATATTATTTCTTCGAAATTGTTTTTTTTGATGTATAAAAATTAATAATTTAAAAATGCATACACACAAAAAAATTGTTCCCTAGTAACTGGGAGCATTTCAACTAATAAAGGTTTTTCACATAAATTACTCAATAATTAAGTAGAAACAACTAAAAACTTGGTAAAATTTTACTAGTTTTTGCATAGCTTTTGTGAATAAACTTTATTAGTTGAAATGCTCCTAATTATTTCGCAACGATTTTTTTGTGTGTGCAATGTGTACACGAAATAAAAAATAATCAAAATAAACGTCGAATTATGAACTATAGTAAAACATACACACAGAGCAATAAAATGTCAACAGAATTGAAAAGTGTATTTTAATAGTAGAAACTTATAAATTCAGTTAGTACAACGATATTTGCATTAGAATTCCGAAGATTTTGGGTTTTGCAACTAAAATTCAGTTGAATTAACCGAACTTTGTTGTGAAAACTAATGTTTAGTTGTACCTACCGACTGAAATTTATCACATTCGAATTTGAGTAGTAGAACCGAATTTCAGTTAGCAAATAGCAAAACTTTTCTCTGTGTGCATGTTTTGCCAGAACACGTATTAAGTTTCTTATTCTTTTCTACTCGTTTTGGCAAAAAAAAAACACGTGTTTTGGTATTTAGTGTAAATGTGCTTAATTTTTTAAATTTTTTTAATTCAATAAAATCTTTTGAATTTAATGAATTATAATAAATATATGATTTTTATAAATGTTTGTCACAATATGAATTGTTAGTTTCTATACTGGTTCTGAACCAAAAACCGATATGCGTCGAAACACATAAGTGTAGGTACTAAAATGAAAGGAAATTTTCTCCGAATTAAAAAAATTATATTATTTTTATGAACCATGATGCGTAGCGCCCTCTAGAACTATTTGAAGTATATTTTAGTAGTTCTTTCCTCTAGTATGTCAAAACCCCGGATTCGTTGAAAGTTTTTCTATGTAATAAACTTTCCGCGTAGCTCGATTAGTTAAAAAAAACTACCTACTTTTTTCTGTTTTGCCGGCATTTGTCTTCGTTTAAAAGATGCCATCATTTAGACAACCATTGATGTTAGTAGTTGAAAGGTAGTTTTGTTAATGTTGCATATAATAATTTATATATATTTTTAGATATCACATTAATATATGTGGTAATATGACCATTTTTATATATTGTAACTTATTGTAAATTATCCTTTAAAAGAATCAAAATATTTTTTTTTTAGAATTGTTAGCAAATAAATTAACTAAATTATAATTTTCCTAAAAATTTTTTTTAGTTTTTTTCAGTTGACTAATATTTATGAAAAAATTTTTAAACTTTTAGCAAGGATTTCTTAATCAACTAAATGTTAGCAAAACTTTTGGTGAATCTACAAATTTTGTAGAAAAAAGATTTTGCTGACATCAGCAATTTTATTACAAGCACCCTTTTGACTAAAATTTTGCTGACACAGCAATTTTTTTTGCATACTTTGCTAACTTTTTTTGAGTGTTCATTTTAATTCCTTATAAGTTTGTGATGTTCATCTCCCATTATTGCTGAGCTGACATCTACTTTGATTGTATATCTCAAACTGTATTAAATTATTTAAATACTGTTCTCAAATCTAAATTCCATAAAACGGCGCAAAAACCCTATGGAAAAACTGGGAAAGTTAAAAAATTGGTGAATTTTAGTTTAGTTGTAAACCACCATACAACTTTTCAACAAGAAGCGATATGGAAACTATTTCTCAGTGAATATATCTCCTAAGTCTAGTGACACCACTTTGTATTGTTTTGGATCTGAAAGTTAACAACTATGCACAAAAAAATTAAATACATAAATTAAAAAACTCTCGTCAGTTTCAAGTATTTTTTTTATTTTTCGACTTTTTAATGCCCATCAATTCCTTTGGTGCAGACGTTTTAGCGTGAAATAGCTTAGGTATATTTAAACCTTGAGAAATAAGAGGCAGCAGTTGTCGAACATTTCAGCAGGTGTCGAACATTTTTGAAGTAGTTCATATATAGTCATGCGCTGCTCGAGCAAATAATATACAGAGAAATTGCATACGACATAATGTACAATTGCATGTGTTTGTTTATATTAATTGCTGGAGATGAGCATGTATATAGTGAACCATATCATAAATATGATGAAATTGTTTTTGTTTTTTATGAAATGCTTCAAAAATACTATGAAACGTTACATTGGATGAAAATCTATGAAACATTTAATAAATATGATAAAGCTTTTAATTCCAGCATTGCACTTTACTTGCACTTTACATACTCAAAATGGTGTGTAAATTATAGTTTGGACTGTTTTTGGTATAATCAGCTTCTACATGTATTTCAGACGATTAGTGGAAACCTAGGCATGCTGCAAAAATATCGCTCTGCTATTTATTGCTATGAACATCACTTACAATTACGAAGAATGGCGGCTGTTACACAACGGTTACTGTTTCTTTTGCTTGTAGGATTCCAGGGCAAGAAGCGAGCACTACAAGTGCCAAAACTGGCCAAATAAATAGTCTATAGAACCAGAATCCCATGTAAGGCCACCTGTTGATGACCAGAAAATAATATTGCCAATATTGTAAAAGCTATGAATAAGGAATCAGACGGATTTTAATATTTTAAAAACCAATTTAAAAAACTTTCTGATACCAAGATAAAGGAAGGAATTTTTGTAGGTCCCCAAATTAGAATGTTATTTTTAGATAAAAATTTCTAAAATTTGCTCACTAGTAACAAGAAAAAGGCATGGATTTGTCTTAAACAGGTTTCCGAAAAATTTCGGGAAACAAAAGTGACGGAAATTATAAGTTATTGATAACAAACATGATAGAATCGTACCCAAAAGCTTGGGTGTAATATGTTTTTAAAGATACATATGTTGGACTCGTTTTGTTAATTAATGTTCCTTAATTTAATTATTAATTTGCTTCTTTTATTTAATTATATCATGTTCTGTATTTTTAATTTTATTTCTCTTTTTCATAAAATTTGTATAAAAATATATTTGATTATGATTTCACATGAATTTAATAAAAAGCAATTTTAACATAAAAAAACATTTGTTTTTAATAATATTTTAATTGTTTAAGCTTTAATGCAGTAATCTTCGCTTTTAAGTGAAAAAACAGTCATTTATAGAAAAAATTTAATTTTTGACTACAATTGTAGTTCATTTAAAAAAAAAAACTAATCACATCCAATTACTGTATTATGATTTTACATTCATTTTATACAGCAGTTTTTTTTTTGTATTTAAAAAAATAAAACAAATAAAAGTTTGTTTATTTTTTTGCTGCATATGTGGTTCATTTTTACCACAAATGTGCTTCATTTTTTGAACATTAATAAACAACTGACAATGTTAGTTGAATTTAATGAAATGTTAGTCATCCTTTCTTTAAGGGAAATTTCAGTTGGTTTTTAACTACATTTGCAGTGGTTTTAGTAGGTAAAAAGTATTTTAAGTGTAAGAATGTTAAAAATAACTTTAAATATTTCAAGTTATTTTCAATGGATTTGCGATTTTTATAAAAACAAATTTGTTCACTGAAATGTCTAATTTACACATGGTGATAAAATTTAAACATTTTTTAGAAAACACAAAACTTATAAGGACTTTAATATGTAAGTACAATTCATAATTTTTGGGTCCAGTCCCGAAAAGTTATGAGAAACATACAAAAAATGGGTTATATAAAATATATATAAAAACAGTAACATTTTTAAAAACTGCACATGAGATTTTTTGAGAGATTGAGACTCATATATACAATTTATAAGGATAAATCTTCAGAAACTAAATTTTCAAATTCCTTGCAATACGATTAAAATATTCTGCAACAATCAGTGAAATATAATTTTATGTAGATACTTAAAAAAATAAATATGATTTTAAAGTCAAAATTCGAGAAATTAAGCAAAATGTATGAAAAAAATTGTCTTTATGATGAAAATATAAAAACCTCGGTACAAGGGGTACTGTTTTCTGGCAACACTAATGTCAATAGCTAAAATATGGCAACACCATAATAAAGTTTGAGATTTTTCAGCATAAATGTACTCACAACCTATTGATGTACAAGTGCTATTTGTTTTGTTGACAGTGAGTTAAGAAAATCAATTTGGCAAAAAAATGGAAATTTCAAGAGAAGGTTTTCGTTGGATTATTTTTCACAAACTTCAACGTGGATTATCTCAACTAGAATGTGTCGATGAACTCAGTTCTTTGTATGGCGATAAAGCACCATCAACAACCACAGTATATAGCTGGTATAGTGAATTCATTCGTGGTCGTAGTTCGGTCACCGACGAATTCCGAGAAGATCGTCCAAAATCGGATTTTGTGCCACAAAACATCGATGCAGTGCGTGAACTGATAGCGCAAGATCGTCATGTGACATATTGTGAGATAGAGGCATCCTTGCACATTAGCTCCACTTCTATACATTCGATTTTGCATGAACACTTAGTTGTAAAAAAATTTGTTTTCGTTGGATACCGCTTAACTTATCAATCGCTCAAAAAAAGGTTTGCGTCGATTGGTGTAAGGAAATGATTAAAAAGTTCTGCAGCGGTGCTTCAAAAGACGTGTATAAAATCGTGACAGGTGATGAATCATGGATATATTAGTATGAGCCGGAAACAAAACAGCAATCGACCGTGTGTGTATTCCAAGACGAGCTAAATCCAACAAAAGTTGTTCGCAGAAGAAGCACAGCAAAGCAAATGGTAGCCTGTTTTTTCGGCAAAATGGGTCATGTGGCCACTGTTGCTCTTGAGCAACGTAGAACGGACAATTCTGAGTGGTATACGACCATTTGTTTGCCGGAAGTCTTCGGAGAAATTCGTAAAACTAACCGCCAAAGACGAATCATTTTCCATCATGACAATGCGAGCTCTCACACATCTAGTCAAACAAGTGAATTTTTGAGCAGTCAAAACATCGAAATGATGACTCATCCTCCGTACAGTGCTGATTTGGCACCTAATGACTTCTTCTTGTTCCCGAATATCAAAGTTAAACTGTGTGGTCAACGATTTACTAGCGCCGAAGAAGCAGTTGAAGCGTTCAAAACCATGTTTTGGAGGTGTCTCAAGAGGAATGGAAAAACTGCTATGACAAATGTTTTGAACGAATGAAAAAGTGTACTGATCATCAAGGGGAATATTTTGAAAAACAATAAAGACATTTTCATTTAAAAATGTTTGTTATTATTTGGTATTCCCGAAATATAAATAATACCCCTCGTATTTCAAAAACTGCCAATGAGAAAGAAATATAGTTTAGCCAGATTTGGATTCAGCATGATTAGGTTTATAAAAAAAAATATGTGTTTCAAAGAGAGGTCCTGCAAAAAATTTAAGTTAATAGAATAGTGTTATATGTCATTCGCTCCTTTGACAAATTTTTAGCTAAAATTGCAGAAATTAGTAGTCCTTGCAAATTCAAAGATGTTATATACTACTCCTTTAAACTTCTTAAATTATTTGCTTTAAATAAAAAAATGTAATCTCTTATTGAAAGACCCTGTATAGCAAAATAGCATTAGAAATAGCCAAACTCACGTTGTTGATTTTTTTATAGTTACCTATTACAACATGAAGGGGAAAACAATAAAATCTTATTTTCATTTGTTTTATTTTTGTATTGTGGTGTTCGTCACTCCTGTACACAAAAAAAGCCCTTGGTCAACATTCAGTATTTGTGTATATTTTCATACACGAAATTATTTAGGTCAAGGATTTTTTAACACTCTTAGAGTACAATAATAAAGCAATATTTTATAAATAATAACAAAAGAAGTTAATAAACGACAAAAAGATTTCAAAAAGAAATATACAATATGTTACAAAAATCATGATAACATGAAATTATCCTTTTTACAAATATTGCTGAAATAGGCCAAATAAGCCAAAATAGGCTGAAAGTAATCTGCATATTTAAAGAAAGATTAATTTAAATAACTTGAATTTATCCTTTTTTTTTAGTATATTGAAAGGATAATTATTATGCTTTTTCGATATCCTGCAAATGTTAACTGTATACTTCAAGGTTTAAAATAATTTAATTGCAACATTTAAAGGAACCTTAATTATTGAAAATGTTTTCTAGCCATAATTAAATGTAGCCCTGATTTTATCTGTTCCCTTCTCAAATAAAATTTTTCTAATTTTTGCCGGCTTTTTTACAAATCAAAACACAAAATGTTATTATAACATTCTATATAAAATCAAAAGTTCATTAAACGCATATTCGTTAAAGCACTTTAATATTAACGCTTTTTTAATCCCTAGAGTTTTTCCAACCATATCATTTTTCATACAAAAACTGTAGTTTTCTTTTTAAGTGTTGACGCACTTTTCGTAGCAGTTTCAATTTCAATTTGACAAAAATAGAGAATTTGTTGCGTGTGCAAACTATTTTATTTGTGCCAGACCGACTTCCTTTTGACTTCCTTTTGACCAACTTTTGATTTAACTTTTTTTTGTTTGTATTGATTTATATTTGTGTTGTTTTTATTTTTAAGCAAACAACTTTAAGTTGTTTTATGCTTTAAAAAGTTGAGCCATTTTTTAGGGCGAAAAATTAAGGCTTTAAGATTTACTTACATTATTTCTTGCACCAGTATCTGCTCCCAATTCAATCATACGATCCATAATTGATGTTTTATTGTCCTTGGTGGCATACATTAGCGGTGTCATACCGGTGTTCTAAAATAGAATTAAAAGTATTAAAAATGTAATAAAACATACAATTTCTGTTAAATTCGTAACTAATAAAGCCTTAATAATACCTAATCTAAATTATTATAAAAAAAAATGATTCTAATTTTTATTTATCCCTCTAAAGCTGATATTGGGCCACAAAAGTTCACATGTTAAATACATATCCTTTATTCCTCTATATGATTTACATTTCCTACATTATCCTAGTGAAATCAAAATTGAGAAGAGTTGAAAGATATTCTAGTAAATTGTCAAGGAGCAAAAAGTGAAAAACAGCTCATCTACAGAATTATCTAAACTTCAGTAATAAATTTCTTCATAGCTTAAATGAAAATTGTCACTGGAAGTCGTCCATTGAAACTTTTTATAGAATGTATTAAACAGATTTTAGTAACCCGAGTTAAAACGTTTTACATATCGCACACCCAGTTCAAAAGTGACTCAACTCAAAATTTTAATTTTTTGGTTTTATATGCTTAAACTATGCACAATATACTTGTTTATCTATAAAAAAAATATCAGTGTATTTTTTTGTTGTTAACTGTTGCTAAAAAACAGTTATGCCTTTCTTTATGTTTCAAATTGGTATAAAGTTGCAAATGTTTTTTTTTCGATTTCTGAAAAATAAAAAATTTTGAGTTGAGTCACTTTTGTACTAGGTGTGCGATATAATCATGCATTATTTGATATAAATATATATGTTTTTGCATGCTGTAATATGTAAATACATATGTTAATGTATATATAAAATGTTTTCACTAAATTTTTTTAGACGCTGCCCGATGTCATTATATCTTGTTGCATATTGACCAGTATATAATCGTATACGAAATATAAAATTATATTTGTACGAATTCATGCATAATTAGATATAACGCAAATCAAAATTATATTAAATAACATATAGTGTATATTCAAAAACAAAGTATTTTATTTTGGATAAAACGATATCTTGATCTATTCATAGTTGCTGTACACTAATACCCCGGTATGTGTCGGTAATAGGGACGACGCTAACCGCAACAAGATTTCCCATACATTTGTATTGATTTCTATTTAATTGGTTCCATTGCAATTTATTTCAGCCGAAAAAAATTATTTTTCAATAAAAAATAAACGTTTTTTAATAAAAAAAAATTTAACTATTTTATTATTTCCGGAAAACAAGTTTTGATTAAAATAAAAACACAAAAATTCATAACAAAAAAATATCATAAAGGAATTAAAAGAAGGAATTCATTGTATAAAATTAAAAATCTGAATCGATACGTTTATTTTTCTATTCTGAGTCGGAGTCATCTAAATCGATCTACTGTTTTATTTGGTAATATTGCTGAATTTTCATTTCTTGACACTTTTAAACTGCGGATCTTTGTCCGCATCATTATTTTGAAAAATGTCCACTGCTTACACTATTCGTATCAGAGAAATAAGCAGTGGAAAGCTTTTTGTGTTCTGCTTCATATTATGTGTGTTAAAAAAATCGGGGTTCGACAAACATTTTCATATTAACGACGCAAATCGAAGCATTTGCGACGTAACTTCGAAGCCATACGACGCAAACTGAGACATAAACAACGCAACTTCGAAATCACAGAAAATTTTTAAAATGTCCCAAATTTAAAAAAAATTGGGAATTTTGCCACGTCACGGAAAACATTGGCAATAAGTAACGTAATGCATTACAATGCAGTGTATACTCCTTACCTGCATCATTATTTTCCAACAAAAAGTAAAGAGTTACCGATAAAAGGTTACATATACATAATACATTATTTTGAAATGAATACTCCCTACCTTCAGCATTATTTCGAAATATAAAGAAATGAGTTACCAATAGTTGGTTACATAATACATTACATTGTAATGTATACTCCTTACATACAACATTATTTTAAAACATAAAGTTATAAATTACCGATAATTAAACACTCATGTATTAGCTTGTGATCATACCTCATTACCTTTTACATTATTTCGAAACATAAGCTAATGACTTATCCATCATTAATTACATAATGCATTAATTGTAAACGTACAGTATTAATTCAAATATAATTTTGAAGATCTTTATATAGACACATTACTTTGTGATTTTTTGTAAGCATGAGAGTAAGTTATATATTTTCGACATTACAAACGAAAACAAGACGCACAACGATTCATTTACATTTTAATCCGTCAAATAGTATATGCATCTATAGCTTAGTTGGTAGAGTTCTCGGCTAATTAACAATCAGAGACCCCATGTTCGAATCCCAGTGTGACCACGTTATTTACTTATTTAAAAAAAAAATGTTAATATGGTTTTTTATCAAATTTTTTATAGACCTATTTTCTACCATTTAAGTAACCAGTTACTTCACCCCTTGCAAGGTAATGAGGGCACCTATTACTTTTATGGTCTTCGCCTGCAAAATTCATCAGTGAAGTAAGGAGTAATGTATTGCGATATGGCTATACATTAATATACCCATTGTTTGGTAATGTGTGGTTTGCTCGCAATGTGTAGTTTTGCTGGTCAGCGACCTTCGTAGTGTGCTTTCCAAATTTTTGGACACAATAGAGTTTAAGAATTTCTCAATGCTCATCATATCATGGGAAAAACATTAATAAAATTTCCATAGGTAAATTTTGGTCCGCCACAGCATCATTTAGTTAAATATAAAGCTGTAGTGGAACATTTTTTAAAATATATGTATTTCCAAAAATATGGTCAGCATTACCAAACTTTTGAACCCAATTTTGTACAAAAATTCAAAAAAAAATTTTTTTTATAATGAAATTTTTCATTGAATCTAGAAAAAAATTCTATGAAATTGTTTCATTAATGTAATGAGGGATAATTCTTTCAGTGTAATCAAACCGTTTTGAAATTCGATATTTTTAAACTTAATTCAATAGGTTTAATTTGTGTCTGAACAAATAATAAATATTTATAATACACTAAAAAAAAAAAGTCCTGGTCCTTTTTCTGCGAGGATCCTTGCAGAAAAATTGCTAATATTTGCTACAGTTATACGATTTATTTCTCGAATTTTTTTTATTCATTTTCTTGTTAATTCTTTAGAGTTGTCATTGATTTCTCTAATGCAAATAAAAACTATTTATTTAATTTTTGTATCCTACATTTTAAGTGTTTTGGTGAACATTAGTGAGCTGATTTTTGGCAAAATATTAGTAAGTTCAGCAACATTTTTTGCTGATACTTTAAAAAAAAATGTAAATTAAGATCAACTTGTTGAAATCAACAAAAATTTTTGATGGAGCTTAGTACATTGAAAAAAAATCTAAAACACTTAGTATAAAATTTTTACTTTAGGTAATTTATTTTTGTGAAATTTAAATAATTTTTTTTTTATTGTTTTAAATATATATACATATATAAATAAATGTCAGTACTTCCATGTCGTTAACATAATGCAATTAAATAAAAAATCTGGAAATAAACAAAATATTTTAACTGGTATTTTTTTTTTTAATTGGCGAATGTTGAGACTAAGGAATTTCAAGGATTATTATGTTCCTCTTTTAAATGTTTTTAATTTACATACTCATTATTATGATAGTTTTCAAAACAAATCACAATTGTTTTCAATAACGATTTACCTTTTCAGTAATTTAGCATGACCAGATGACGTTTTCATCTTCGACACTTCCTAGTAAAATTTACTGCAAAACATATTCACAGAACATTTCAATCCATTAAACTCACCTTGTAGTATACAACACATTCTGTGCTCACGGTTATAAAAGATTACAATCATAGGAAGTGAAATTTATCTTCAAAGTTGCATACTTTTGAAATTCTTTTATCTAATTTGTAGCAGTTTTTTCTCTTAATGATTAATTTTTATTTGTTCTAGATATCATAGTAAACCCTACAATTTTATAAAATGTAGACTATGAAAAAAAAAAAATTTTTTATAGCAATTTAATAAAATTGCAGCAAAATTTAATATTTGAAAAATAAATAAGAACAAAATACTTATAAATAAGTACATAAAGTACATATTAATACATTGTTATTTTAGGCAAAACTGCTTGAAAAACTCACAAAAAAAATATCTCATGACAAGAAATCATTGTAGCACCCAACGTTGAAGTGTTCCAAAATAACGAAAAATATTTCTACACCAAAATAAACCCTTTCATTAAGTTATTGTCATTTGATATATGAAAATGGAACTAACCAAAAATACTACCAAAAATATTGCTTTAATAAACTCTTTAATTAAAGAATGTTTACGAAAAAAAGTTTACATTTTGTATTCATCATAACTTAATGAAATAAAAAGCAACAAACAAAATGTTAACATCAAATTAAACACAAAAGTTTAGAAATTTAAAACAATAGAAAATATTTTCGAAACATCGATTTTTCGCTTTTTCGTAAAAAGGGACCGTTACTGGTTTTGAAGACTGTATTTTTATCGTTTTGTATGTCAATATAAATCTAAAAACTAATATTTCCTTTGACTCTTAACTACTGTTTCATGAATCTAAATTATTTTAACTCAACATGTTAGGTTCGTTGTAGTTCTGAGAGGATTTAGGTTTAAAACTCTGTTTGAACATATTTCATAGCATTTTTCAAAAATCTTTATATGTTTTTATTGCAATATCCCACAGCCTATACTAGAGACAATTATATAGAAATAAATTGCAGTAAATGTCTAACTTATGTTATCTCTAGTGTGGACCACTGAATTGTGTACATTAGGGTGATAACTTTTTTTGGACAACATTCTCCCCAGGGGTTTTCTAATGGCAAATTAATACAATAATGATAAAAAAAACTATTTCAGTTCAATTTGGTAAAAAAAACCTTGCGCACCGACAGCGATTTCTAAAATGCCTTTAATATATTTATTTTAAATTTTTTTTAATAACAATTTTTTTAAAATATGGTTTATACATATGTAAGTAAGCAAATTTGGAAGAAAACTATTCCATTGACTCGAAAACGGACTTTACTATTGATATCAGCATGCCTTAATTATATAGATGTGATGGTCAGACGTTGAGGCATCAAAAAAAGTTTTTTTTTTAACTTTGTTTGATTCAAAACTTTTTACGCGGAACCTTTTTTAACGATAGCGAAAAACTAAAAACGCAGTTCTTAATATTTGTCCATGCCCTACACGATTTTGTCTGGGGAGATTTGATATTTGCAAAAAATGCAAAAAGTTATTGCCCTAGTGTACATATTTGTTGCCGGCAATATAATTTCAAATAATTATTTAGCAACATTCGTTAAGACGTATTGTTAAGATATTAAGTCAAACTCAGTTGTCATTTTCGTTTGACGTTTAACAAAACGCACGCCACCCAAGAAAAATTAAAATAAAGCAAAACGCAAACAAAAATACTTAAATTAAGAAGAATTTTATCAAATTTAAAGAATAATAAAAATGAAACAAAAAACTATAATAATTTTTGATATAAAAAAGATTATTTTAAAGTAATCGTAGAACAACATTCGTCCTTGAAATTTATTAAAATTTGCGTTAACATAAATACGTGTTCCCATACCCTTAGCATAGACTCTGCAATAACCAATATTGTACCGTTATTCTGCCGACGTATTTCACTTTAAGCAAAGATATTTACCAAGTTCTAGACTATGAGTAACGAAGCAAGGTAAAACTGAGCAATATTAATACTATCATAAAGTATTTCTTATTTAGAAACAAAGAATCTGATGTAAACATTCGTACACTAAAAAAAATAAGTTAGTAGAAAAGTTAGTAAAACGTCTTGTAAATCAAGTATAACATTTTTCAGCAAAATGATTGCTATAATTTTGTTATCAGCTAAAATTATACTTATTCAGCACTTAACTGTTTTGGACAAATATTTAACTAATGTTTTACTAATTTATTTTGCTAAAAAAAATTCTGATAAGCACAATAGTAGTGTGGATGAAAACCAGATTGAAAAATATACGCATAATGAAGTAGATGTCGCTATTTTCCTCTTCTCTACTACATCTAGTAGAGAAGAGGAAAATGATACTAAAAAGTACAACACTTGTTAAACATATAAAAAATCAATCAAGGAAGATTTTTGTATCTGTTTTTCATACATAGAACAAAATTATGGATTAAAACAACTTAAATTTTGTGTTGTTATAATAGGCTTCTAAACGTAATTGTATATTAATTAAATTAAAAAACAAAATAAAATATTTAAATTTAAAAAGATGAAATGTGTATTTGTAAACTAAATGTTTATACTGATTATTAATGTAGTGTGGTTAAATTGGCGATTTGAAAATGCAAACAAATATACGTTCAGTTAGACAGAATAAAGCGAAAGACAAGAACACACATCTTAGATTTAATTTTTGTTTTTAATTTCTCCTATTGCAAAAAAGGGTTGCATATGTCATATTATACTATTTTTGTTTCTTTTCAAGAATTATTTATCTGAGGCATTTGACTTCCTTTAAAAGATGCCATCATTTAGACAACCATTGATGTAAGTACACTCTAAAAAAAGTCTGTTAAGTCAGCAACTTTTTTTGAGAGGAAAAATCAGCAAACAAAATTAGTAAATTTAACAAACATTTTTCTGAACTTAGTAATTCTTTCGCTAATATCAGCAATTTGTCTGCAAGAATCCTCCAAGCAAAAATGATGCTGACTTTACAGACTTTTCTTTTTTCGTGTAGTTAAAAGGTAATTTATTTATGTATAATTATTTCTATACATTGTCAGATATTACATTAATTCATGTTGCCAATGTGGGAGTATAAACATTTTTATATGTTGTAACTTATTGTAAATTATTTTTAAAAGATTAACAAAAAATTTTTTACTATTTTCAGAAAAAAAATTAAATAAGGCATAATTTTCTAAAAAAATTTTAAGTTTTTTACAGTCTACTAATATTTATCAAAAAATGTTTTACCTATTAGCAAGGATTTTTTAATTTTAGATCAACTAAATGTTAGCAAAACTTTTGCTGAATCTTCTAAGTTTGTTGCTAAAAATCAGCTCGCTGATTTTCCGCATACAATTTTGATGACATTAAAAATTTTTTTGCAGAAATTAAATCTTTTTCATTTTCATCGCTGGCTTGCGATCTAAAAGGCACTTTATAGCCATCCATTTTAAGTTTTGGGGATTTAAATATATCACTCTAACTGACAACACAACATTTAAGTCTTTGCGTTTTACTGTTTTATATTCATACAGCTAATATAAAGTTGAACACAAAATGTATGGTCATTTAAACCATATTTAGTAATAAAAAATATAATCTAGTTTACAAGCAAAAAAAAATAAGTTTTATTCTCCCTTTATAAATGTATTCATATTTTTGGGAACACATTCCATTAACGACTTTAAAGTACTTTCTGTAACTCGGATCAGGTTTTCCATATCTTCTTAAAATCGTCCATGGGACGCCCTATTTGTGGCCTTTAAACTATTCTCTTTTAGCAAAAGCTAAATATCTTGCAACTGGCCTTAGATCCGGGAAGTTTGCGAAATTTGTCTCCCTTGGTACAATAGCAGTGTTATTTGCTGTACTGGCAATATGCTAAGTCTGGCCAGAAATATGTGGACATACTGTGTTGGCGTATAAAAGGAAGTAGTCTTTTTTGCAAAAATTCTCTTATATAAATTTCGCTGTTTATTGTTCATGTTGTTACAAATGACTTGTTTCTTTTTCCACAACTGCATATTGCTTGCCAGAAATTTTTGGGAAATATTTTTATCATGACGACCTCGTTTTCTTCCTAAAATTTCTCCCTTACTTTAGACACAATCTGACGACTAACTTTTGATTCCTTGGCTAATTTCGTATGTATCCAAGCAGGATTTTGTTGAAAATATTTAATTATTTTCAAACAAACTTTTTTTGCATCACTTATTTTGCGAAAAATTTAAAAGACAAACTCTAGATTGACATTAATTTATTTACAGACATTTTTTAAAAGGTCTTATAATCAAAAAAAATAATTAAAGAAAGCTTATGGTAGGATTTCTAACGCTTATGGTAAAAATTTCGAACGCACATCTTGATAGCAACAACTGAGTTTTGGTAAAAATGTGTTCAAAAGGGTCCCTCGTTTCGAGCTGCAAATTTTTTCAACACTTAAATTTTTGAGATTTATGTGCATAATTTGACATTCAAATCTTGTTTCTAGCTTTTCATTTCATTCACTCATAGAATAGCAGAAAAAGCCCCTAAAAATTAGTTCAAATTGACCTTGCAGAAAGAACTGCTAAATTTAGCAGAAATATTTTGCTAATATTTATAAAATAAATATTATAAAAAAGCAAAAATAAATCTGTTAACTTTCCAAAATTTTAGTGAAAATAGCATTTTACTCTGTAAAATTACTAAAAACTTTTACTAAATATTTGTAGTCTCAAAATATCAAACAAAAACTGTAATATTAACAAATTGTTTGCTATATTCATCTCAAGTTTAGTATAATGCAAATAACAGTTTATTTTGCTAAAATCGACAGAAATTGTTACTAAAAAAAATTGTAGATTGCTGATTTCATAAGGGCAAACTTTTATTCGCACATAAAAAAGCAATTTAAAAATTTCACATTTTTTACTGAATTTTTTGTCTACTAATATTTAGTAAATATTTTTGCTGATTTTAGCAGATTATTTTATTACTTTCAATTAACTAAAATTTAGCTCAAATATAACTAAATATTTGTAAATTAAACAGATTTTTTTGCTTATTCTTATATTACTAATATTTAGTAAAAAAAAATGTGCTAATTTTAGCAGTTTTTTTTGTGCAAGGTCATTTTTAACTAATTTTTAGTAGCTTTTTTTTGCTATTTTTACAGGTTAATTTCTGTTATGAAAACGAAATGCAAAAAATTTTTCGTAAGCATTCTCTATTTATATATTCAAAAACATAGAGTAATAAAATTAAATAGGAAATCAAAAACCGCAAAAACATATATGAGAAATTCAAAAAATTTTCGACACTTTGAGGCAAATGCTTTCATAAATTTTCTTTTGAATGACATGAATAACATTTTGTGTTATAACGCTAATGTGATGACAAATTAAAATACTGAAATTACAGTTCTTGCTTGGTTTTAAGTAAAGTTACATCAATTTATAGATCTTATTGTATTTTAGGTTTCATGTTGCTCTACCAAAAAAGTATAAAACTACACTCAAAAAAGTGTTTGTCATATAGTAGAACTTACGAAGTAAACCGCGATTGTTTTGGAAAACACTAATTTTTGTTGGTTTTATTACATTTAATTAGGTTAAGAGGTGATTTATTTGCAGGAAATCATATTAAATACATTTTAATTCGCAAAAATTGAAAATTTTATAAAAGGATACTTTTTGTTTGCTCCATACAATGTTAAGTTCTTACAATTTTAAGATGCCTTTAATTATAAGTTTGTGATGTTCCTATTCCGTTATTGGTGCGCTGGCATCAACTTGGTATACCTTAAACAGTTTATAATTACACAATTTCTTAAATGCTTTTCTCAACACTGAATTCCATTAAACGGTGCAAAAACGCTGCTTCAAAAACATCGAATGTTTAAAAATCGGAAAATTTTGGTTTCACTTCTAAATCAAATGCTGATTAACTTTTCACTAAGCAGTGATATGGAAATCCTTTCTTTGTGAATGTAACTCCCAAGTCTTTCGGCTCCGTTTTCTGTGGGTTTGGATCTGATATTTAAAAAATATGAGCAAAAGAAAATTAAAGTAATGAAAAAGCTCTAGTAAGTTTAAAATAATCTTTTTATTTTTGACTTTTAAATTTCCATAATTTTTTTAGTTGAAGACTTTTCAATGTGAAACTTTGCACGTCCAAGTTTTTAAGTATAGCCAACCTAACCCTGTCCATCGTTTCTCTCAGTTCAAAAAATTTTCAAAAATAAGAGGCATCTAAAGTCAGTCTAAATATTTGGAAATAGCTCATATATATGAAAAAAGGAGTAAACAGCCAATAAGGAAATTTCAATCAATTCAAAATACTTATTTTCCTCCAAAAAAAAAAACAGAATATTTATGCAGATGTATAGCAAAAGTATCGTGTTGCTTTTGTGGGTCGCTTTGGTTTTTTTTTTTTATATATATTTTTCATTTTTTGGTAACGATGTATTTCAAAATGTGTCGTTATTTTGTCAAGTAAACAACTATTTTGTTGTTTACTGTTGATAATGGAAACGAGACTGGGTCTAAATTGTTTGTATGTATTTTAATAGCTGGGAAATATAAAAATTTGAATAGAAAATAAAATAAAATACAAAAAATTGCAATTGATTTCCGTTTTTATTAAAAATAAAAACAACAAATATGCGTTGTCATGTTACTTTTTAATATACACTGTGAACAATTTATCTTTATACAAAAGTCTTAAATAAAAAGGAAAAAGTTATTAAACGGGATTTGAGTTAATACTTCTGTGGAACATATTACTGGATATTATTCTTAGGAACTAAAATGTAGAGGAATTTGGGCACAGACTCAGCAGACCAGACACAGTGATAGTGGATGCCAAAATGGTTTATAAAAACCTTTTATTTTTTAAATAAATTTTTTTCTGTAATGCTGTGTGGGAATGGGTAAGAACGTTGAATTACCCATTAGTTATTACCCTATGGGGAGTGGGACCGGCTCTGCGTGTGCCACAGGATCGGTCCCTTAGTGCCAGAGACCGGTCCGCTGCTAAACCCTACCCTATGAAAACAACTGGCAACTTTATCATTGGGTTGTAATAGGAGGGGGTCATTTGTCCTGCTTTAAACCACATAGTGGCATGCCACAGGACTAACCAAAGAAGGGCATACCACAAGACTTTCGCAAAAGGGCCAAGTCGTATAAAATAAACGAAAATTAAGCAGCTACCAATGGGTAAAATTCGGGACAGCTGGCTTTTTCGTGTTAATAAGCATTCTGGTTAAGTGGTATGTCCTCCCTTTACCAGTCACATTATTGGTAATTTTAGAACATTTGACACTGCGTAACCCACTTCAGTATTGAATTATACCAGTCCTGTGGTAAGTCCTTTTTTAACCAGTCACTTTTAGGTCAATTAACTCCTCATTCCCCATAGGGTATAGACACTATATTGTGTATATATTTGTTTCATTATAACACGAAATTTTGAAGAGTTGCCATCGACAGTATTTTTGAGAAAATTTGTCAGTGATGCCTAATTTTAATTTTTCGTGTCCAGTCTAGTTAGTCTAGCATACAAATAAATACATGGTAGTCGAAAATTGATACCAACTTTTTTAAGATTTTAAATTTTTTGTGTTTTTTTGAACCGGGCACTGGGTCATCAGTTAATGGAATAAAAATTTGAAAACAATGATTTGTTAAAAAGTACGATCATCATTGTAAAGAGTACGACCATCACAAAAGTTGAAAAACATGAGCGTGAATTATGTTCAAAAAGCTGTTTTTCGCATGGCACATATGCTGTTTAGTTTTAAATAGGCCAATTTGCTGCGTAAACTGATTCTTTTATTATTTTATAACACAAAATCAGATTAGCAAATAAATTTTATTGACTTTCTAAAAATTGTGCAAAAATTGGATATGTTTTTGCTATATAGCAAGCCAGGATCAAATTCTTTAAAGGACATTTTTTACAACATATCAAAACTTTCAGTAATGTACGACGTTGGAAATACAAATTTGTATTGTAATTGAAAGAAAAAAATATTTTGTTTTATTTAAGAGATATTACAGCAGATTTTACCAATTACCAATTTTAAGAATTGTTTTAAAATTTTTGAAGTAAAAAATTTTGCAGTTGTTTTTACTACATTATTAGTTATTTTTACTACAGTTGTTGGTTCTTTTTAACAGTTAGAAATACTTGCATTTTTAGTTATTTTAACTGTCGCCTTTTAAACTGAAACTACAATTTTTCAACTGTCATTTTCAGTAGATTCCACTCTAAAACATTTTGGAGAAATAAAAGTATTTTTGCAGAAATAAAAGTTATTTCTGGATTTTTATTTCTTTGCGAACAAATAAATATTTTTGTTCAAAAAATAAAGGTAAAAAATAAGTTTTACTTTTACTCAAAAAAAAAAAATATCCAAAATTTAGAATACTGATCATTTTAAGGAAGACTTTTCCATAAGCATCAATATGTTATAGTTGAATCAGTTCTTATATAGTTGTAACAAAAAGTTGATTTTTCGACTTTTGTTAACATTTTAAAAGTCGTCTTATTAACTTTTCGACTTTGTCGTTTTTCAAAAGTCGAGTTTCCGATCTTCTTCAAAGTAAAAGTCGATTAATTGACTTTTTGTATGAAAATTTCTAAATCTCGAAAAACCCTATTTATTAGGTTGTGTTGGAGTTAATTAATTGGAGAAGCAACACTCAGGAAATTCTTCCTATTAATTATTTATTTTATTTTATTTTATTAATTAATAATCATATAATTACAAATTATATACTATTACCCTAACCGAGCACTAGCTACTATGGCCTTCGGCACGTTGTAGCGAAAACAGACCAGTGCCTCTGGTGGGAATCGAACCCACGACCCCCGCACTGATAAGCCAGCACGCTACCAACTAGCTTACCGGGGCGCACAATTCCCTATTAATTAATGTGTTGCTTTCTTTGGAAAGGGGATTATGGAGAGATGATAGGTGGTGAAAGATAAAGGCCTTCAAACATGGCAACACTATAATTCCGCGAGTAGATAAGTCTTAGAACAGTTGTTGCTCGCCACCTGATGTAGAGTTGGCGAATTTATTGAAGCTTTTTGTTTCATAGCCCTGATTCATTACTTTACTTCGGTGGGGTTAAGTGCTATGGGAACACCGAAGGTGTGCGCAGCGATACATATAAGTGATAGAAAACTCATACATATTATTTTTCTAAATTGATGTTGTCGTCCCCGGGAATCGAACCCGGGACCATCTGTGTAACAGTCCAACGCGCTAACCATTACACCACAACGCCCACAACTTTCCCAATTTGTCAAATTTTGAAAAAAATACTTTTTGGTATTTTTTCACACATCACAAAATAGACTTTTTATCAAAAACCCCAAAAGTCATTTCCAAAAATTAAAATTTTAATGTCAGCGAACAAATAAGTTTTGGAATACATATGAGATAAATCTGATCAAGTAGATTGCCAAAAGTCTAAAGTCATTTAAATCTGCTGATGAGCTATTCTACTTAAGTGTACGGATAATCATGGGTTACTATACAATTTATTTTTAAAAAGCCATACTCTTTCCTTACAATTGAGTACATTATATCCAAATTGAACTTTTTTGAAGGATTTGACCTCAATTTGTGCTTTTTTTCGCTCACTATTGGATTTTATGTCATATTTAACGATATTGTTGGCAATAATGGCTTAATGTTTTCCTATTGTGTTATCGATACTTTGACTTTTAAGTCATATATATATGACAAGTAAAAAAGTCGAAAGCAGAAGTCGACTTCGCGACATGTTCATTAAAAGAAAGTTGACTTTTCGACTTTTTCATCAGAGCAAAGTCGATTTCCGAAAAATTCGATTAGTCGTAAGTCGATTTATAGAACCCTATCTCTGATATTTACTTCTATATGCTTGTTTTGTTTCAAAACTTAAAATTATTTTTGGTCCCTGCTTTAAAGGGGTTGATTTTCAGTTAACCGAAAACTTGGGTGTTTTGTTAACACTGTTCTGATGATGTTTGTTTCAGACACCTTCAGACTTTTGTATAGAAAAATTAAAGCTTCTGAACACTTTTTGCTATAGAAGATCCATACTAGAAAAGTGTGTGATTTACAGTATTTTCTATTAATAGATTTTTTTTTTCTATAGCAGAAATTTAAGTTTAAAATGTATTTAATTTTTAAGAAATGTTACAAAGCAATACCAATTGAAAAAAAAATAAAAATCAGTACAAATTTGTGTACAGCAAAACTTCTGTTATTCTAACGGCCTACTTTTTATAATGTATTAATCTATAACAGTGCCACTGTCAATTGTTAGTATCATACATACCGGATCGTGAATACCCGCTAATGGTATCGTATTCCCATCTTCACCTTGATTGGCAACATATTTTTCTAATTTCTTTAATTCTTGCTCCACTGGTGTCCATTCTCCTTTCATGGATAAGGCCAAGATTTTATTGGACGAATCACGGATGGATGCTCCTGCACTAGGTGGTTTGGGTGCAGGTGTTCCATCAATTTCTTTGCGATCACCATTACTGGAGCTGTCATCTTTAGGGTCGGAATCTGCTTTGCTAGCTGGTGTATTACGGTCACTAGCAATTACAGATTCTTCGGGAGTATTACTGGTAGCAGCACTCACCACCGAGGAGGGTGTTTTACGACCTACAGAGCCAGCACCACGCCCTCCACGTTTACCAGGTTGAGACATAATTTATTTTAAAACATTTTCTTTTTTTTAGAATTTTAATATTGTACTTATTTTTAAGTTTTCTTTTTAATGGATTACACAACCATTTTCTATTTTAAGTCGAATTTTTTTCTGCATATTGAAAAACTAGCCATAGTGACGTTAATCCTAAACACACGTTTCTGCGATTGTACTATTTTATGCTTTATTTTAATTAATGCACTTTGTTTTAATACTTTATATTTCCTTTTGTATCAAAATTTTTTATTTTTTTCATACTAATTTCATTTTTTTTTTTTACTTTTTATACTACAACAATTTTTGAACTATCTATAAAGGTAAACGAATTTTATTTTAGTTGCCAAAAAAAAATTTACATATTTATTGCTAACACACAGAAACATACAAAAGCTATCACAACTATGGCTATATTTTATACCATACACACACACTTATTCGTTTATATGGTTGTTATTTCTTTTTTTTTTTTCTTTGCTTTCTAACCGCACCGTTTCCATTTCCTTTATTACTTATACAGAATTTTTTGTTGTTTTATACTAAGTAACCATTAGGGTTTAGATTTGTATACGCGATGTTAATTTTCAAAATCAACCGTTAGCTTCGATGGTCTAAATAGTTGTGATTTAAATTTTGCCACATTTCAACAGTTAGACCTTGGTTAAGTTAGCAGCTAAGAAAAGCTAACGAAACTTAAGCCTGCCAGGCTCTCTTCCTTAGCAACACAACGAAGTCTTGCGCAACCCAAAAGATGTTTAAACAGTTTTATTTTTGGCGCGCTTTTTCTTAGCGTCTCTTTTTAAAATATAAATTGTTTACAAAACACATGTTGATCTAATAAAGCGGTTAGAAAACATAAACACGAATAAATAGTCTCAAAAATAACGAAAATAAACAAAGTTCTGAAATCTTTTTTTTATTATTATTATTTTTAATCTCAACTAATTTAATCTTAATATAATATTAAATAATAATATTTCATCTAAAATTAAAAAAAAAATATATATATAAACACTAATTGTTAATAAATGTAAGAAAAGATGAAAAAGAATTCGATAAGCGCTTGAGGGTCAGTCGCACTTTCGACATAACCGACTAGGGATGCTTCAGCCTCAATCTAATCCACCACCCACAGGAAACTTAGGGTTTTTGATGAGGTATATATATCAACCAACCACAGAAAATCCGTGATGGTAATTGATTATCCGAACAGCATGAGTTTTTTTTCGTCTTTTTCTATTCTGATCCACACAAGAATATTTTAAGAGCTTTCGGATTTGATTAAAAAGAAAGAAAAAACATAAAATTTATAGAAAATTATGAAATCTTAATTTGAGTAGATAGAAGTATAGATCGTTCTATCGCCTCAAATAAAGATTTCATAAATTGCTCTGAATTTTATGTGTTTTTTTGTTGAAATCAAATCATATTGTAATCCAATGTTTAAAGTTGATTTCATGTAAATGTTGACCGCGGCTACGCCTCAAATGGTTCATACGCTGGGTCCAATTTTGCCATCCTCTCTCCAACAAATTTTCCGGTATCTCACGAATATATTCTTCAATATTGGCTTCCAGCGCGTCAACCGTTGCGGGCATAGACATGAGCCCTAACATAGCCCCACAAAAAATAGTCTAAAGGCGTTTAATCACACGATCTAGGCGGCCAACTGACCGGCCCCAAATGTGAAATAAACTGTTTGCCAAACTCGCCGCTCAATTGGGCCATTGTTTCGCGTGCTGTGTGGCATGTGGCACCATCTGGTTGAAATCATCTGGTTGAAGCTCAGCTTGGGTGACATGGTGCTAATCATAGCACGGAAGCGCTCGCCATTCCCAGTACGTTAATGCCTTCGTAGTCTTTGAAAAAGTACGGTCCAAAGATGCCATCGGTCCAAAATCCACACAAAACAGTGCATTTTTCGGCATGCATTGGCAGTTATTGCTCTCACACTAAAAACAGCAATTTTGCTGGTTCATGTATCCATTCAACCAGAAATGAGCTTCGTCCCTGAATACAATTTTCCGATTCTTCATCCAACTTTTCCATTCACCAAAAGTTAGCCGTTGTTGTAGGTCGTGTGGCTTCAACTCTTGCGCCAGCTGTATATTAACAGGATTTACACCCAAATCCTTTATAAACCCAGTTTTTTGAAATAAAGCTTTTTGAGCAGCGGTTTTTGAAAACAGTGCATTTTGCGCTGGAGAAGTGAATAATTTGTGTGCACTAGTAAAACAAAAATTAAATTAAAATAGCTTTAAAATTAGGTATCAATGAGTCTCGTAGCTTAAGCCGTGAAAATGATATGGAATATTATATGCGACTACTTTTTTAAAATGTTTAAATATTTGTAATATTTTGAAACGCGATATTGCAAGATCGACTGTGATTAGCTGTCCTACATTTAGATGAACTTATAGTTATTTGATGTACATCTTCCGTACCAAGTTTGGCTGAAATCGGAAGGGCCGGAGGAAATCCAGTGGTTGATTTTATTTGTTTTCAGTCATTAGTAACATTTAATTATGATCTCAATCAGACATGGGCTGTGTCAATTACATTTCACAATCATGCACTTATCAAATTTGTCATATAATTATTAATTTCAGACCTACGCTCACACTTGATGGCGTAAACGCTTGATGGAAAATTATTAATTTTGTCAATACCAGACATGGGACATAATACCAATATTTGTGTATTTAATTACAGGCCAATTACATTTGTACGTCTACTTACATGTAATTGGGTGTAATTGAGTAACTGCCCTGTAATTAAATACCCAGATGTTGTTACTAGTCCCCATGTTTGGTATTAAAAATTTTACAAAGTTTTCTAAGGAACAAGTGTGAGCGTAGGTCTAAATTATTACAATAATGATATTAAAAAATTTCCCTAGCGAGTGATTGTGAAATGTAATTGACGCCGCCCATGTCTGATATCAATAATATATGTTTTGATAAATAAAATTAATTTCACTACACAGAAGAAACTAAAAACGGGTTTCAATTAAAAAATTTATTGAATCAATTAATATTTGAATCACGGTAATGGTACTATCAATTAAAACTTTTATTGAAATTTTAAAAGGAATAAAAGTTATAATTAACTTTTACAATAAAAAAAAATATGATACTCACAAAAAAGTGTGTGAACGATGCGGTGGTATGTGTGTTTTTGTTAATGCTGCATCTGTTTGCATGTTTGTGCTTGTTTTGTTAGTAAACTTCAAATGCATTTGGAACTTTATACTGAAAATTTTCTATTTAAGACTACAGTATATGAATTTTTTTTTGAGAATTACGTCTCAAATAAAGTATGTTTTTATATATTTAAAAGTAAATTTAAATATTAATTGATAAAATTAAATATAAATTAAATTAAATTTATTTCTAAACAATAAATTTAATTTAATTCAAATCAAATCTTTAATTAAATATTTTAGGTTGATCATTTTTTCTGTGTACTTAACAATTAAAAATTTTTGCAGAACCTGTATATTAAATGCATACTTATTAATAGATTTGGGTTAGGTTAGGTTAGGTTAAAAAGGATGCGCCAGTTATGATGTCATAACCATCGCTCATAGAAACGCAAAAATGTCCATTATGATTCCCGTTGTCTTTCTTCCTCCTTATAAAAATGCATCTAATCACGCGTTCCAATTTGACGTCTTGATATAAGTCAACAAAGTCCAAGGATTCATAAAGCGAATATTAAGAAGGTCCTGAAAGATATAAGAGCCCAAAATATTAAATCTTCTCAAAGAAAGTGATAGCTGTCCTCCACAGCTTCCCTGCACCATCTGCACGTATCGTCATTTGATTTATCAATCTTAACCATCTGCTTACCTATAGTGTTGTGCCCGTATTAAGATTTACTATCATTCGGAGTTGTCCTCTATTCATATTCAGAAAAATGTTACTATACTTTACCAATTTTTCGTCCCATAAAGATTTTGTCTGTATGCTACATTCAAAAAAATAAGTTAGTAGAAAAGTTAGTAAAACATCTTGTAAATCAGGTATACTATTTTTCAGCAAATTTTTTGCTAAAGTTATGTTTTAAACTAAAATTTTAGTTATACTTATTCAGCACTTAACTGTTTTGAACTAATGTTTTACTAATATTTTACTAATGTTTTACTAATTTATTTTACTAAAAAAAAAAATGTGCTGATTAGCACATCAATAGTGTGAACGACAACCAGACTAAAATATATATAAAGTATTGTAAATTTTTTTAAAAAGAATCACAAAAAAATGTTTTATGATTTTCAGCAAATAAGTTAACTAAAGTATAATTTTTCTACAATTTTTTTGAGTTTTTTTCAGTCTACTAATATTCAGCAAAAATTATATTAATTTTTAGCAGGACTAAAATTTTGCTGACTCAGCAAAATTTTTTTGCTGACTTTACTAACTTTTTTATTTGAGTGTACTCTCTACAGTTGTCCATCTACATAACCAATTTCTCATCGTGCTCTGCCGAATTTTTGTTTTTTAAATTTTTTTTTTGTTTGAAAAGCATATAATTTTTTTTTTTTTTTTTTTTATAATTTAACCAATACTCAGGGGATGCCCCCTACTCATGCAGTGCATTGTATTGATCAGGAAAATAAGGTATGGGAAGGAGGAAAGAGGGAGTAGTGTTTGTGGATATTTGATTTAAATTTTTCTAAATTGTAAGTAACAGGGAAGACTTCTGCGGGAAGTTTGTTCCACATACGAATCGTTCGACTAAAAAACGAATTTTCTCTGTAATGCGTTGTGCGAAACACAGGACAATCAACTACAAACGGATGTGCTCTACTAGATAAGCGAGTATTACGAATAAAAACTCGGGCTCGTGGAATAAGTTCACTTATCTCAGATGAGCATCTCCCATGGTAATATCGATAGAAAAGTGTCACACAACCCACATTCCGACGATGCTCCAATGAATCAATAGAGTTGGATACATACGAGAGCCTATATTTAATATTTTGTAGTGTCTTCGGCTTCGTAGTTCGGCCAAAAAGTGAAGTTCGGCCAAGTTCGGTGTTCGGCCAAATTTTGGCCGAATTTGGCCGAACTACAGAACTTTTTATGATTATTTATAAAAAGCACAAATAAATAACAACTGTGGTTATATTTACTTTTCAGAATTTACAAATAAAACTACATAAAAAATACAACGTTGAATATGATAGAATACAAAAAAACACCGATATTTAAACATCAATGTGTGTGAAAAAATTTGAAAAAGCCAAAAGAGTTTAAAAAAAAATTTCCAGAAATATAGCTACAAGACTTATAAGCAAATAATCAAATTTAATGCGATATAATGAAATATAAAAAAAAAAAATTCGAGTGGTAAGTAATCCTGAAAAGAGAGGTTCATCAATTTGGTATAGACATGATGCAGTACCAGACTTAGAAGTAGCAGAACCAAACGAAAATTTTGTTAAAAATAAATTAAAATGTTTATTACGGAGCCTTTAGGTCCCGAAATATAAATATATTTGAGTATAGGAATTCAAGTCCATTTACAAATATAAAAGCTGTAGCAATAAAATATTTATCAGCCCCACCAACTAGTGTAGCTAGCGAACAGCTTTTTAGCGCTGCCGGACAGCTGTACTCTGATAGACGAAGCAATTCACATGGTGTGAATGCGGAAAAATTGCTTTTCTGTCATGACAATATCAAACTTTTTAATTTTAAATATTAAAGTTTAAGTTTTTTTTTCTCTATATCAACTTAAAAATCGATCAACTATTTTTCTTTGACTATAAAATATAGTACAATACAAATATTTTATTCTTTTTTTGTACTTAAAATAGTAAAACTATTTTCCAAATATGATTTTTTAAAAAATATACCTATAAATTTGTAATTTGTTTATGTTTAATAACTTTTTGGTTTAAATTTATTGATCTAAGAAAAGGAATTATATTTTTTTTTTTATAAAAACAAAGAGTTCAGCTTCGGCCGAACATTGATATTATGGCCGAAGTTTGGCTTCGGCCGAAAAAAATGAGTTCGGTCGGACACTAATATTTTGTATCTGTTAAATAAGTTTTGGATTTGAAAGTTACCATTGACGTTATACCCAGTTATGATAGCAATTTTGAAGAACAAATATTTTGACGTCTTTGTTTTTTTAGTTTTCTTATATCTACAAACAAGTGTGTTTTTTTTTTTTAAATATTAAACAAATTTATGTATCAAATTAATAATTTTATTTTGATTTTTAAAGTGAGCTATCATATTAATTAAGATCCTTATATACAATTAACAAAACTCTTAAAATTTAATTCGAGGATTTTTTTTCATAAAAGTGTCAATGATTTTGTCAGGTTTAACCTTTTTTCGATACACTGATGCAAGAGCTAGAGCACCAAGTCTAGCTTCACCCATAGAATATGTTTTCACTCTTTTTATGGTGGAAAAACTTCTCTCCGCGGATGCAGTTGTAACAGGAATTACTATCAGTAAATGTAAAAACATGTAAACGTTTGGAAAAAGATCCTTGTTGCAATCTTGAATAGCATCTAGCGGATTTGATGGTCTTTATGGTAGTGTTTCCATAGATCAATTTCAGTTAATATAACATTAGTTTGAAAAATTATAGTCTCAAAAAAATATTATAAATTCATTTATTACATACTAACCAAAACAAAAATAAAATAAAAAATCGAAAATATTTCGGGGGGGCTTTCCGTTTATTTACTTTTTTGTAAATTTGTCTTACTCTCTGTAATTTTGTTACTGAGTAATTTTACTGGACTTTACTGGAAAAGTAATCGAACACACTTATTATCGGTAATTCAACCGACATTTATCGCTGGTTAACGAAATCGATAAAATAGTAAAGAAAGTTAGAGAATCGCACTACAGATAACACAAAAAATGCTTAATTCCATGTATTTATTTAAAGCAAAAAATATTGTATAAAAGCAAATGTGAAAACTTAGAAAAACTAAACTTTTTGAATAAAAGTTCAAAGATAATAAAATTAACAAAAAAATTTATTTTAAGTCAGAAAATCTTAAAAAATGCAATTAAAAGCCCAAAATTTGTCATGATCTCAAACCGAACGAATAAAATCTCACACATAAACTTATAGATCAACGATAAAATTCACTATTAAACCACTCACCAGGTACAGTGTAAAAATCGTTTAATGTATATGCTCGACATATGTATTAACAAAAATCTTTAATGTTTGTTGATATGCTTTGCTTATGTAGAAGGATAGTATATGAAGACATTAGAGAAAAGAATTGCCATTTAAAAGGTTTAACTGAAAGTTAAACTGGCAATTATGATATTGACTAGAGAAAAAACAAACACACTATGAATAGAAATCGTTTGTGGTAAATTTCATTTTAACTCAACACACAGAGTAATGTGGGATTTAACGTTACCCAATTTCTTTAACGTGTGAATTAAATAGAAGATATTTACGATTAACACTAAATGGCACGAAGAATGTTGATGAAGACCGTAGTGGGTCAGAAAATGCATTCCATTCATGCAAGTGTCTAATAACTTTTTCTGTGTTTTTTTCTAATAGTCAAAGTAAATTATCATATAAAAATTATAATTTTTCTGTTAATTTAGAGAAAAATTTGTCATGATCTCAAACCGAACGAATAAAATCTCACAAGCCCAAAAATCTTAACAAAAAGCTATTTTAAAGCTTAAAATCGTTATAGCTCAAAGAACCGAATCGTATTTGGACGAAGAAAAAAACATAATATGCAATATTTCTCACGTGGAATTACGTCTTTTATATCAAAAAAAAAAATTTTTTTTCAACCCAATAAGTAGGATTATTAAGAAAAAATTTGGTCTTAACTTTTATTTGGTTTCAGGACATTTTCAATAGATTTCCAACCATTGGCATAACTAGTTTATGCAAAGTGATAAAATGTTCATGAATTTAGCAAACATAAAATATATTAGAGCGAAAAAATTGCAATTTTTAACTCCCTTGCAATAGCTGTAAGTTATCCTGATACATGATTATACTAAAATTAAAGATAATTTTGTGTAAATTTATATTCTAAAAAAAACTTTTGCTGTTAAATTTCTTAAAAATTAAGCAAAATATACCAAAAAAAATTTGGCTGAATGATATAAATAAAAAAACCGCGATATTTAAAAACTGCAAATGAGAAAAAAACGTTTGCCATATTTGGATTCAGTTTACATAGGTCTACTAAAAATGATTTTTGAAACACATTTTTTTTTTTGGCTGTTGAGCAGTGTTTTTTATTACTTTCGTTCTTAGGTTTTGTTCTTATATTTCTAATAAAATATTGATTTCTTAAAGTCTTGTAAAAGGATGTTCAAAAATATAGACCCCCTAACTGATTTTTTTTTTTACAATTTGTGATACACTGAGAGAATTATATCAATGAATTTTTGCATTATATCCATTAACTCTAAACTAAATTTACTGGAACTCGTTCATTGAAAGTTTTCATTAAGTTAATTCAGTTTTTCATAAAATTTAATGAAAAATTTCATATAATTTATAAAAACCTTCATACGCCTAATAAAAAAGTTTCGTTTCAAAAAGTATCATTTAAACTATGAAGCTTTTTCATGAAGTTAAAGAAATTTTTTCTTAAGCAAACAAAAACAAAAAAGTTTCATTAAAAATAGTTTCATTAAAACTATGAAGCTTTTTCAACTTTTTCAGTTAAGTTAACGAAATTTTTCTTAAGCATTGTGAAAAAACTTCATTAGTTTAGTGAAAAAAATTCATTAAAACTCGTCCAAGCGATACTCTCAGTGTAGAAAAACTTAAACACGTTCTTATTTTGTAATGTTATCTGAATTTTTTACCATCACTATATCTAATATCTTTCACTTTTCTTTTCTAAACATTTCTTGCAATTTAAATTTTTGTATTTTTCCTGATGTTGTTTTGGGAAATTCTTCCACTAATCTTACATATTTCGGTATTTTAAAATACGACAGTTTTCCTTTACAGAATTCAGTAATAGATTCAGAAGTAAGTCGTTTAGCTCCTTGTTTTAAACGTAAATATGCACAAACTTCTTCGCCCAAGCGATGATCGGGAACACCTATAACCTGTAATTTGGAAAACAAATAACTAATTAATTTTAAAATTTTGAAACAAGCTACAACACATTATTTACAGCGATATGAGCAATTTCAAAAATGTTCGACCCTTTGAGAGTCGCGTTAATCATTAATCATTAATCATTTATCATTAATTATCTTTAAAATTGTCTAAAAAATTATCTTTAAAATTGTGGCGATATCCAAATTAAATAAAAATTTTTAAAATTTAGTTTTTTTCTTGGATTTAATTAAACTTACATCAATTTATAATCACATTATATTTAAAACATTTTAAAATATTTATTACAAAACCAAAAAATATAAAAATACAAATATTTTCATATATAAGAACTTAAAAAGAAGGTTTTATGTTATTAAAAAAAAAATGATAGAAGGAATTTTTTTGAATTTTATTTTATTTTATTTTATTTACGTTTTGGCGGAATTGATAGAGCGCTTTGGTAGTCACATATCGAAATACAATGGTGTTCAAAACATTTGCAACTGAAATCATGGTTTAGGTAATTATAATTTTTTGATCAAAAAGATTTGTGGTATAAGTTTTTGTTTTTTTTATTAAATTCAGTTATAGCATTTTATTTTACAAATACAAAAAATTATTCATAACTTCTCAAAAATAAAAAAAAGGAATTTTAACAAAATACGTCGATAGTGCAGTGTTCAAAAAATTTGCAACTCTTAAAGTAATTAACAGGAAATACAAACAATGGTTTTAACGCTCAGTATTTTGTAGCGTAGCCATTATTTTTTATAACTTCTGAACACCTCTTAGACATTGAGGCAATGAGCTTTTTAATATAATCGTCAGAAATTTCATTCCACTGCTTCTCCAACTCGACGAAAATTTCATCACCATTTCGGAATACTTTATTGCCGATATTCCCGTTTACAATCATCCACATGTTCTCAATCGGGTTGAGATCGGGAGATTGAGCCGGCCACGACATGATGTTAATTTAATTTTCCTCCGCCGTGTGTTTTGGGTCGTTGTCGTGCTGGAAGGTCCATTAGAGTGGCATTTCACATTCAGCATACGAAAGTATAACTGAACTCAAAAGATATCTATGGATTATGGCAGTCATTGTGCTACACAGAGAGAAAAATTTAGCTATTTACCAACTGAAATTCGGTTACTATGACTCAAATTCGGTTATTACGAATTTCAGACGGTTGGCAAAACTTAACTTTAGTTTTCGCAACAAAGTTCGGTTAATTTAACTAAATTTTATTTGTAAAACACAAAATATTCAGAAATTTAATATAAATATCGTTGTGCTAACTGAATTAATAAGTTGTTACCATTAATCTACACTTTTGAATTCGGTTGGTACTTTATTTCTCTGTGTGTAGTAATGCGGTGAATTGGGTCAATCACATTTCCTGAAAAACACCCCTACACCATAATGTTTCCACCTCCGTGCTTCACTGTGGCGTTTATGTATCTGGGATTAAACTTTTCGCCTCGTGGTCTTTGAACATTGGCTCTTCCATCTGATCCCCGGAGGTTGAATTTAGACTCATCTGACCACAATACACTTTTCCATTGCTGTTGAGTCCAGTTCAAATGGGTGAGTGCAAAGTCAAGCCGAGCTTTTCCGTTTTTTTTCCGACACAAACGGTTGTTTTGTACATCTATAACTTCTAAGACCATATTCTCGGGCTCTTCTTTTAATGGTGGGAAGACTGTCATCTATTAATAGTTCAGCTTTAGCTTCTCTGGGAACTTTTTTTTGATATTTCGTAAAAAAATTCTTGATTTTCCGATCTTCTTTTACGGTTGTAATACCGTAGATTTTGGAACGGAGTACTTTATAGAAATTTCTTTTTGGGAAAGGAAAGTCCATTTTAAAAATAATTTTAAACTTTTGATTTAAAATCAGAATTGTAATTATTTCCTGCCATTTTTTACAAAAATTATTCTTACGATGTTTATGCTTCCAACATCTTATTACAACTATTAGAGAACAAAAATTATAATAAATTTGTTTAAAAAATGTAACGGTCTGAATCTCATATTAAAAAGGAATGCGACTACCGATATACCCTAGCATTTGTTAGTATAAATTGTTTCGTTAAGAGTAAGAATAATGAGAGTTGCAAATGTTTTGTTGTTTTAATTTAACGGAATTAATTTTTTTTTATTTGTTTAACATAAAACAATGTATGAAGAATATGTAAAAAATAAATTTTAGTAACTAAGTGTGATTTGAAGAAAATAAATCAATGAAAACAACAAATGCGATCTCAGTTCCAAATGTTTGTATGTTTGGAAAAAACTGTCGCTGTATCTGCTAGAAATAAATAGAATTAAATTTATCTATTTACTCAACATAGTGGGGTATTTGAAAAAAATACTGGTAATAAATATAGAACTTCTAAACTACTGATCCGATCAGTACGAATCAATCAAAGTGGAAATTGTAAAAGAATTGATAATCTTTTGTAATATTGTGATTGAGTACAGGGTGTACTTACAAAGTTGTCAAAGTTGACTACATCGTGTATAAGAAATCTTTTGGAGGGTGTTACTTGTGTAAATGTGGACCGATTTCTCAAGTGATTAGCCTGTAGTAATGTACGTTGTAAGATAAAGAAAAAACATGCTTATAGTTATAGGTCATTTCCTCTACTATAGAAGTTATTTAAATTTAGAAATAGAATTTGTTTCCATGAGTTTTTTTTTTTTGTTTATCTAGCAAAACAACTTTATCATTTAATCGATTTAATAACAAAGAAAACTCCGTGTTAATTATACTTCACGATAAAAGAAATAGCAAATTTTTTTTTATTAGCTTAAATAGTTAAGTCGTGAACAATACTTGAAGTTCAAAATTTAAAAAATTTAAGAAGAATTTTAATTTTTGACAAAACAAAGTATTTATATTTCTTAACAATTTTCTTGCAACTTTGTTAAAAGACCAATACAAGCCATAATGTGAGCAAGATTATTCAAGATCAGAATGATTTGTTTTTGTTAAACAAAAAAAAAACGTCCAATATTTATTAATTAAAAATCCGCTAATTTAATGCAGACTTTATTTACTGTCAGGTCCATATATTTTCATTTCGAGTCACCGAAAATCTTTAGACACCAATGTAGAAGGGTAGAAGATTTACCCAAATTGTAATTTTTGAAGAAAAAGATCAACGGTTTAACAAAAATTAAAATTTGAGTAAAGCTTCTCTACCCCTTCTACATTGGTCCTCTAAAGTTTTTCGGTGACGCGAAATGAAAATATGTAATTACCTGTCAGTAGATCAGTAGAAATCTGCATTAAATTAGCGGATGAAGACATTTTTAAATAATAAATTAATATTGCACGTTTTTTTCTCTTGATTTTGCTCATATCATAATTTATGAAAAAGGATCGAAAAACAAAATTTTGTTTAAAATTTTTTTTATATTTTAAAGGTAAAATATTTGATCAATATAAACTTTAATTTATTTAGTCTCTTTATAGGAAGAAGAAGAAGAAAACATTTTTATTGAAAAATTTTACGGACACAAGGAATACACCAGACTGCCACAGTTTCGTCCCCCTCCTGGGAGTCGTCAGTGGTTAATTTATGTGTCAATTGAACAAAGTATTTTATAATGTTAATTTGCTCTATATGAAAAAGTTTTTATTTTTTGGTGTCGTACTGGTATTTGAACTCACTGCCTTAGCATCAAGCTATGCATCGTAACCTCACCTCTTAACGAGTTGAGCCACGGTCGACACAGCGATGACTGTGGCTAAAGTGGAGTTTTGTCACACTACGTACACACAAGTATTGTTTCGATCAGAAGAGACAGAATTAACTAATACCAATGCACAATTCATTTCTCAACTAGAATGCTCAACTCGTTAAGAGGTGAGGTTACGATGCATAGCTTGATGCTAAGGCAGTGAGTTAAAATACCAGTACGACACCAAAAAATAAAAACTTTTTCATATAGAGCAAATTAACAATATAAAATACTTTGTTCAATTGACACATAAACTAACCACTGACCAGTCCCAGGAGGGGGACGAAACTGCGGCAGTCTGGTTTGTAATCATCGCACGGTAGCGCTCGCCAATCACAGTAACGGTCCACATCAAACAATTCATTTTTCGGGATGCATTGGCAGTTCTTGCAATGCTTCTGGCTGCTCTTCACACCAAATACGGCAATTTTGCTTGTTCACGTATCCATTTAACCAGAAATGAGCTTTGTCGTTGAGCACAATTTTACGTAAAATTTTTCAATAAAAATATTTTCTACTTCTTCTTCCTGTAAAGAGACTAACTAAAGTAATATTCGACAGTAATTAACTAAAAATTAATGACGATTGTCGTTATCTGACGGTTGCAAAACACTTTCTAACATAAACTTTAATATTTTCTGAAAGATTGTGTTTTGAAAAAAATTTTAAATGTAATTTCACCAACTTTTGGACATGCACCCTACGTCAGGCATGGGTCGAAATTACAAAATTTTCAAAAAAAACTAATTTTAAGAGTTTGCACACAAATTGCACCCTGATTTTAGAACTTTTTTATGAAACAAAGTGTTCTGAATATTTGGTATGAATATCTTTGTTTTTTGTTAAACAAAAAACATTGGTTCTCTGAAGATTTTCGGTAACGCGAAATGAAACATGTAAGGACATGTCAGCAGATAAAGTCTGTTTTAAATTAGCGTATAGAAAACTTTTTTAATTAATAAATACACATTGCACGGTTTTTTTATTTAACAAAAAGCAAATGATCTTGAACTTGAACTTGAATAATCTAGCTCACATCATAATTTATGATAAAAGATCGAAATATAAACTTTTGGGTTTAATTTTTTTTAATTTAAAAGTAAAATGTTAGCTATTATATATTTTTGACTGCCGCATCATATACTGCAAAACCAGCTAAAAGATAACTTGATCAAAAAAGCGTTTGTTTTTTTTTATATAAAAACAGTTATAATTGAAAATTAGTGTTGGCAATTTTTCGATCTCACTCGTTATATTACAAATTTAGATACCCCATGTACTAAAACTTATATATTTGAAATAACTTCATATAGTTCCTCTACTACATATGGTCCAGATGTATTATTGTTTATTCTATACTCAAAAAAGTCTGTAAAGCCATCAACAGTTTTGCTGGGAGGATCCTTGCAGAAAAATTGCTAATACAGTAAAACCCGGTTAAGACTCCGAGGGACCAAAAAAGTATGTATCTATTAAAACAAAAACAAGATTTTTACATAAATAAAATATAAAATTAGAATTTCATGCATTCACAATTAAAAATTCAATTAAAATTCTTCATTTAAAAAAAAAAAAAATCTGTTATTTTTTTCTGAATGACTGAATTAACGATTTCATTCGTTATACGTTTTTCTATTACCAAAATATGATTGTCAGCTTCTTCGGCACACGATTTTGTTCGAATATATCACTTGACAAATTTTCAACATCGGCAGGATTAACAATTTCCAATATTTCTTCACCTAATAAAGTATGTGACGTCAAAACATTAGCATCTATATCTAGAAAGTCATCCACGGATATGAAATTCATATTAGGACTATCCCATTAAACGGATAAAGAGTGTACTAAACATGGTAATTTGTATGAAAACGAGTTTTTGGGACTGCTTAAAACAGTTCATAATAACCGAGGGTTCGTATTAACCGAGTTCGTATTAAAAGATGTATTTATATGAAAATTGTTGCCAAAACGTCGGGACTTTTAAATTAGTTCGTATTAACCGAGGGTTAACCGAGTTCGTATTAAGCGAGTTTTACAGTATCATTAAAAAATTTGCTAAGTTTAACAAAATTTTTTGCTGAACGTACAAATTTTTTTTGCTGATATAAGCAATTTTTCTGCAATGATCCTCACAGCAAAAACTGTTTGCTGACTTTACTGCCTTTTTTTCAATGTATTAAACTTACCTGTGATTCTAATATACTCTCATGTTTATTCAAAAAGTCTTCGATTTCCTTAGGAAATATGTTTTCTCCACCGCGAATGATCAAATCTTTTTTACGGCCTTGATAGCGGGCAACACCAATCGGCTCTAATATAAATTGGTCTCTAAAAAACATGTTAATAAATACATAGTTTTAGATAAACAAAATTTTTCTAATATCTTCTTCCACTTACCCAGTTTTTAGCCACCCTCTAGTATCCAATATCTTTCGAGTACTTTCTGCATCTTCATAATATCCCAACATTGTAAACCAACCACGTACACATAATTCACCAACTTCACCAAATTTTAAGATATTTCCCTGATCATCAGTTATTTTGGCTTCACCATGTGCAAAAAGTTTACCCACTGACTGTAAAGAGCTTTCAAGAGATTCAGAATCATCACTGGAAAAGATAGCAGCTGTAGCTTCAGATAAACCATAACCGATTCGCATGTTCGATAATTGAAATACTTCCTTTGTTTTCATTGCTATTTCCGGAGAACAGGCTGAACCACCCATTAAAGCTATATCTAAACTTTCAACCGACTTTTGTAGCCGTGATTGTGTATCTAACATGTCAACAAACATAGTGGGTGTACCTACTACCGAGTTACATTTATCGCTCTCTATACATTCCAAAGAAGCAGCAGCATTAAATGTGGGGTTGGGTAAACATAAAGTGCTACCATAATATATAGAACCAGCCAATATAGCCAAACCAAATGCATGAAACATTGGTACGGTTAAACATACTGATCTTTGATCTGCATTTAATTTTAAAGCTTGTCCCATATATACTGCTTGATTTACCATGTTGAAATGCGAAATTAAAGCAGCTTTTGGTTGACCCGTAGTACCCGAAGTAAATTGAATTAAATATGGTGACTCTGGAGCTATATCATCTATTTTAAATTTCATATCTGCTATTTGGTGAGATGGCGGTTTTATTTCTAGCATTTCTTTATAATTCATGATATTTTCAATTTTCTTATCAGTTTTCATTATAACTGGCAGTGGATATTTTTTCTTATTAATAAATTCTTGAAATTGTTGGAGTATATTTATAAAATCGAGTTTCCCAAAAGAATCCATGGTTATTAAAGTTTTTACTTTAGCTTTTTCCAAGGCATATTTCAGTTCGGGTACTTGCAAAGCTGGATTTAAACAAACTAAAGGAAATCCTCCGATAGCAGCTGCCAAAAATGTTATATACCATTGTATGGTATTTGGGGCCCATATAGCCAAATGATCACCTTGTTGTAAGCCTAAATCTTTAAGTTTTGCCGCCAGCTTGATTGCTTCTTCATATGACTCTTCATATGTTAATTGTTTTTGATCATAGCATGATTTGATAGCAATTTGGGAACCATATTTTTCCACAGCTCTTTGAATTTGTTGCCCCATATTCTTATAGATTAAAGGTTCATTTCCAGGTTGATGTATATAAGCCAATTTACTGCAACTACAATGAGTTATATTTTGTTAAATTGATATTCAGTTTTGTTAAAAATCGTTTGAATACCTTCTTATAGTAACTAAGTTTATTAACAATTGTTGGTTCGTAGAATGTTTAAATATATTTTTTAATAACATTTTAATTTATGCGCTAAATGTTTTTCAACTGATCTACACAACCTCTGAAGTATTTCAATCGAATGAATTTTAGATTTCTAAAAACATTATTAGTTAGTGCGCAATTTCTTCAAAAAATAAGTTTAAAGAGTATTAGCTCTGGAGAATGTTAAACTGAGAATGTCTCTTGAAGCAAAGGGTTTAGTTGGAAAGTGGTATAAGTCCATTTTTCCTTAAACCAAGTGTCAAGTACACTCAAAAGTAAAGCTTCATCATATTTATTTGAACCTCTATAAAAATGATGCAAGATTCATTGTTTTTCGTCCAATATAACTGTTTCATAAATATCTATGAATCTGTTACATAAAATAATTGTTAAAGTGATGCATTTCGGAATTCATCTCGGATCTTGCTCAGTGTGTTCTCTAAACAGTATGTTCGTTTTGCCCTATCTCTTTTGGTTTTCGAGATATGGTCCATTATCATACAAAAAAAAAAATATTGATGACATTTGTCTGTGAAATCATGAAAAACATTATAAATATTTATCATCAGGGACAGAAACTTCAATCTTAAAATATGCACTAAAAATCTAAAAAAATATGCATTTGGAATTTTTTTTTTATATCAATATTTAAAAATTTGTGTTAATTATATTAAACAATACAAAAAAACTAGTTTGATATAAAAATAGAGACAATCTGACAATTATAAGACATATATAAAAATACAATTTAAATGGAAAATCACTGATGAGCCTGCCAATAAAAAAAGGCAGAAACTAGTCTAGTCTGATTTAAAAATGAATAGCGTTTATAATTTTTAGAGAAAAATTTTTATTTTTCTTCTTAAATTCAACATTTCTAAATTAAATTTGTCAAATGCATATTAATTAAAATTTAATTTCGACTGTTTATATGACGTTTACATAACACTTTACTAAAATACATTATAAAATTTGACCTGTGGCGATGTCTCCACTTAAAACGCAAAAGTTGTCAACCCTGAACGTAAACACCACATGTTAATCTGGTATCATTATGAAATAGAGACGGAGGAGATTAGAAAAATAAACAAAAATCTAAAAATAGAATATTTGTCTTTGTTAGTGTTGCCACTTTTGAGTTTAATATACAATAACAGAAAAGCTAATAGGGAAGAAAACTGCAATTTAGCTGTATTACATTCAAGGTCATATTGTTACGTTTGTAATGTAAGAAGAGCGCAGGTTATATTCTTACAGCCGCAGGTTGTTGAAAAATTTATCATATTGAGACAATCTGACAATTATAAGGCACAAATAATAATACAATTTAAATTTAAAATCACTGATGACGCCTGTCCCGAAAAAAGAGGCAGAAACTAGTCTAGTCTGATTTAAAAATTAATTGAGATTATAATTTTTAGAGAAAAACGTTTATTCTTCTTCTTAACCTCAACATTTCTAAAATAAAAATAATTTATAATTTATATGTTAGTTTCTTACAGGAAGAAGAAGAAAATATTTTTGTTGGAAAATTTAACGGACACAATGGATGGATGTGTGGATGGATTTAATTTTACGCATGAATTATTATCAGTGTATGTAATCTTTTGAATGTTTCTTTTTATTTTACTTAAGTATTCTCCGGTATCATTTTGGCTACTTTTCTTTGTTTTTTATAGTCGACACTTTGAAATGTAAGAGAAATGCTCTCTTCAAAATATATAGGAAATTACCCAAATATACAAATCATGGTAAATATAATTATTTTAATTTACACTCTTAAAATGCTTGTACAATTTCTGCTATAATGTATGTAAGATTTCGTGCAAAATTTCAGAAAATGCGTAAATTTATTCAGAATGTAATTAACGAACTAAATTACAAACACAACTTTACTATACAATACTAAACACAGAATTTTGTATGTTGGTAAACATGTTTACATAAATGTTTAACTACAAAACGAAACACAAAATATAGTATTTTGTGTGTTGGTAAACATGTTTATAAAATCATAAGCATTTACTCAGTACTTACAATACGCCTAAATTTTCCTATTAGTCATATTTTAAACAGTAACAGTCTTGTTCTGTTGTAAGGTAGAGGAACGTATTGTAGAATCAAACATAAAAGGAAAATTATTATTTAAGCAAGAAAAGTGAGACCAAAACTTTTCTCATAAGGCTAATACCAAAAACAAAAATGAGTAGTTATTGAAAATTCAAGTATTTGTAAGTAACTTAACACATTTTTATTTAATCTGAAGTGCATTTAAAATGTTTCTGTTTGCAGATATTAAATACACAAAAGAAATGCCCAGGGAAATATTTAAAACCAAACAGCAAACTCTATATACGCGTGATTAAGAACCCATAGACCACATTTCACGTTACTCACTTTAACGGTTTGGCCAGGCCGACGTGTAAGTGACTTTGCCCAATTTGTCGCTCCCCGTAGGAGTTTTAAAAAATTTCATCTAAACGGATGTATTCGCGTTATTATAAATTTTGGTATATGATTCAAATACTAATAAATTATCCAACCGAAAAAAGTACTTTGGACGATCTCGTAGAATTCGTGTTTAAAATGCACATTATGTAAAAACTTTTACACTAAAAACTGATTGCAACATGTTGTTAAAAAAATTGTTGCTGGAAACACTCACTTTTATTTTGCTTATATTTTGTTATTTTCTATTAAAAATTAATATACATATTTTAATTTTATCTTGCTGATTTTATCATTAATATTTGAAATAATTAAAAAATGTATTAAATTATTATTTAAAAACATGATAAAATTTAATTTAAACTTTTAAATGTCTGCAACATGTTTTCATTAGCTCGGTGCGAGCTTACGATCAAATAAAAAGAGAGCAGATTGAGTCACTGCTTCCAGTTACAAACGATTAATTCTTTAAGCAAATCTTTAACGTCAATATTACTTAATAGTAGTGTCACGTTCAGACAATCTTCAACATTTAAATACTACACTCAAAAAAAAAAGTTTGTAAAGTCAGCAAAAAATTTAGCCGAGTCAGCAAAATTTTAGTCAGGAGGGTGCAAAAAAATTGCTAATGTCAGCAAAATCTTTTGCTGAAAATCAGCGAGCTGATTTTTAGCAACAAAATTAGTAGATTCAGCAATAGTTTTGCTAACACTTACTAGATTAGAAATAAAAAAGCCTTGGTAAAAATTAATAAATTTTTTGCTGAATTTTAGTAGACTGAAAAAAACGCAAAAAAATTGTAAAAAAATTGTAATTTAGTTAATATATTTGCTGAAAATCATAAAACATATTTTTGTGATTCTTTTAAAAATAATTTACAATAATTACAAAATATAAAAATTTTCATTTTCCCACATTGACGACATGAATTAATTTAAATATCTGAAAATATATAGAAATAAATATATATAATATAACAAAAATTTTCTTTCAACTACTTACATCAATGGTAGTCTAAATGATGATTTCTTTTAAAGAACGCAACTGCCGAAGATAATTATAGAAACGAAACGAAAAAATAAACAAAAACAAACGAAACGAAAAAAACAACCCTTTTTTGCAATAAGAAAAAGGAACCATACAAATCTACTTAAGATGTGTGTCTTTATCTTTCGCTTTACTCTGTCTACATGTCTGTATATGTTTGTTTGCAATTTGACCACACTAGATTATTAATCTATTAACATTTATTAGAGAAATACATATTTAATTTAAATATTTTCTTTTGTCTTTTATTTTATTAATAGACAATTATTTTCACAAGCCGGTACCAACGCAAAATTTAAGTTTTAATCCTAAATTTTAGTTTTAATCCTCAATTTTGTTTTATGTATGAAAAAGAGAAACAAAAGTCTTCCATGGTTGATTTTTTTATATGTCTTATTAGAGTTGTACTTTTTAGTATCATTTTCCTTTTCTCTACTACATCTTGACATGCCGCGACATCTGCTTCATTCTGCGTATATCTCTCAATGTGGTTGTCGTCCACACTATTAATGTGCTTATCAGTACAATTTTTTTTTAGCAAAATTAATTAGTAAAACATTAGTATATTAGTAAAGCATTAGTATAAAACAGTTAAGTGCTGAATAAGTATAACAAAAATTTTAGCTGAAAACACGATTTTAGCAAAAAAATTTGCTAAAAAATAGTATACCTGATTTACAAGATGGTTTACTAACTTTTGTACTAACTTATTTTTTGAGTGTATTGTAAGCATTTATATGGGCACATATCTTACAATTTTAAAATTTTGTTAATTTATGCTATCGAACTATAAACACTTTGTTAACAGATTTATTCGCACAAATAAATTCAAACACTGGAATATTTTAAAATAAATACAGATGGAATATACTAACAAAAATAATACAAAATTTGTACTTAAACATAATCTGGGCCGACCCACTGAAATGATAAGTACATAGTCAAACTTTGGTAATGGGTGCCATAAAGTAATGAATTACCTTGTAATGTATACTTGTATCATTATCTTCCAACAAAAAGTAATGAGGTACCGATACTGGGTTACATAATGCATTAATTTGTAATGAGTACTCCTTACCTTCAGCATTATTTCGAAACATAGAGTAATGAGTTACCAATCGTTGGTTACATAATTCATTACATTGTCATGTATACTCCTCACCTTCAACATTATTTTAAAACATAAAGTAATGAGTTATCAATTATTGGACACTCGTGGATTACCATTTACATTATTTCAAAAAATGAAATAATGGCTTACAGAACATCATTTACATAATGCATTAAATGCAAACATAAAGTAATAGTTGAAATATTTCTTTGAAAATCTATATTTAGACATATTACTTACTGATTTTTTGTACGCATGAGGGTAAGGTACATATATATTTTTCACATCACGAACGAATACTCGAAGCACAACAGTTCGTTTACATTTCTATTATTTTGTCTTCGTGGTTTGCGTTGGAACCCTAATATAAGGTTGCCATCATATGAAAATCGTCTCGCCCTAATTAAGCTGCCGACATTAAAAAATCGTAGACATATGTTAAATGTTACGTTTCTATTAAAATTAATGAATGGTAGTCTTCATTCCGAATTTCTTCTTAACAAAATTAATATTCATATTCCTCTTCGATCATTAAGAAATTACAATATTCTAAGTATAAAATATTATATCACAAACTATGCTAATTTTGATCCATTTCGAAGAATTTGTGATGAATTTAATATGCTGTATTCATTTATAGATTTTAATAAAAGTTTGGAAATTGTGAAAAGAGATATTATATTACACTTAAATACATTAAACTAAGAACTTTATTATATTTTGATTGCATATGTTTAAATGCCATTCATATTAATTTTTTTTTTTTTTTTGGAATTTCCTTATTGTATTATGTATATATTGTACTTAAATTAGTCTGTAAGGATTATTCTATAGACTTTAATAAATAAATAAAAATAAATAAATAAGCAGCCCATTATTACCCAGCAAAATCTCGGTAATAGGTTGACATAACGGAACATGTTACATGGTGCATTACTCAGCGACTTTTGGTATTACTGACTGCCCATTAGTAATGCCAATTTCATATGTTTTTCTAATATAATTAGTTCGATTCTATACAAAATTAAATATTGACTACAAATTTGGCAACTTAAAAATATTATTCGATTTAAATAAAATAAATGTTGACAACACTTTACCTGTAAGTGAGGAGTAACATGTTACCGAAGTAAGTACTTACCTCGATGAACATGCCCTTTTTATAATAATAGAAAAGTAACACTTTACATCCTTATTACAAAAAATTTATTTTTCCACTCAAAACTTATAAAAAATTTCAAGTTCAAAACTTTTAGTTAAACATTTTTTAATTTTAATTTAATATCCGATATAGAAAAATTAAATTTTCTAAAAAAAAAAAAAAACTTAATTTCTCATTCTAAAACCTATTACCTATGGTAGATTTCTCGTCTAACATCCAAAATTATTAGAAATATTTGTAGTAATTTTTTTTTATATTTTTTTTTATGAAAATCCATTTGTACACACTTTACTTTTCCCAACCCGGTAACCATATAAGTAATCAGTTACTTTACCCCTTACTAGGTAATGAGTCCACCCACTACTTTTGTGCACATCGCCTGTCAAATTCATCAGTAAAGTAAGGTGTATTGTAATGCATGGAGCCATATGGCTATACATTACTTCACCCATTATTTGGAAATGAAAGGTTTTGCTGGGTAAGTCAGACAATTTAGACCAAACATCAATTTGTTTTACTATTTTTGGCACAATAAAAATATAGTATAGATAAATATGACAACAACCATAAAAATCCTGATAAAGGACAGACATTTTTAATGTAAAATCACTTGAACGTATTAACTTATATATTGTAAAAAGGTTTATTGGCCTCAAAATGTTATCAATATTTGGTATCCACTCAAATTGCCAGACGTAAGGTTTTAAGCAGACGTGCACTTTTGTCTGCATAACACCAAAAGAAGTACGCAAAAGTACTTTTTTTTAGCATCTGTACTTCTTTTTTTTACTTTTTTTTTTTTTTTTGAAACATAAATTTATAATTTGTTTTCTTATTTAATAACAAAACATTTATTCAGAGTATACAAAATCAAATGCAGGTTATTTGAAACTCCTTGTAACAATGTCTCTTGTTTGCTCAGCGCTGACAACTTTGACGATTTCTATCCATTTTGACGATTTTTGTTGTGAAATATGATAAAATGACGATTGATCGTTTTACAAAATTCATTGTATGGAAAATGAAAATTTTTAAAAATTTACAATTTGTATCCAGTTTTTGTTCTATAATTTATAGACAAAATTTTATAAAGCTTCTTTTTATTTAAAACGTCAACAAATGAAATAAAATGATCTCAAATTGAACAAAAATTATTAATTTGCCCATTTAATGATCAACTAAACATAAACGTCACCAATTTGGAGGATTTTTTTTAAATTTATTTTAAAATTTATTTCAAAAAACGATGATGTCTCCGAAATGTTCAATTGTTGAGAACAACGGTGAATTGATGTTGATGGCGCTTCACGCTCACTTTCTGCCACAGCAGCAATATTCTCGGGTGTACGCATTGTTTTTGGCTTTTCACGCTTTGGTTTATCGATGAGGATGCCAGTTTCTTTCACTTTTTTCACAAGATAACGAACATACGGACCATATTCGTTCAGCGGAAGGATAAAACTAATTATCTGTCAAATCAGACATGAGCTAAGTGTTACCATTAACAAAATAAGCACTAGTTGAAAAAAACGTTAGATGGCGGACCCTTTATAATGGTCATAATTTAAATCGTGACAAAATGTAATGTATTTGCGTAGGTTAATTTACTATTTTTAACTCCCTGGGGGTCTAAAATAAATCTGGTGGGAGCCACATTTTGTGGATATTAAAATAAAATAAATTTCTGAAATCGTTAAAGTACCCGGTTTTTAGGGCAAAGGGGCTTCACCCCCCCCCCCCCCCCCTTAACCGATAATAGAAACAATATACACTTAGGAAATTATGTTGCTACAGACGACTGCAATTGTAGTCAAAAACAAATGAAATTTTATTTAAAAAAAGGACGACTTACATTTCATTAAATTCAACTAACAGTGTCATTTGTTTTTTAATGTTCAAAAAATGACTAACAATTGTAGTAAAAATTAACCACATGGTAGTAAAAAATAAACCAAATTTTTTTTTTTTTATTTTTTTAAATAACAAAAAAACAACTGTAAAAAATGAATGTAAAATCATAAAACAGTCATTTGATGTGAGTTGTTTTTTTAAATGAACTACAAGGTTAGTTAAAAATTTTATTTGTTCTACAAATGACTTACATTTACATTAAAAATAATGAAACTGTATTACAACCCAAACAACTACATATTTTTAAAGCAGAAGTTCCCTGAGTGTACCTTTTTAAATCTAGGGGGTCACATTCTTATTGTTTTGTTTTAAGGAGTGGTCAAGAAATTAAACTTTTCACAAATTTTTTACAACAGTTCATATGATTTTATGAGTTTTTAAAATAAAAATATGTACTTTTTATTCTTAATTGTACTGCTTTTTTTTCTCGATGTACTTTTTTTGTCGATTTCATATCTGGCACTCTTAATTAATCACACATAATTTATTAATTTGATATAATCTGAACACTTTGTATAGATTACACTAGTTCACAATTTTAAAACAAAAAATGTATGCCTACTACATGCGACTAGATTTTTTTTTATGTATTAATAAAACCGAAAATTGCATTACAAAAAAAATTTTTTTATGTTGTTGTTTTGTTATCAACAAAATTTTAGTCAGGAGGGTGCTTGCAAAAATGTTTCTAATGTCAGCAAAATATTTTGCTGAAAATCATTGAGCTGATTTTTAGCAAAAAAAAAAATATCAGATTCAGCAAAAGTTTTGCTAACTTTATTAAAATTGCTTGATAAGAATGCTTGATTAAAAATTCCTTCCTAAAAGTTAGCAAAATTTTTGCTGAATATAAGCTGAAAATAAACTATAAGTTACAAAACGTAAAAATGTTCATACTCCCACATTCACGACATGAATTAATGTAATATCTTAAAATATATAAATATAATTATAGTGCCCATTTATGCTGTAAACTAGTGTTATTTGCATAATATTTGAATTAGTGAACTACAATATCAGCTTAAACAAGTGTATTCCATTACATGATATTGTATTTATAAGAAACATTCTATTATATAAGTATGTGTAAAGGTACTTCCATCCAAAGCGCACATTTACTTTTTATCTCTACTGCTGCGATTCTTATCAGCACCACTGTATATGAGTATTTAACAGCAGCTAAAAAAGTGTTCATTATCTTGCGAAATAAAACTCAGCAATTAGTTGCTATCGGTCCGCTCAAGACTAACGATCGTTTCGGAACAAACAAACAAAATAAACACAAAAAGTGTTAAATCAAGAAAAAAATTTTTATATCTTGTGTTTTAAGAATATATATATTTAAATAAATTAGTTTTTTATTTAATAATAAAATGATCAACAAACGCTTTCAAATCCTAACTAAATATTTATGTCAAAATTATGCATTAAAAAATATTACAAAATCATCATTTGTTTTGCGTAGGTAAGCTTCTTGAAATCGAATGGTTGTAATAACTATAATCAAAGACTATATGCAAATAGAGAGACTTTACTTCCTCCCAGCACCAAAATACCGAACTCGGGCATGGAAATGAAAATATTTTTTTTACTCTAAAAAATTGTGCAGCATGTTGATAAGAAATTGTTGCTTAAAAAATTCACCTTTTTGCTTATATTTTCTTATTTTTCATTAAAATGCAATGCACTTTCAACTTTTAAATATCTGCAACAAATAAAAGTGAGCAGATTGAGAGAGAGAATGAGGTGAAGAGAAACACACAGCTATAACTATGATCAGTGTTGCCAGGTATGTTGAGCAATTTTCCAATAAAAATCGTAATTATATTTTCAAAAATCGTCAAAAAATCGTCAAAACAAAAAATATTCGTTACAAGTGGGATAAAGTTTTAATAAAAAAAAAAGAATAATAAAGTAATTCACATTTCAAGTGCTCATGTACTATCGGTGTAATATAATACGATTTTTTACACTTTTCTGTAATTTAAACTTCGAAAATCATGATTTTTTATAACTATAGCACTATACCACTTTAACTGTTAATTCCTTCTACATAATTCTGTAAACACCAATTCAGTAGCACAATTTTTAAATCTTAAATTATTTTACATAGTTTAGAAATTCTTTAACAATGTTATTTTCTTTAAATAATAAATTTGGACTTCTATTAACGAATTAAAGTTTCAAATTGCATTACATGTGATGACATAGTTTAATAAAATAAATTGTGAAATTTTTAACTATTTCATATTTTTCATTTTGGGTTGGTTTTAAATATTGCTAAAAATTATTTATTATTTTATTTATTATTTATTTTAAATAATAATTTATTTTTATTTAAATATTGTTTATTACATCATGTCTTTCCATTTTCAAATATAAATTCTGAATTGTTGAAGTTTCACTTTGGAACACCTTATCTATAATATTATTTGGCCTATTTTTTAAGCACCGGATTTATTTTTGGATTTATAAATCAGAATATTCGAACTCGATGTTTGTTTCGCAATAACGCGGATGTTTTTATTAATTTAAAAAATATTTTATTTTTATATCAATCTTACACTAGTTAAACTTTATAAAAATAGAAATATTAAAAAAAGCAAAAGCATTCAATAACTTTTCATAATAACCATTGGCTATCACAGAAACACTAACAGCGGAGTGGAAATTTAAAAAAAGCGATTCCATTAAAGACATGTTTCTTCTTATGTAAACGGGTTTAGTTTTCTATTTATCCTGTTTGATTTTGAAATATCTTGAACTAGTTAAAGTCAAAATAACGCTAAAATACCGAAACAACGATTTATAACGTTATTTTGTTGATGTAACAAAATTTAATGCGAAGAATTTTGAAATAAACTCTGTAAAAACACATGCCACTATTGGAATCGTAGCTTTAAAACGTTCATAACGGCATTGGTGTGGCCGTGGCCGTGGCAGGCAAATGCCATTGTAATGAAAAGGTAGTGTTTGCCAACCATGAAAGCACATACTCAGGGAACTTCTGCTGTAAATACTTGTCATTGTTTCAGTTGTAATACAGAAGAAATTTAAATTTTGACTACAATTGCAGTTCATTTAAAAAACAAACCACATTAAATTACAGTATTATGAATTTACATTCATTTTATACAGCAGTTTTCTTTATTTAAAAAAATAAAACAAATTAATGTTTGATTATTTTTTACTGCACTGACTGAACCCCTCATTAATAATACAATTGTAGTTAATTTTTTGAACATTAAAAAACAAATGACTATGTTAGTTGAATTTACTAAAATGCAAGTCGTTCATTTTTCAAGTAAAATTTCATTTGTATTTAGCTACATTTGCAGTGGTCTTTATTAAGTTAAACTAGTGTTATTTGCAAATTATTTGTATTAGTGAACTACAATATCAGCTTAAACAAGTGCATTCTACTACATGATATTGTATTTATAAGAAACATTCTATTAGATAAGTCTGTGTAAAAGTACTTCCATCCAAAGCGCACATTTACTTTTTATCTCTACTGCTACGATTCTTATCATCACCACTGTATATGAGTATTTAGCAGCAGCTAAAAAAGTGTTCATTATTTTTCAAAACAAAACTCAGCAATTAGTTGCTATCGGTCCGCTCAAGACTAACGATCGTTTTGGAACAATCAAGCAAAATAAGCACAAAAAGTGTTAAAGCAAGAGAAAATTTATTATCTCTTGTGTTTTAAGAATATATATATTTAAATAAATTAGTTTTTTATTTAATAATAAAATGATCAACAAACGTTTTCAAATCCTAACTAAATATTTATGTCAAAATTATGCATTAAAAAATATTACAAAATCATCATTTGTTTTGCGTAGGTAAGTTTCTTGTAATCGAATGGTTGTAATAACTATAATCAAAGACTATATGCAAATAGAGAGACTTTACTTCCTCCCAGCAACAAAATACCGAACTCGGGCATGCAATTGAAAATATTTTTTTTTACTCTGAAAAATTGATCAACATGTTGATAAAAAACTGTTACTAAAATATTATATTTTCTTATTTTCTATTAAAATGCAATGCAATTTCAACTTTTTAATTTCTGCAACAATTGTTTACGAACAAATAATTGTGAGAGAGAATGAGGTGAATAGAAACACACAGATATAACCAGTGTTGCCAGGTATATTGAGCATAAAATCGTAAAATTTTCCAATAAAAATCGTCATTATATTTTCAAAAATTCGTCAAAACAAAAAATATTTGTTACAAGTGGGATAAAGTTTTAATAAAACAAAAGAATAATAATGTAATTCACATTTCAAGTGCTCATGTACTATCGGTGTAATGTAAATACACTTTTCTGTAATTTAAACTTCGAAAATCATGATATTTTATAACAATAGCACTTTATCATTTTAATTGTTAATTCCTTTTACATAATTCTGTAAACATCACTTCAGTAGCTCAATTTTTAAATCTTATATTCTTTTACAAAGTTTAGAAATTCTTTAACAATGTTATTTTCTTTAATTATTAAAATTGGACTACCATTAACGAATTAAAGTTTCAAATTGCATTACATGTGATGACATAGTTTAATAAAATAAATAGTGAAATTTTTGATTATTTCATATTTTTAATTTTGAGTTGGTTTTTAATATTGGTAAAAATTATTTATTATTTTATTTATTATTAATATTATTATTTATACAAGTTTGTTATAATTTTTATTAAAAATAAAAATTATGTTTTTTTTTTTTTTTTTTATTATTTATTATTAGTTAAATATTGTTTATTACTGCATGTTTTTCCATTTTCAAATACAAATTGTGAATATCTGAAGTTTCACTTTGGAACACTTTATTTATATTGTTATTAGGCCTGTTTTTTAAGCACCGGATTTATTTTTGTTTCGCAAAAACTTGATGTTTTTTTTTAATTTAAAAAATATTTTATTTTTATCTCAATCTTACACTAATTAAACTTTAAAGAAATATAAATATTACAAAATGCAGCGTTGGCATTCAATAACTTTTCATAATAACGATTGGCTATCACAGTAACACTAATAGCGGAGTGGAAATTAAAAAAAAAAAACGATTCCATTAAACCCATGTTTCTTCATATGTAAACTGGTTTAGTTTTCTATTTAACCTGTTTGAAATATGTATCTTGAACTAGTTAAAGTCAAAAGAACGCTAAAACACCGAAACGACGATTTATAACGTTATTTTTGATGTAACAAAATTTAATGTGTAGAATTTTGAAATAAACCCTGTAAAGACACATGCCACTATTGGAATCGTAGCTTTAAAACCTTTATAACGGCATTGGTGTGGCCGTGGCAGGCAGCTGTCATTTTAATAAAAAGGTAGTGTTTGCCAACCATGAAAAAAGTGAGCACATACTCAGGGAACTTCTGCTGTAAATATTTGTCGTTGTTTACTTGTAATACAGTATTTTTAATTTTAAGTGAAAAAACAGTCATTTGTAGAAGAAATTTAATTTTTGACTTACAATTGTAGTTCATTTAAAAAACAAACCACATTAAATTACAGTTTTATGATTTTACACAGTATTTTTTTTTATTTAAAAAAATAAAACAAATTAATATTTGTTTATATTTTACTGCACTGACTGAACCACTCATTAGTAATACAATTGTAGTTAATACAATTGTAGTGAACAGTAAAAAACAAATGACTATGTTAGTTGAATTTACTTAAATGTAAGTCGTTCTTTTTTCAGGTGAAATTGCATTTGTTTTTAGCTGCATTTGCAGGGGTATTTACCGTTATTAAGTGCAGATAATAAATTAAAATAAACCTAACATGAATCCACAAAATAACTTTTTTGCTAAACTTTCAATAAGAAATAGTTTTTAATTTTAACGAAATAATAAAAATCCAAAAATAGATCCGGTGATTTTTTTAATAATAGCAAATAAACATGTTTTGCTGACATATTAAACGTTTGTCAAAAAGTCGTCATTTTGGAAGCAAAAATCGTCAAATCGTCATTTAGTAAATTTAGGTACCAAAAATCGTCAAAATGACGATAAATCGTCAAACCTGGCAACAGTGCACACAGCTATAACTATGATTATTGTTTTGTAATATCTCTCGAATTACATCAAAAACCGAAGTATGTGCAAATAAAATAAATGTTTACCTACAAAGTGCAATTAAACCTTACACGTCGGGGCTATAGTCTCTTTTAGCTGGCATTAATAAAACCTCTGAGTTTTTATATTAAATATTGCTATCGCTGAAAAGAGGAGATTTTCAGTAGGAAAAACAATCGTGTATTTTTTTTTTGTTTATATCAATGCATAATATACTTTTAGTTCAATACGAGTACTACAATATTTGTTATATTAACAACTGTTTGTTTTTATAGAAAATATGTTCAGAAAGTCAGTAGTTTTGTGTATTTTGTTTATTGAATAACACATACACTTAGAATACTATGTAGTTAAAAACAAATGAAATTTCACTTGAAGAAATTCAGTAAATTCAACTAACATTGTGATTTGTTTTTTACTGTTCCAAAATTGAACCACAATTGTAATAAAAATGAACCACATATGCAGTAAAAAAATATATAAACATTTATGTGTTTGAATTTTTTTAATAAAAAAAAACTATACTTATTTTTTTCAATGACCAATATTTAAATGAATATATCTAAATAAAACTATTAAGTTTTACTGCATTATACAATTTTTTATAGTTTTTTAAAAATTTGTACACTGTAGTTTACCAGGGTTGTCAAAGGGTTAATGAAACTTGTCCATTCTTCACACTTTAAATAAACAAAATTATATTTTTTATAACATTATATATAAGCTTGCATTATGTTAATGAAAGGCTTCAATTTACGAATTCCAGTGCTACTTCATTGTTTTTATGCTAAAATTCAGTAATATTATGCAACAGTTTTAAACTCAAAAAACATATTGGCGCCCAATAACAGCAACATAAAGTTTTTCGTATTTTACCAGTTAAAACAGAGTTAATAGTGTTCATTCGAAGTTTCTAGTTTTTTGCTCTAACTGTATATAAAAAATCAACAAATTTTATTATCATTAAATCGAAAAGTTTAGATAAAAACAATCGAGTGCAAAATTGTTTCAAAAATAAACTTTTTTAAAACTCTGTCAATTTGAACTAGTAGTATTTGTTTGGGTTAATTAATTTTTACATACACTCATGAAAAAATTTCACCCCAAGAAAAAATTTCATCTATATTTGAACTACTTTTTCAAACTAAAATTTAGTAATTCTTAATTCTCATGAATTATATGAATTTGCCAGATAATTTATACCACAATTGTTTAAAAAAAAAAAAAAGTTTTTGCTACGTTATTTTCTCCTAGTTTTATTAATCATAAAATAGGGCATATCTCAGAAACTAGGCGAGATACACCAAAAACCACTTTTATTCCCGGCAATAAATATTGACTTGCCTCCTCAGGTCAGATGTGGAACAAAAGTTTTTTTTTGTGTCTACACTATCAGTATCACTTGTATATGGCGTTATTTTCTCATAGTTTTATTGTTATAATCATAAAATAGGCTATATCTCGAAAACTAAGCAAGATGCAGTTAAACTCCGTTCTTTTATTCCCGCTAATAAATATGGACTGGTCAGATCTGGAGAGAACATTTTAAGAGAAATTTTCTGTTGATTTAGTTTAAAAATTCTGTTGATTTAGCTAAATTCTTAGTTAATTTAACTACAATTGTCAACCAAAATTTAGTTCTTCTCCAATTTAGGTCACCTAGTTAAATTTAGCATTCTCAACTTCAATGAAAATCTCAACTTCATTGAAAATTATGCTGGCTCAATTTCAGGTACTATTTTCTGTTGTCGTAGCTCAAATTTTAACTATTTGTACGGGTTTTTTTTGTGAGTGTACAATTATTCTATTCATCTATTTTTAAACCCTTATCAAAAGTATATAACAGTATTTCACTTGATAGCCTAAACAAACAATTATAACATTTAAAATAAATAATTTTGTTTTATATAATTCTAGTTTATCATCTAACACCGGACCACAAACTGCTGTAACAGAATCCAATCAAAGTTATATCAACTATATTGGTAAATCTCCCTATGTTTACCGGAATGTGGGTCAAGAATTGGAAAGAGTTGCCGCCGAATATGGTACCACAGAAGCCATCGTTTCCTGTCATGAATTGCAAAGATATACTTTTAAATCATTGCTCGAAGAAGTTGATCGTTTAGCGGCCGGTTTTCATAAATTGGGTTTAAAAAATGGCGATCATATTGGTATATATGGTCCAAATAATGTACATTGGTATTTAACCATGTTGGCAGCTTCAAGGGCTGGTTTAACATCTGTCGGTATAAATCCAGCATTTCAGGCTCCAGAAGTGGAATATTGTCTTAAGAAAGTTAATGTTAAGGCCATAGTATCACCTTTAACCTACAGAAGTCAAAATTATTATGACACTATAAACAAAATATGTCCAGAGTTACCTCGAAGTGAAAAGGGTAAAATAAAGAGTAAAAATTTACCACATCTAAAAGCTGTAATTATTAATACCGATACTCAGCTAGAAGGAGCTTTAACATTTAATGAAGTCTTAGATTTGGGTAGTAGAAATGGCAGTGAGAATATATCTAAATTACAGCCCTATATTATACCCGATTCTCCCTGTAATGTACAATTTACTTCGGGTACTACGGGTCATCCCAAGGCGGCAGTTTTGTCACATTTTAATTTTGTTAATAATGGTATTCACATTGGTAATCGGAATAATTTGAGTGGCGAAAGAATATGTGTTCAAGTACCACTATTTCATGCATTTGGAGTTGTTATCACAATCATGGCTGGCATGAGTCATGGTGCCACTTTAGTATTACCCGCTCCTGGATTTAATCCTGAAGAGTCTCTTAAGGCCATTGTTAAAGAAAAATGTTCGGTTATACATGGTACACCCACCATGTATGTTGATGTTATAAAAAAACAAAATGAACTGCAAATGCCCATAGAAACTTTAAAAATGGCGGTAACTGGAGGTGCTCCCTGTTCACCAAAACTTTTCCTTGACATGCAAAATGTGTTAAAGGTGAAAGAAGTACGTAATATATTTGGTCTAACCGAAACTACTGCCTCCATATTCCAATCGCGACCTGGTGAAACCATGGAACAAGTATTAAATACCGTTGGTCATATTCAAGACCATATTGAAGCTAAAGTTATTGATTCGGAGGGTCAAATTGTACCATTTGGTCAACCTGGTGAACTATGTGTGAGAGGATATCTAACCATGCTGGGTTATCATGGTGATGAACAAAAGACTAAAGAAACTATTGGATCTGATAAATGGTTGCGTACAGGGTAAGGCTTGATGAAGAGTGTAATTTGATTGTTTTCTTATTGATTAAATTTTTTTGTAGTGATCAATTTGTTTTACAACCTGATGGTTATGGCCGCATTGTTGGTCGTCTAAAGGAGATGATTATTCGTGGTGGTGAAAATATTTTCCCTAAAGAAATTGAAGATTTTCTTAACTCTCATGATGATGTCATTGAAACACATGTAAGTAAACACTCGTAAAAAAAGTTAGTTCAAAAGTATATTAAACGGGTTCTAATTCAGTAAAGCTAATTTTTTCTGTTGTTATCGTTTAAATCAGCTATTTAGCTTAAGTTCTTAGTTATCTCATTTCACCACAAAAGCAAATTTTATACGTATTTGAACTAATTTTTTAATTTAGTATTTTGTGATTCTCAAATTTAAAAATTTTCCAGTTAATTTAATTAATTAAACATAAAATATTCTATATCTTGTAAACTAGGCGAGAAAGAGCAAAATGTTTTAGTCCGTTATTCTGTATCTATTAAGTGGTCTTAATTAACCTCTGGTCAGTTCTTAGTTAATTGAACTGCAACTGTCAACCAAAATTTAGTTGTTTTAAAACGTAGGTCATCTAAATTGAGCATACTGTGATTCTTAACTTCATTGAAAACTCTGCTGTCGCAAATTTAGGTACTAAGTTGCTGTTGTCTTTGATGATTTTTCAATTATTTGAACGGCCTTTTTTATGAGTGTAAAACATACTTGGGATATTTTCATTGGCTATGGAGCTTCACTAGCATTAGAAACAAATTTCATTGTCATTTTCGTTCCAATATTTATTAATCCAATTTCACTCGTTTCCCCTCCATATCGTCACATTCCAATAAAACAACTTTTAATTCTTTAATCGGAATGTTTTAATTTGTATCTTCACTTAAATTGTTTATCAAAAAAAAATAAAAATAGATCATAGGGACCGAAAATTAAGCTTTGGATATACAGACCTTGTAACATGATCTGTATATTTAAATGGCGAGTATCCGAAAAACTAAGCGAAATAGCGCAAAACAGACAACATTTTTCTAAAACCGGATTAAAAACGCATTATAATAACACAAATGGTTAGGTTCGGGAGCGACACCGATGGGTTAATTGTTTTAATATTGGTGCAGGTTGACTGCTTTAGTTTTTCTTAATTTACTATCTTGAAACCCCGATACTTCGCTACCGGTAGTTTTAAAAAAACGGTAAAAATTTTTTCTTACGAATTTTCTCTTAAATAAATTTATTTCGCATCCTGTAGTATATATTTCAATTTCAAGATTTAAAAGATTTAGTTTAAAGCCTTTGAATACATATTTCATAAAACTTGTTTATCTTTTTAACCCCATTTATACAAAGGTTTTATGAAAAGTCAAAAAAGTATGTTCATATGTTTTGCGCAATAGAACAAAAAGATGACGTCTCCGATTTGTTCTATTGCGTTAAACTGAAAAAAAAATCGCAGTCTTAGCGGATGATTTTTTGCTAGCTCCAGTGGTTTAAAATTTGTAAACAAATGAGTTTTGACAAGGTGTCTAAACGAATACTTTTCTACTTCTAGAAACATCCCCCACCTCCATCGTAGGAATTTTAAAAAATCCTGTCCAATTAGATGTCTACGCTGGATTACGAATTCATTTACCAAATTTCAAGTTTCACCCTTAAGGGGTTTGGCCAGACTACCAAGAGGATATCTTTCCTCTTTTGCCCATCTCTGTAAGAATCTTTAAGAATTTCGTCTAAGCAGATGTCTATGCAATATTTGGAATCCTCATACTAAGTTTATCGCTTAAGCGCTATGCCCATTCCGCCAAGGAGGAGTTTTTTATCCATCATGCCCCGCCCCTATGAAGTTTCTAAAAATCCCGTCTAACATGGAGGGTATTCCGACCCGCACCTGTAGATATGAATGCACTTTGGCTATGTTGAAGAAAATAAAAATTAAATGGCTTGTATTTTTTTAGCTGCCCAATCTCACGTTTAGAGGCTACTAAGTGGGCTCAAAAAATTACCCCATTTTTAGTTTTTTATCAGATTATTTCGTTCTATATTAAGATAGACGACTTTAAAGCGTTCTTGTTAATAAAAAAATCATGGTTGGCAGGCAAAAACACTAAACTACCTTAAATATCGTTACAGAAATATTTAAAAACCCGTAATACTTAAAATACCGTTACCGATTTAATTGAAATTCCGATATAAATACCATTACCGAAATAACTAAAATACCGTTACCGAAATAAATAAAATAGCGGTACCCTTAAATAACCGTTACCAAAATAATCTAAAATAGAATTACTTTTAAAATAGCAATTCATATTTTTTTATCAATTTAAGGCCCGATTACTGAATTTCCAGTTTCCGCATATGTTATTGTTTCCCACATACATTTTTAACGGGGTGTTAGTCGTTTTATTTCGTTACATGATAAATAATTAAAAAATAATTTTAAAAAATTTGTTCGTATGTAAAATAACTTTACCCTCTTAAAACCGTTACCGTTATCCTTAAAATATCGTTACCAAAAAATATCGTACCTTACCTTAAAATATCGTTACCGAAATACCTAAAATACCGTAACCGCTAAAATACCAATACCGAAATTACTAAAATACTGTTATGGCTAAAAACCAGTTATCGAAGTAACTGAAATGTCGTTATCGAAATAATAGAGAATTTCGTTACCCTAAGCGATAACCGCATCGAACAGGTTACCATCGATGAAAAAAAATTATTTTAAGTAAAAAATTAACGCTCTTTCAAGTACACTCACAATATTTTTTCCGAAAAGACTACCAAATATACATACTAAATTAATAGAAAATCATTTAAAAACAGGACTACTTACTTTTCGTTTAAAACAATGTATTTTTTAGTTTATTTTCAACTGTTAAAAAATTAATTGACAAAATCGGTAAGAACAATAGATTTTTTTTCGTTTTATTTAGAAAATTTTAACTGATATTTTAACTACTACCGAAAGTCCGTTTTTTTGGGTGTTTATTTTGTTTATTAAATAACACAGAATAGTTCACAAATATAGATGGATGAGATTAGAAAAATAAACAAAAATCTAAAAATAGAATATTTGTGTTGTTAGTGTTGTCACTTCTGAGTATAATATACAATAACAGAAAAGCTAATAGGAAAGAAAACTGAAATTTAGCTGCATTAGATTCGAGGCCATACTTGGGTGTGATCGCTAAACGGTCATGGCTTGGTATTGTTACGTTTGTAATGTAAGATGAGCGCAGGTTTGATTCTTACAGCCGGAAGTTGTTGAAAAATTTATCATATAGAGCCATTCTGACAATTATAAGACACAAATAATAATACAATTTAAATGGAAAATCACTGATGAGCCTGTCCATAAAAAGAGGCAGAAACTAGTCTAGTCTGATTTAAAAATTAATAGTGTTTATAATTTTTAGAGAAAAACGTTTATTCTTCTTCTTAATCTCAACATTTCTTTTTAAATAACGGTTGAGCTTTTATGGAAAAGTTTTTGTGAGTTTACTTGTAGTTGAATTTAGCTAAAAATAATTCATATTCCTCTTTTATTTAATCGAGGTGTTTTCCGATGTTTGTAATCATAGGCAATATGTATATCAAAATTTTAGTTTTCTTGATTACTTTAACCATGCATACAAACAAATCTTTTATTCGTAAATTAAAACATATCCAAAGTCATTAAAATTTGCAGGTTCGGGTCGGCATACCTCCCTTGGTAGTTTTTTATATATCCCTTAAAGCAGGTCTAGGTACACATAAGCGAATATAGCAGTTAAAAGCGATAGCCAGTAAAAAATATAGCCGCTTAAAAGCTCTACACTGAGAGAATTATCTGCATGATATAAATTAGTTTTTGCATTAGATCTATGAAATGTCACTGGAATTCGTCCACTGCAATAATGGGCAGGGGCTTCACTGTCTATTCTGAGGCTTCTGGACCGTGTTCAGGGGAGGGCGGTGAAGCTTATCAATGACAGTAGTGTATCCAACTCTATTGATTCATTGGAGCATCGTCGGAATATGGGTTGTGTGACACTTTTCTATCGATATCACCATGGGAGATGCTCATCTGAGATAAGTTAACTTATTCCACGAGCCCGAGTTCTTATTCGTAATACTCGCTTATCTAGTAAAACACATCCGTTTGTAGTTGATTGTCCTGTGTTTCGCACAACGCATTGCAGAGATAATTCGTTTTTTAGTCGAACGATTCGTATGTGGAACAAACTTCCCGCAGAAGTCTTCCCTGTTACTTACAACTTATAAAAATTTAAATCAAATATCCACAAACACTACTCCCTCTTTCCTCCCTCCCATACCCTATTTTCCTGAGTAGGGGGCATCCCCTGAGTATTGGTTAAAATTAAAAAAAACGTTGTCCACTGCTTTTTTTTAAAAAAGGAGTGGTTTTAGCAAGTTTTATACTTTTAGTTATTTCAGCAACGTTATTTTAGGAATATTGGTATTTTTTATTTATATCGGTAACGGGGCTTTACGGATAACGGTATTACAATTATTTCAGTTACGGTAGTTTAAAGACAACGATAGTCAGTTGAAATGATGTTGAATCGATAACCGTATTTTAGCCCTATTGCCTGCCACCGTGAAACTTATATTTTCAGATCATTAGATAGATATTTTTTTACTAAAATATTAACTATTTTTCTTACAGGTAATTGGTGTTCCCGATGAACGTATGGGTGAAGAAATCTGTGCTTTTGTACGTCTACACAATAAAACTGCCAGCCTTAGTCGCGATACTGTTAAAGAATTTAGTAAGGGTAAATTGGCCCATTTTAAAGTTCCTCGCTATGTGATAACTGTTGACGATTTCCCCAAAACAACGTCAGGCAAAGTACAAAAATTCAAATTAATTGAAGTTTTTAAGAAAGCAAATGAAAACAAATAATTAATAGTGATATATTAGGTTTAAACGATAGTAAAATGTGTATTAAAATAATTTGTATTGTGTAATTAAATAAATTAAAACTAACAAATAATTGTGAAAAAAATAAATAAATAAAAAATAAAATATATGAAAAACTTAATGCCCCTGTATAACAAGAATTAATAATAGTTATTTCTTTAAAACTTTATTTTATGTATTGTCTCTAGATTAGGCTTGGGCATTTTAGGTCTTTTATAAGATCGCTCTTTACAGTTCAGCTCCTTTCAATGAACTAGTTCGCTCTTCTAGTTCAACAGCTCTTTATCCTAAATTGTGCTGTGCGACACGAACTATTTGAAGTGAATTGAATCAGCTGATGCGAAACAAAATGTGTAACTTTCTATTAAATTTACTATCGGAGAATAATTCAACACTTTAAAATATATTTAAAATTATTGTTAAATCATAAAATGGTACGTAATTATAAAAATTTTAAATTATTTAAAAAAAAATTGACCTGGCAACATTAAAAAAACTCAAAAGCAACATAAAGAAAATAAATATTACTCAAAAGACAAAATGAACGAAAAGAGCGAAAGACATAAAACAGCTGATGATTGTGATCCAGCTCACTAGTTCAAAGAAAAGACTAGTTCAATTGAACTAGGTCGTTCACGAACTACACAACTCTACTCTAGATTGCTCCTAGTCGGTTCAATAGTTTCTCAGATACATCGCAATAACGAGTTTTTGCCTTCTCACATAAATTTGTGTTTACTGAAATAAAGCGAGTTTTATAAATTAAAACCATATTTTTACTATTTATTGAAAATTCAATTCCTGAAAACTTTTTATTTACTGGTACACTCAAAAAAATTAGTTAGTACACTTATAATAATCCATGCTTAAAAATACGAAATTTATATCAAAATAACGAATACTTTCGCAAAATGATCTAAATTTTGTTTATTTTACAAAAATTATTGTTATTTTGACATTTTGTCGTATTTTTACGCATGGATTATTCTCAGTGCAGTGCAGTACAGTTTTTCAGCAATTTTATTACTGAAATTGTGTTCTCAGCTAAAATTTTAGTTATACTTATTCAGCACTTAACTGTTTTGAACGAATGTTTTACTAAAGTTTTACTAATAGTTAACTAATGGTTTACTAATTTAGTTTGCTACAAAAAATTGTGTTGATAAAAACAATAATAGTGTGTAGAACGACAAGATTGATAGATGTACACAGAATTACGTAGATGTCTAGGTATGTCAATTTGTAATACAGGCAAGCAAAATTAGTACAACTATTATAAGACATATATACAAAACAAATAACTGTATACAGGCGCGGATCCCAAAAAAGGCTTTGGGGAGCGAAATTAGAGTATTTTAACTAACTTTTCTAATCTTTTTCAAATATTTGTATTGAAAAATTTTATTTTGGGGAAGGAAATTACCCATTTTACCTCCCCCTGGATCCGCGCCAGATTGTAGAAAATATGTGTATATGTTTGTTATACATAAAACAAAAAGACACCAACCATTTATATAGTACATATAAATTGTGAATATAAAAAACTCTAATATTTTATTTATGCCGACTTTTCAAAGAAATAGTTTATTAATTAATATAACTTCAGGTTAGGGTTGGCAGACGGCCAAAATTTCGCAAACATATGTTTCACGTTCCTGGAAATGTACTTTTAATAATACTTGTAACGGCAACTGAACACACTACTCTTACCATATTTTTCAGTTTTTCAATTTTTAAGATAACTTATTTCCTTACGACATTATCGTCGGTTGAACTTGATAACAAATTTGAATTTTTTAAAATTTTGCATTGCGGGACTTTAAAATTGCTGTTACAACCTCAATTTCAATTTACAATAATGTCGTAAGAAAATAAGTTATTTTAAAAATTGAAAAACTGAAAAAAATGGTAAGAGTAGTGTGTTCAGTTGCCGTTATAAGTATTATGAAAAACACATTTCCAGGAAGGTGAAAAGTCGGAGCATTTTGATCAAAAAATACACTTTTCTCGTTAATATAGCTCGAACGCCTGATGTCGGAGAGTGAATCTAAGGCCAGATTTAGATTCAGCGTACCTTGTACCTTTAGATAATCTTTCAAAGTATAATTTAGTTCTAGTGTCAAACATTTTGCGACCTGAATCTGTAGGTGTAAAAAGTACTTACATGTACTCACAAGTGCTCCCCACTGTATGTAACAAAATCATTGTTCGACTTAGGGCCATTATTACAACTTGCCTTTAAAGTAATTGTTAGTAAAAGGTAACTTTAGCTAAAGTGAGGAAAAAAGTGAGCTATAATGTTTTTCTTTATTACAAATTCCGAATAAAATAAAATTAATATTTTTGATAATGTGGCAGCAACAAACTAAAAATCGATTATTGGTTTATGAATTGGTTTATAAAAATACGTAGTGGCAACGTACTTTTATTTATTTGTTTACAAACAAACAATAATTTGTGAAATTCGGTTTTGAAATTCGGTATTTTCTTCTTTTTCTTTACAGAGCAGAAAATGTGGTAACTTTAAACCAGTGATGTGCTTCCTCTCAATTTCCAACCACACGGGGTTACAGAAGAAAATGCTGCTTACGCTGCGTCAACACACGTACACTATAAACATCTTCGTATGGCTTTCGATGTGCATATTCGGCTTTTGCTTTGTTCTCACTGAGTTAAAAGAAAACAAATCAATTGTAGTTGAACCATTGTTGAAGCAACACCACGCTGCGGAACACAAATAAAAATACACGTAGAAATATGTTTGATGATGAATGGGAAAATACTTTTTTTTTTATAGAGAATATGGATGACGATGCACAATGCTTAATTTGTAATAAAATTATAAGTGAAAAATTTTTATTTATTTATTTTTTTATTTAAAAACCCTAAACAAACACCAGTGAAATATTCGTATTTTAAATAAAAATATTAATTGACCCAGCAATATCTTTACTTATAGAAATAAGTCTGTAGAAAAAGCATAAAAAGTAACTAAAAACTAGTTAAAAATGACCCCGCAGAAAAAAACCAGTTGAATTAACAGATTTTTAAACTAAATATTTGTAGACTTAAAATAGCAAAAATAAACCTGATGAATAGTAACAAAGTAACAAAAACACCTGCTAACATTAGCAAAACTAATTACTAAATATCTGTACCCAAATAAAATCATAAACATTTTGAAAATTTTAAGTTTTTTTTAATGCAATTAAAAATTTTCCGTTATTAAATCAGAAATTTACAATTATTTAGCAAAAATTTCAGTTGGTTTAACAATTTAACCTGTTATTTGCATTTTACAAAATTCGGGCTAAATTTAGCAAAAAAAAAATGTTAACACAACAGTTTTTGTTTGATATTTTAAGTCTGCAAATATTTAGTTAAAAAATCTCTTAATTCAACTGGTTTTTTCTGCAGAGTCACTTTTATCTAATTTTTAGTACCTTTTTTTTGCTATTTCTACAGACTTATTTCTAGGAGTGTACCAAAATTATATTTGAAATTAATTCTTGTACAGTCATAGAAATGAAAGCTATACTCATAGAAATAAGTCTGTAGAAATAGCAAAAAAAAGTTACTAAAAATTAGTTAAAATGCCCTGCTAATTTTAGCCCGAATTATGTAAAATTTCTATGAGCGCATTTGTACAGCTTTATTTCTATGAGTGTAGCTTTCTTTCTATGCAAAAAATCTATTTTTTTAAATTGTAACAAAATTTTTTTCACTTGAGTACACACACTAATATGATACAACGCTAAACTGTTTCTGAGCCATGGTGGTTCCCAGGAGCCCTTGTCCGCTTAAGCCGAAATAGAAAAAAATATATATTTTTTAGTTTCAAAGGGGTTCATATATTAAAAAATATATTTTTATGAAATTCACTTTTTTCAAAAAAAATCTTTTTTCTGCAATTGAAATTTATTATCAGTGTACCGTAGAATAAACTTCGTTTTTTCGCTGCTACACACACAAGTATAAATGCAATAGTGTGCGTAAAGAACATCACTGCTTTAAACACATAAACCTTACGTTTAAAGTTAAAGGCCACAATGTCTTCCCTTTAGCTTATGGGTCACTTTTAGCTTAAAGTATACTTATAATAACGAAAAACTAATAATCTGTCAGATAACATCCGAACTTTATCTATTGGCAAGTTGTAATAATGGCCCTTAAATGAATTGACAATACTCTAAACTTTCATTTAAGGTATGACATTAAGCTTACTTACACCCTTTTTTGTTTTATGGTTGCTATATTTAAATTAACTATTTTTTAAGTCCAACTGTAAGTTTTAGGACTCATAAAAATTGAATAGCAAAACATACATATCGTCACTTAAAATGCAAAAGGGCGCAACTAAAAAAATTTCCAAAATTGGATTTATTAATGATTATGATTCATTAGGCTAAAATAAAGATTTTTTAAATAAATTTCGAAACTAATGTGTTTTGTTTTCGAGCATTTTCTTGGTTGTCCTGTAAAATATTAAAGTATTAAAATACTGATTATGAAGCACTGCATCGAACTGTATTTCTGTGCAAAACTTTTTGGTTCTATTAACGATTTTGTTAAAATAAGTATGGACTTTTTTTGCTTCTCCTGCAAAAAAAAACTAAATATATTAGTTAAGTTCTTTTGCATTTTATGTGACGATATATTTTATTAAGAAAAATATACATAAAGTTTTAATGCGTAGTACGTGCTTTTTTAGCCCATTATAAATAAAATAGTATTATTTTATTTAAAAATAATGACTGCAGTAGGCCGTTATTAAAAAGTAAATATTTTATATTTTAAAATATGTATAGCGGAAGTTAATGATATATTACACAGTTAAACAATGCATTTATAAAAAAGATCTTCAACCTTGCAAAACCCAAATAGCGAACTTTTGAGTGCTCGCCATTTATTTATTTTTTTTTGTTCCTAATCCGATTTTCAAAAACATATTTGCAATCTTCTAGAAGAGACTAACAAAACACATGCTTATATGTGTGGTTATCTCTCACAGTTCCCGAGATATTGCCATTTGAAAATGTGAAATTCCAAAGTTGGTCCGACTCAGGTCAAGTTTTTTGCGAAGAGCGGGACGAAATCGGAGACAATTTTTTTTCTTTCTAATATTTGTTATTTAACCATGAAAATTTTTAATTCTTGATAAAAATGGGGTCAATACTCAATAACTACTTTCGTTTAAATTAGAAATTAAAAAAAAAAATTAAATTATTGCAATTTTTTGTCCAAAAAGCACCAACAATCTTTTACCTCCAGATAAATATTTTCTTTCTGAACATATAAAGTGTGCATACTACTTTGAAAGGTCTTTTTATATAAAATCGGGTAGTTTGATTTCTATATATTTCTCCCCCCAACCGCTTCTAAAATTGCTAAATTTTTAAGGCAAATATCAACTTTAACCCGATGTTAAAAATTGTGATCGGCTTTAATTAGGTAGCTTAAGCGGTTGAAAACACTCCAACGTATACCTAGTTTATTGGGTAAGTCTCTACCAATCCCCGCTTTAAATATAGACATGGCTGCAAAAAATGTAAAATCCCATTTTTGGAATTTTTATTTTCGGGGAATTGTGTGATTGCTTATAGCAAATCATAAATTCGGACATAAATTTTACATTGTTGACTTAAAAGTCTATTTTAGTCAAAAAAAAAAAAAAAAAATGAATGGATTAGGTCTATTAATAAATATTTGATTGTATAGTGCAAATTTACAAAAACAAATAATAAGTAAGAATTTACCGAATTATTTCCGAAAATTTTGGGCAAAAAAGAGAACATTTTATAAATATGTTTCCAAAAATATACTCGGCATTGCCAAACTTTTGTGCACAATTTTGTTCAAAAATTCAAAAACTACAGGTAGCGAACATAGGAATTCTCGAATTTTTTCCATAAACAACTGGATAAAACGCACTTTCAGGACACATTAATGTGTATTAAAAAACGTTTATACTTGAATTTTTTTGAAAACTTCAAAAAAGTAATATTTTTCTTAATATTTGTTATGGACTTAACGGATATGATAGGATGAACATACATTCGTATATAATTGTGTTTATTTTGATACAATTATATACAAAAACGTATCATTTAGAGCAATTTTATCAGACTAAAACTCGGATCTAATTATATTTAGAGGTATCAGTTTACATACCATCATATACAATTATATTAGGTAAAAATACGGATACAAACATATCTGGTTTTTATATAATTATATCTATTTGTATCAATTTAGATATAAACTGATACAATTAAATACATAACTGACACAATATAATACAATTCTATCGGGCCATAATTCGGATAATATTGCACTGGACATTTATCTAATTGCGTCAGATTAGATCGAATCCAAACAAATAGATACAAATTTATGGGCCTATATTTCGGTTCAAATTTACTAAGATCACATATGGCGTCACATAGAAATTAATATGACTACACAAAGCTCCATATAACTTTTTTTTTTATTCGTTAAACTTAGTGTAATATATGAACCAATATCGTAATATATTGGCATATAAACATATATAATGATATCAAGTTGTATATGAGTATATATAAACTTTTTTCATCGGGAATTGAACAAATGACACTAAAAGAAAACACTTAACCACAATATGTCAACGAAATGTTCATTTGCTCTTTACAAAACATTATTTAATCCCTTTGACCAGGGTGGGAAAATATGTCCCATCTAAAGTCTATATTGTATACAATAGTTTTTTTTCCGGCCCGAAGGGGTTAAAGAAAACTTTGAAAACATTTTAAAAATATGTTTTTAAGGTGTTTTATGTTTGGGCTTTAAAACATCTTGACAAAACTCATTTTTTTTTCTTGATTCTTGACGAGCATTAAAAATTCTTGTAAATCAAACGAAATCGACACCGTCTGGCAGCCCTATATATATAAATGTTAATTTAACAGAGCTATTAACAGTACTAAATCTGTAACAGAGATTTTTTATATTATTTCTTTGCAAGAGTTGCCATTTATAGAATTTCTTAAACCCTAGCTAAGAATAGAAAATATCTAATTGTAAAAATAATTTCTAGCAATTTCTATAAAACTTTTAACGTTTTTAGTATAACGAAATCTTATTGTTCAAAAACTGAAATTTTTAAAAATTGGAAATAAAACCCCAATTTTTTGTGTTTGAAAACAATTATAATTTATTTCTTTTGTTACTTTATTTGTTTTATATATTATTTTTGCTTTTTTAGCAAAAAAAAAAAAAAAAAATGGCTAATAAATTATTAATTATTGTTGTTGTTTGCTATATTTAAAAATAACACTTGGGTTTATTTTGGTTCATTTCACAATTATTTTACCACTTAGACATACAAACATACATTATGTAGGGCGGGGATTTCTGTTTTGTTTTTTTTTTTTTTAATTTTATGATTTAGACACAAGTGATGCTAATTTTTGAAGAGAATAATATTTATAAATATATTTTTTTAGCTGATTATAAATATTTAAAATAATTGTTGTTATAATGTATATTTTTTGCTTAATTGAGTTTATTACATTTTGCATTAGAATAATTAAAAAATATAACAAATTATAAAAGAATTTAAATTTAATAAATATAAATAAATCGCACTTGTTCAGCAAATTTGTCTTAACTAGGGCAACAACAAAAAAAACGCTTTAAAAACAATGTTTTAAGCGCTTAGAAAAACTCGAAAAACAGTCAAATATGCCGTATAAATATAAAAATAATCAGTTACATTTAATAAAATTAGACGTTTAATTTCATAATTTTGTATTCAAATTGTTATTACAAATGAAATATTTTTGGAGCTTCTTCTGTTAAACAAAGTTTTCTTAAACTTCAAAGCCCAAATTAATGTATCAAAATATTTTTTTTTTAACAAAAATTCTTCAGAACACCGATTTCTAAAAAGATAAAAAGCTAACGAAAGCTAATGGGTCGATTATGGATAGCAACCGAACTTCAGTTGCGTTGCCAGTTGCCAAATACATATTACGTATGGCAACTGGCAACTTCAGTTGCAAAATAGTGACTACATTGGTTGCTGTAGAATTTTTAGCAACAAAAAAGGCGGGCACATTTAAAATTAAGTATATTTTATTGTTAAATTATTTGTAATATAGATATAAATTATATTTTATACATATTTTACATCATATATTTCATATAACAAATATTTGAAATAATTTTATTTGTACCTGTAGATTTTAAAATGGTGAAAATCACAACCCGAAAATAATTTGAGCTGTTGGTCCAACAACTCGAAAAATACTCATTTATATACAACATTTTTAATTAAATAATTTTTTTACACAACACTTTTGTTAATATATTTTTTATACAAATTCACATTTGTCAACCTGTTTTTTTATTTGTTTACATTTTTTCAGTTGCTGAACTGTCAAAATAAGATTATCGATAACTTTTTGGCAACTGTCGGTTGCTATCCATAATCGACCCATTAATTTTTTAACAAAAAAGTCAAAAAAAATAGCTAATACTTACAAAATTAGCTAAACTAAGCAGATATAAAAATAAGCTAAAAACAAGCTCTAGCAAATATAGCTTAAAATTTTCATAATTTCATGATCAGAAATTGTATTTAGTCTTAATAGTTCTACCCTTTCAAATGAAAACACAAACTTTAGCTTATTTTTGGTTGCCCTAGTCATAACTCAAAAGTAATTTTTTGCAGGAAAACGGCGATTTATTTATATTTATTTCTACCCACTATACAAATCTTGGATCGGGGTTTTTGTTCCTAAAGAGTACAGTGAGCTTTCTAAGATGTTTACAGTAGAGATGTCGTTTTCTTACAAAAAATTGAGTTATTTGAGTTATGACACTTTAGCTGAATAAAATTTTGAGTTATGACCATTTTGTTGAACTTGTGTGAAATTTTATAAAAATTTATATTTAATTTATAAAATTTTATAAAATTTTTTTTAAAGATTTCCATTTTAAATACATTCATATATAAATACACTCGCAAAAATAATAACATTACAAATTAATAAGACATTTAAATTAAACTTAAAATGTTTATATTTAACAAATAATTAATAACAAATCAATTAAAGCTAACAATTTATAAAAACGGTTTAATAATTATGAATATATTATTTTATTTTAAATTACTAATTGTGATCCATAACATTATGCAACAAATAAAGACTTTTTGAAAAATACACGGACTTGCCAGTATTCCAGCAAAAAATAGTGCTTACCAGAAGCGGTTCTTGAAGGCATTATTTTATTACCGAGCGCATCCGAAACAATTCCAGAAGGCATGATTTATGTTCGCGATGCCCCACTATTTTAGCTGGTGAAAGCGCTTCTTTCATGTGCTCTAAGAAGCAATAAATCCATGTCTTCTTAGGTAATTAGAACCGCTTTTTTGGTGTATTCAGAACATTAATGCTTCATTGTATGCATTCTTTATTGCTTCATTGTATACATTATTTACTGCTTCAAAAGAAGACATTCAGGGAATCACAGCAAAATGCCTTCCCAATTGCTTTATTGTATGCAAGACGGTTAAGCACTTTTTTGAAAGCATACAAATGTAGTTACTGCTTAACAAATCGAGCTTATTTTTTGCTAGGATATGTTCAATTCCACTACCAACGGGTAGTAAAACCCTCGGTTTGGCGAGATTGGTGACCAATTATTGTTTTAGGGGCCAAAAATTCTGAAAATCAGTGGGCCCGTAGAAAAAATGTGTCATCAGTGTTTGTCTAGCAGCTAATTCCGACTTGGTGATACCGCTTTACTATATTTGGCAATAATGTAGCCAAAAATCCATTAAACAAATTTTATGAGCAAAAAATAAGTTTTTTTTGCATTATTTTGAAAAATTATATCAAACAAAAATTTTATTTTTAGAAATGTTGAGGTTAAGAAAAAGAATAAACATTTTTCTCTAAATTTTTAAATTTTTTAGCATAACTTACAGGGACTGCTGATTTTTCACTAACAATATTTTGCCAAAGTAGTCGCCACTGTAAAGCTGAACAACTTTTGTGAACATAGCAATACAATCTGAACATGTCTAGGCATCCTAAATAGGTCATAAAGGACACTCTGTACCTTAAAAGTGGTGTTTTTGATTAGTTATCCCTTTGAAACCCAGGCTCACGATTGTGAGCTTTGATGTTTTCTCCTAAAACTGCTAATATTTCCAATAGTAATACATTTATTGAGATGAAAATAGCCCTATTATATTTTTAACTAAATTATATTTCATAAAATATGTACTCTAAGGATATTATATAGGTAAAGACGACAGCAATTGTAGTCAAAAACAAATGAAATTTCACTTGAAGAAAGGACGACTAACATTTCATTAAATTCAACTTACACTTGTCATTTGTTTTTACTGTGCACAAAATTACTAACAATTGTAGTTGAAATTAACCAAATATGTTAGTAAAAAATAAACATTTATTTTATTAAATAACAAAAAAAAAACTGCTGTAAAAAATGAATGTAAAATCATAAAATAGTCATTTGATGTGGTTTGTTTTTTTAAATGAACTATAAAAAAATTAAATTTGCTCTACAAATTACTGATATTTACATTAAAAATAAAGAAACTGTATAACAATCCAAACAACTACACATTTTTAAAGCAGCAGTTCCCTGGTGTATAACTATAGACAAAGTCTAAGTTTTTATAATATTTTATCTTAAACTTGAAAAATCAAGAAACTTTTGCATGCAACCTGGGTCGTTAAGGGTTACGGAGCATTTCCATTTTATTCCAACGACTGAACTTTTTTAATTCGGTAGGCACTTTATTTTTCTGTGTGTAACTATAGAACATTTCCAATGATTAATTTTTCGATATCCTCCGATTTTTATAACATTTGGTGAGTACGTATGCCAGTGATCGCATATTTCTAAAACATTTTTTTTTTTATTATTTTGAAAACTGTGGCAAACCTGAAGCTTTGAAATAGCAACAAATTAACGCCATAACTTTTGTTGTGCGAAATATATTTCCAAAATTGTTTTTGCATAAGAACAGTATAAATGTTGGGGTACAGAAACATTGTTTAACTTTTTGTGTAAAAAATATAAAAAAAAAAAAAATTATTTAAAAAATATTTTTTAATTTTTTGTAAAAAAAATTTTATATAATTTCTGAACACCAACATTTTCCCTATTCTTATGCAAAAAAAATTTTTTTTTTATATACAATGCAATTTTTTAATAACTTTCACACAACAAAAATTATGAACTTCTGAATAATGTCCCAACCCCTCATTTTTCGATACTTCAAAGTTCCGAGGCTGCCACAGTTTTTAAAATAAAATAAAAAAGTCGTTTTAGAAATATGCGCAAACATAATCACCAAATTTAATCAAAATCGGAGGACGCCGAAAAATTAGTCGTTGGAATAAAATGGAATTTCTCTATAGTTACACACAGAATCGAATTTAAAAGTTTATTTTGTTGGCTATAACCAACAAACTCGTTTAGCACAACCATAGTCAAATTTGATTTCTGAATATTTTAGGTGTTGCAACTACAATTTCGTTGTACTAACCGAATTTTGTTGCGAAAACAAATATTTAATTGTTCAAACTGTTTCCAGTCGTAGTAACTGAATTTTAGTTGGCTAATTGATTTTTCTCTGTGTGTAGTCTTATTAAAAGCGGCTATTGTAAAGGTACAAAGTGGCTATTTGGGATGCCTTAACACGTTCAGATTGTTTTGATATATTTACAAAGGTTGTTCAGCTTTACCGTGGCGACAATTTTGCCAAATATTGTTAGTGAAAATTTAGGTTGTGTAGGTTGTGCTAAAAAACCTGAAAAAAATTATATTTTTCTGTATTTTTTCCGAAAAAAAGTGCAAAAAAAATTATTTTCTTCGCCTAAAATGTTAATAAAATTTATTCAACGGATTCTATCTACATTATTGCCAAACTTATTTAAGCGGTATCACCAAATATGAATTAGCCGTTGGGAAAAGCTGATGACACCTTTTTTCGAGAAGCCCTCTGATTTTCAGAATTGGTCACCAAACTCGATAAACTGAGTATATGCACTCGCAAGAACTTTTCCATAAAAAATCAACAGTTATTTAAAAGTTTAATCGGTAAAGTTGTTTCAATAGAATATACAGTGAAATTATCAAAGAAATATATATTTTTAACTTTCTGTCTGTTATTCAATAAATAAAATAAACAAAAAAACGGACTTTCGGTAGTAGTTAACATATTTAGTTAAAATGTTATATTTAAAACAAAAAGTTGTTATATTATATTGAGTGTTGAAATAAACGAAAACAATCTATTGTTTTTATGAATTTTGTCAATTAATTTTTCAACAGTTGAAAATAAACAAAAAAAATATAATTGAAGGGCTTAGTGCAAAAACATGATAAGCCACACGTTTTCAAAAAATGATTTTATGTTTTCATTGCATTACCTAACGTGGTATCAATATCCACTAAAATGATTTAAGCTATATTCCAAATACTTTTAGATCTAGAGCAAATGTTACTTTTTACAATTCGACTATATTTCAATATTTTTTTACGCAAGAACATGATATGCCCCACACCAATAAGATACACTTCTGAACAAAAAGATTAACTCTAAAGAAAATAAAAGCAAACTTGAATTTTTTTGTAAGTATTGATTGAAGTGTGGATAAAGATTATTTTCGAACAGATGATCTAATCATTTAAGAAACCATCGATGTATGATTTATTTTAACTTTTGTGGCTAATCAAGTTATTCTAAATTCTAAATAAATTTTCTGTAAAAACTTGATAAGCCACATTAATTTAATAAAATGTTTTTTATATGTTTTAAATGTTTTTCTAGTCTCCCAGCAAGGAACATGTAAAGGAAGCCACATCTTTGCACTTACAACAAGTATATTTATCATGAAAATCTGTCAAATCATATTCTTTAAAATAAAATTATTCTAAATCAAATGTCTGCAACAACTTGGTAAGCCACATTAATTTAACAAAATGGGTTTTACTGTCTATTAGTCTCCCAGCGATGGACATGAAATAGAAGACACATCTTTGCTCTTAAAGTTAGTATATATATAATGAAAATGCTTCAAAAAAGCTACCTAGTCTTTAAAATTAAATAATTCCAAATAAAATTTGTGCAAAAACTTGATAAGCCACATTGACGTAATAAAATGGTTCTATCACTCTTCTAGACTTCCACCGACGGATATGTAATAGAAGACACATACTGTCACCTATTACAAGTATTTATAGCTCTAACATCTTGCCTAACATCTGCCTACAAGTCATTGAAAACCATTTCTTTAAAAGCAATATGGCTTATCATGTTTTTGCAGAAGTTTTATTTAAGATTTTCTTAGTTTTAAGAAAAAGTCGCTGTTTTTCTGGACTTTTATATTCTAGATACTTGTAATAAGTGCCAAAAGGTGTCTTCTATTACATGTCCATCGCTTTAAGACCATAAGGCAGTGAAACCAATTTTTTCAAATTCACGTGGCTTATCAAGTTATTGCAGAAATTCTCTTTAAGATTTTTTTATTTTGAGGAAATAGTTGCTATTTTGCAGGATTTCGAGCAATAGATACACTCAAAAAAATAAGTTAGTAGAAAAGTTAGTAAAACGTCTTGTAAATCAGGTATACTATTTTTTAGCAAAATTATTTGCTAAAATCGTGTTTTCAGCTAAAATTTTTGTTATACTTATTCAGCACTTCACTGTTTTATACTAATGCTTTACTAATATACTAATGTTTTACTAATTAATTTTGCTAAAAAAAAATGGTGCTGATAAGCACATTAATAGTGTGGACGGTAACCAGATTGAAAGATATACGCAGAATGAAGTAGATGTCGCGGTATGTCAAGATGTAGTAGAGAAGATGAAAATGAAAAAGTACAACTCTAATAAGACATATAAAAAAATCAACCATGGAAGACTTTTGCATCTGTTTTTCATACATAAAACAAAATTGAGGATTAAAATAACTTAAATTTTGCGTTGTCACCGGCTTGTGAAAATAATTGTCTATTAATTAAATAAAAGACAAAATAAAATATTTATTTATTTAAACTAAATGCTTATATGTGTGGTCAAATTGAAAACAAACGTATACAGAAATGTAGACAGAGTAAAGTGAAAGACAAAGACAGGTAGATTTTTTTATGGTTCCTTTTTCTTATTGCAAAAAGGGTTGTTTTTTTTTCGTTTCGTTTATTTTTGTTTATTTTTTCATTTCGTTTCTATAATTATCTTCGGCAGTTGCGATAGCATCATTTAAACTATAGCATCATTTAGACAACCATTGATGTAAGTAATTGAAAGACAATTTTTGTTATGTTATATATATTTATTTCTATATATTTTCAGATATTAAATAAATTCATGTCGTCAATGTGGAAAAATGAAAATTTTTATATTTCGTTATTATAGTAAATTATTTTTAAAAGAATCACAAAAATATGTTTTATGATTTTCAGCAAATAAATTAACTAAATTACAATTTTTCTACAAATTTTTTGCGTTTTTTTCAGTCTACTAAAATTCAGCAAAAAATTTATTAATTTTTAGCAAGGCTTTTGTATTTCTAATCTACTAAGTGTTAGCAAAACTTTTGCTGAATCTACAAATTTTGTTGCTAAAAATCAGCTCGCTGATTTTCAGCAAAAGATTTTGCTGACATTAGCAACTTTTTTGCAAGCAGCCTCCTGACTAAAATTTTGCTGACTCAGCAAAATTTTTTGCTGACTTTACAAACTTTTTTTTTTTGAGTGTACTTGTAATAAGTGCTAAAATATCTTGGCATTTATTACAAGTTTCTATAGCACTAACTGCCTGAAATACAGATATCATTTCTTCAAAATTAAAAAATTCTACATAAAATTTCTGATAAGCCACATTGACTTAATAAAATGGTTTTTACTGTCTTATAGTCTTCCGAAGAAGGTCATGTAATAGAAGACACATTTTGGCACTTTTTACAAGTATCAAGTAACAAGAAAGACCATCTGATTTGCTACCATTTTTCAGACTATGAACTTCTTTACTTATCTTTGTGCAATAACTTGATAAGACACACTTTTTTGTTTTTTGTAAAAAAGCAGTTTCCGATGGATTTCTATCATCCATGAACGGGTATGTGATGGGAGCCTTCCTTAAGCACCTATTATGTATGCTTACAGTCTGGTTTAGTTAAAGCCTTATTTTCTACATTGTTTTTAAACTTTAAAGGCGATTATTTCATTATTTTAATTTTGTGGCTTATCAAGTTTTTGCACTAAGCCCTTCAATTGTTTTTAACGAAAAGTAAGTAGCCCTGATTTTAACTGATTTTCAGTTAATTTAATGTGTCTTTACGGAAAAAAATATTGTGTGTGTGGTTTTATTAAACTTTGGTATAACAATCAAACCCATACTGCCATGCCCGTGTAGTTTTACACTGTTGCACTGTGTAATAAGTAAAATACATAGACTAATAAATAAATTTAACACATTTAATTAAAAAAAATATATATATAAAAATTAAATTTTGAAAATCTTCTTTGCATACTCTATGTATAGATATTACAAATAATTAAAATTAATTAGATTTTTTTTTAATTTTTTCTTACAAAACAAAATTTATAAATCTTTTACAAATTCTTAAAAATTATAATGAAGATAAGTAAAATCTTAGGCTACAAAATTACTTTCAGAAATATGTTTAAAACCTGCTTTCTGTACAAATCTCTTGTTGGACTTAAACTTATATTATATTTAAACAGGCCCTTTAATTAAAAATTCAAATTATCTTCAAGTTTTAATCATTTGGGATATTTATTGCTTGTAGCCGATAGATGGTTTAGATTTTTATATTTTACAAATGCGAATAGTTCCTTAAAGAGATTTCGAAAAATTTTCGTAACTTTTAAGTTTTATTAGTGGAAATTTCCAACAAAAACAAAAATAGATAATAGACTTCTTTTTTTTTTTTAAATATACTTTAACCCCCTTATTCATAAAAATATTAAACTGCATTTAAAATACGAAGGTTCAATACCAGAAACTGCGCAGTCTGATTCAGAAAATTGAAAATTTGCAATGTAGTTATGATTTTTAGAAAATACACTCATTCTTCTCTACCACGCCTTTCACAAATACAGTTTAAAGCAGAGTTCGAAAATTTATGTACCACTAACATAACGATCCTATCAAAAAAACCAAGACAACGATCTCTATTGCTTCGTTCGTATTTATAAACACAACACAAGTGCTCAAATCGTTGTTTGTAATATAAGACGCAATTTCACGAGGCAATTTGTGCATGCAATGTTGCGTGTAATTATTGTTTGTTGGCAAACAGGGTAGAGAAGCAAGCGGGGTAGCAAAATTGCACAGTGTTCGTTTTTCAAGATATTTTTTGACATTTCTTTTTGCTATCGTTCGTATTCTTGTTAATTTGTTTTATTCGTATTCGGCTTCTAAGGTGCTGTGTATCGAAAATATTTCGTAAAATAAAAAATAAATAATGTGGAATAAAGAACTAGTGGAACTTTAACTTATAAAGTACCAGGAAAATGAGAATCTTACGAATCTGACGAATTACGAATAAATTAAATTTCAACGAATGAACAATTAAAGAAGATTGACAAAATATACGTCAAAAAAATTGCATGCAAAAACTCCTCGTGTAAATGTTCATGATTTTTAGAAGCAACTTTAAAAGAGAATTCAAAAATTTCCTGCAATTAATTTCTTCGTGTAAATTGTCTCTAACAAACGCAACAAAACGAAAATGTTTCTTTCGTCAACATTATTATTTCGTAGTGGAATTTTTTTTGTGCTCATTCAACATAAACATTACATAGTGTCCACATTAGATATTAACCTTGATATCAGAATAAAGGAATCAACTTATTTATGTTCATATTAATGTATAAGGTGGAGAACACGTATTCATATTTATACCATGTCTTCTCATAATTTTCTGTCTCCCGTTGAGTAAAGATGTCCGTTTATTTATTCACTTTTCAACTATGCGATTAAAAAATAACTTTAAACAATTTGTAATACACTTTTTTCTTCTTGTATTTTTTTTTAGTTTTAGGCGTTTAACTTTTATTTATTTTTTTGTTTACAATCTTTTATGTATGTGTGTGTGTGTGTATTTTGACAGCTCATATCCTAATATTGTTGTTTAGAGATTTATCATAACAACACTATTTTGTTATCAGATATGATACTAACAGTAACAGTAATGTGTGGTCCACACGTAATATAATTCTCTCTGAGATTAATTTGAAGTTTGCTGACAGAAAAATATTAAAGTTATTATCTAGTGTAGACACTATGTTAAAACGCATTTTTTACGTTGTGGTAGGCAAAATAAAGAAATGATTTTTCTGCATGTTATCAATGTTTTTTTGCATTAGTTTTATGAAATTTTGCTGGAACTCCTCCGCTGAAACTTTTTATTAAACTAATGTAATTATTCATAAAATTCAATCAAAATTTTTTTCACTTGTAATATGACATAAACACTAAGAACGGTTTACGAATAATTTTGTTCCATTCCATAAACACAACAAAATCAAACTGTTTGAAATATTGGCCAAACAGAACAAAATCGTTTAGTTCGGTCTCTCATCGAAAACTACACTCAAAAAAAAAGTTAGTAGAAAAGTTAGTAAAACGTATTGTAAATCAGGTACACTATTTGTTAGCAAAATTTTTTTGCTAAAGTTCTGTTTTTAGCTAAAATTTTTGTTATACTTATTTAGCACTTAACTGTTTTGAACTAATGTTTTACTAATATTATACTAATGTTTTACTAATTTATTTTGCTAAAAAAATTGTGCTGATAAGCACTTAATAGCGTGGACAACAACCAGATTGAAAGATAAACGCAGAATGAAGTAGATGTCGCGGCATGTCAAGATGTAGTAGAGAAGAGGAAGATGATACTAAAAAGTACAACTCTAATAAGACATATAAAAAAAATCAACCATGGAAGATTTTTGTATCTGTATTTCCTACATAAAACAAAATTGTGGGTTAAAACAACTTAAATATTGCGTTGTCCCCGGCTTGTGAAAATAATTGTCTATTAATTAAATAAAAGACAAAATAAAATATTTAAATTAATTAAAGACTAAATATGTATTTCTAAACTAAATGTTTATAGATTTTAATAATCTAGTGTGTTCTGTCTACCTATAGCGAAAGACAAAGACATACATCTTAGGTAGATTTTTATGTTTTCTTTTTCTTATTGCAAAAAAATGGTTGTATATGTTATTTTTCGTTTGGTTTCTATAATTCTCTGCGGCATTTGCGTTCTTACCATCATTAAGACAACCATTGATGTAAGTAGTTGGAATATAATTTTGTTTATATTATATATAATTATTTCTATTGTTTTTAGATATTACATTAATTCATGTCGTCAATTTGGGAGTGTGTACATTTTTATGTTTTTTAAATTATTTTAAAAATAATCACAAAAATAATGTTTATGATATTCAGCAAATAAATTAGCTAATGTATAATTTTTCTACAAATTTTTTGAGCAAAAATGTTATTAGTTTTTAGTAAGGGTTTTTTAATTTCAAATCCACTAAGTGTTAGCAAAATTTTTGCTGAATCTACTAATTTTGTTGCTAAAAATCAGCTCGCTGACTTTACTAACTTTTTTATTTGAGTGTAGTTTGTGAAAGTGTTTGTGTTCTGCTTACAAATCAAAATGAAAATCAAGAAATGTTGTGTTTATGTTTACTGTGCACAACAAAATGATTGTGTTGAGTTTCAGCAAAAAGCAAAACAGAACGATAAAAAACCGTTTGCTTGTGTTTAATTTCGAACTCTGGTTTAAAGGCTTAAAATTCACACAAACATTGAAAGCATTTTATTTTAACTTCTTTTATGTAAAATACAACACCATATCAAAATTAAGTATAGAAAGATGAGTTTTAGCATTTATAAATTGTGGAATAAGTTTTTCCGAAAAGAAACTTAAAAGATGATCAAGACGATTTAAGTTCAGCTTATACTTTATACAAATTTACAAGATAAAACCCTTTGACGACCAATAGTTGATTTCTGTATGTCCCATTTTTACTTTTTGCGGTTTTAGAAAAACTTTCCAAAATATATATTTGTGTAGCTTTTAGCCCTTTCACTACCCTTGTACACATTTTTAAATAAATATAAAAATGTTTGTAATGCAATAAAGCTTTGTTTAAATATGTTCGTTATGATATTGGTAATTGAAAAAAGTATTAAATGGATAAACTTTTCAGCAGGGCCAATACAGTCGCGATATTTATTAAGGAAGTCCGATTTTTTGATGTACCTTTATCTCCGAAAAAAAGGGACGTCTGGTGTATCTCAAAATTTGGCATGTATGCACTGCCCTATGCATAGAAATTTTGTTGAATTTACATTGTAAATCAAATTTTGCATGTGAAACAACAACAAATTTTGCTTATTCACTCATAACAAAAAGTTAGTTCAAAAGTCTGTTAATTCAGTTAAGCTAATTTTTTCTGTTATTATCGTTTAAAACAGTTATGTAGCTAAAGTTATCTCATTTTATCTCATACGTTTTTGAACTAATTTTTCGACCTAATATTTTGTAATTCTCGATTCTCAAATTTACAAATTTTGCTAAGTAATTTAAATTATAGTTTTTTTTTTCAAATAACTATAATTTTGTGTTTCCGCTATCAGTCTGATTTATATTTGGCGTTAATTTTTCATATTTTTTTATTTTAAATCCATAAAATAGGACATATCTGTAAAACGTTGCGATATAGAGCAAAATGGACCAAAAATCTTTAAGACTACTTATATTCAGGTTAATAAATATGGTCAGATCCGGAAAGGCCTTTTTAGCAGAAATTTTCTGTTGATTCAGTTTAAAAATTCTGTTGATTTAGCTAAATTCTTAGTTAAATTTAATTACAACTGACAACTCAAATTTACACTCAGGAAACTTCTCCATTAAAAAATTGTAGTTGTTTGGATTGTAATACAGTTTCTTTATTTTTAATGTAAATGTCAGTCATTTGTAGAACAAATTTAATTTTTTACTATCCCTGTAGTTCGTTTTAAAAAAACAAACCACATCAAATGACTGTTTTATGAATTTACATTCATGTTTTACAGTAATTTTTTTGTTATTTAAAAAAATAAAAAACATAAATGTTTGTTTATTTTTTTCTAACATATGTAGTTCATTTTTACTACCATTGTTAGTCATTTTTTGAACAGTAACAACAACTGACAAATGCTAGTTGAATTTATTGAAATGTTAGTCGTCCTTTGTTTAAGTGAAATTTCATTTGTTTTTGACTACATTTGCTGTCGTCTTTACATACATAATATCCTTAGTGTAGTTCTTCTTAAATTTAGGTCACCTAAATTTAGCAAACTTTGACTCTCAACTTCGTTGAAAATATGTATGTTAGTATCTATTAAATTTAATCGAGGGGGTGTCTGAGCTTTTTCTAACATTCGTAATTGTTTGGCTTTTATGCGACTTTTTCCGAAGGGATTTTCAACTTAAATTTTAAATATTTAAAAAAAAAAACGGCAACCGTAAAACACTACATAGGCAATACTGATATCAAAATTTTTGTTTTCTCGAGTACATCAAAGTTGCTTTCGAAAAAATCTGAATTTCATTAGATTCACACCTGTTTCCATACAAATATGTATTAACTTTGGCTCTACCTTTTAACCCTTAAACGAGAGATTGGGCCACTGAAAAACTACGTGTCCCCTTTATTTTTTGTTTTCTTCTTTATCACATATCCAAATTGCATAAACTGAATTTTGCGTGTCATAGGTATTTCAATTGAAAAAGGTAAAAAGGCGAAATTAAGAAACTTTTTCATTGCTCGGTCATTTGGCTAAATTGGCAAAAGTTCAACGGTGTCAAACACTATTTAAAGAAATTCATTAAAATATTAGTTGCATAAAATTAAGGAAGCTTTTCATTATTTTAAGGAGTGAAATCGAAAAAACCCCGACACACATATTCACTTACAACTGCTTTTGTGGACGATATTGAACTTTTTTTTTGTCAAGGTACCTTTAAAAAGTACCAAATTTACTCTACAGAAAATTTAAGAATATTTTTCCAGTAATAAGCCAAAAATTACGCAACTTTTGAGGCCATTTTTGGAAAAAAATTCTAATTTTTTTTTTTTGTCAAAACTCAATAAAACCGGAAAATTCAATAGCTGAATATACGATTTAAACATTTCTTACTTATTTTCCCCATATTCAGCTCTTTAATATGCATCGATTGAGTAATATTTCTTCAAGCAATTCGAAAGAGTGACATATACGGGACCCCCTAATGCCCTTGGAACTAAAGTAAGTTTTGTTACATAGAAAAAGTAGGGATTGTCTTTTATGACTTAAACAGAACAAACAGAAAAATTTATAATTTTTGGAATACAAAACCACTTTGAGTTTTTTGGGACCAGAATGCTAATTTTTTTAAAAATAGCTAACTATAGTCTTCCATAAAAAATAGTTTTTTTTTAAATGTTAAGTTTTCTTTGATCTTTTTTATTTAATTCTTCTTAGTTTAAACAAGCTTAACATCATTTATTTATTAATTATTTATTTCCAATATTTCGTCTCCACTTTGGATGACTTCTTCAGGGAAAATTATTAAAATTTGAAAAACTTGTTTTAATTAAAAAAAAAATCATAACAGCACTGAACTTTTAAGAGCATTATCTTCTAAAGTAAAGGGTCCGCCAAATAACTTTTTTTTTTTTGAAAATGCTGTAAAAAAAACTACTGAATATTTTCTCAAATTTCTTTTTTTATTTGAAAGTACAATCCTTCCGGTTAATAGTGGAAAATAATTTCATTCAAATGGCTGCCTCGGCTGGCCATGCAGTAGCCTACACGATCGGTCCAATTTTTAAGCACATTATCGATTGTGTGCAGCTGTATTTCCTCCTCTTCAATTTTTGTGAACAAAAATTCGTTTAACATGGCTCGATAACTATCACCCTTGACTGTAACGGCCACTCCTTGCTCATTTTCGAAGAAAAATGGCCCAATTATGCCTCTGGACCAAAATTCGCACCAAACAGTGACTCGTTTTGGGTGTATCGGCACACATTCTTCAACATTACAATGATTTTCAAAGTAATGTCGTAATATTTCCCAGCGTTGTTCAAGCGTATACACAACCATATTCGTTCAGCGGAAGGATAAAACTAATTATCTGTCAAATCAGACATGAGCTAAGTGTTACCATTTACGAAATAAGCACTAGTTGAAAAAAAAGTTAAATGGCGGACCCTTTATAATGACTATTTGCATAATTTTAAAATCATTTGTCAGCTGGGGGTTTATTATGTAATTCGATTTGATAAATTTTTTTCGAACTCGGAAATTTTAAGACTCTTGCAAGATGATATCCGTTCATAAAAGTCCAATTTTTTTTTCACATTTACTAGATCATTGTCTACAAGTTTTCAAAATGTTTACCGATTAAAAAGTAATACACACAGAGAAATAAAGTGCCAACCAATTCGGAAAAGTGTATTTTAATAGTAACAACTTATTAATTCAGTTAGTGCAACGATATTTACATTAGATTTCTGAATATTTTGGATGTTGCAACTAAAACTCAGTTGAGTTACCCGAACTTTGTTGTGAAAACTAATTTTCAGTAGTACAAAATGACTGAAATTCGTAATAACCGAATTTGAGTCGTATTAACCAAATTTCAGTTAACAAAAGGCAAAGTTTTTCTCTGTGTGTATTTATTACTTTATTTTCAATATGAAATTGTGTTCGAATCGTATATCCTTTCGAATCTAATTACTCAATAACACCCCCTGTAGTTGTTTAGTTTACGATTTGCGGGGTCAAAAATCGCGGCTTTTTCTTAAATGTATTTTAAATGTAAATGCGTTTTTTTTAATGATTCTTGCATTTAAAATGCATTTTAAAAAAGAAACTTCACTTTTTGTATTTTAAAACATAAAACTTTCAGATCTTTATAATTCAGAAGATAATGCTATTCAAAAAATACTTTAAAGTACTACAAATGTTTCTTTTTATATAAAAAAAATGTAGGAAGTTATTTGTGAACAAATCTTTAAAAACAGTTATCATTCTGGTCCCATAAAAATCGAAAAATTGCAAAATTAATTCAAAAATTGCATTTGAATTATTAAGGCATTTTTGCAAAAAAAAATGCTTGCTTTTTCATTACAAATCGTAAAATAGACAATAGCAACATTCATATGCTTGTTAAATCTTTGAAATAGTCCATATATTTTGGAAAATATGTCTCTTCAAAGTTCACAAATTTTAGCATTTTTTTTTGATTTTTAAAAAAATTATAAACGGGAATAAAAACGAAAGTTTACACAATTTTTAAGATCTGAAACGGGTTGTGAGTAAAATAAAATCCTAGAGGTGAACAAAATTTCGGTTTTTGAAAGTGCTCTCATAGAATGGACGATTTATTGTGAGTATTTTTAAAACAGAACGAAAAATTTAACTTTAGAAAGGTTGAGGTTAAGAAGAAGAATAAACGGTTTTCTCTAAAAATTATAAACACTATTAATTTTCAAATCAGACTAGACTAGTTTCTGCCTTTTTACCATCAGTGATTTTCCATTTAAATTGTGCAAGTTGATATAACCTACATAAAACATTTCCACTTTTCCGATGGAATATTTTCCATTTTAGATTTAATTTACGATTTAACCCTTCGACTCCCGAATTTTATTTGCTCTATATGATAAATTTTTCAACAACATGCGGCTGTAAGAATCAAACCTTCGCTCTTCTTACATTACAAACGTAACAATACCAAGTCATGACCGTCTAACGATCACATCCAACTATGGCCTCGAACGTAATGCAGCTAAATTGCAATTTTATTTCCAATTACCTTTTCTGTTATTGTATATTATACTCAGAACTGACCAAAACTAACAAACACAAATATTCTACTTTTAGAATTTTTTGTTTATTTTTCTTCAAAATTTTGAGAAAAATTTGTAAAATTAATTTAATCTGAAAAAATAAAATCAAAGTTAAGTTATCAAATGGTTAGCGCGTTGGACTGTTACACAGATGGTCCCGGGTTCGATTCCCGGTGACGGCAACATCAATTTAGAAAAAATAATATGTATGAGTTTTCTATCACTTATATGTATCGCTGCGCCCACCTTCGGTGTTCCCATAGCACTTAACCCCACCGAAGTAAAATACTGAATCAGGGCTATGAACCAAAAAGCTTCAATAAGTTCGCCAACTCTCCATCAGATGGCGAGCAACAACTGTTCTAAGACTTATCATCTCGCGCAATTACAGTGGTGGCATTCTTGAATCCCTTCATCTTTCCGCACCTTTCATCTCTTTTCTAACGCCTTTCCGAAGAAAGCAACACATTAATTAATAGGAAGAATTTCCTGAGTGTTGCTTCTCTTTTTAAAAAAAAAAGCAAAATAACAGTGTTACTCATTAAATACAAGTCAAAAACTGCACTACACAACATTTTAGTTAATGAAAACATCTAAGATCCAAAAGGCCGTAAAAAATTCCAAATGGAGTTTTTGATTGACTACGATGCAGTTAACTAAAATACACCTTTCCAAAAATCAAAAGAACCTAACTGCAATTTAAATGTATTTATTAACCAAAAAGTCGTGTAGTCAATGTAATGAATTACACTTTTTTTTTTTTGTTAAACCATTTAAATTCTATTGAATTTTCTCGCATTAAATTAATTTTATAAATTTTTCTCGAAAATTTTTAAATAATTAAAATACGTTTTGTTTTAAAAATACTTGCAATAAATAGAAAAAAATACATAAGTTGGCTAAAATATTTGTTAATTACTTCCGAAATGCAGGGGGTTATTATGTACATAATTCGATTCGAAAATTTTTGTTCGAATTCGGAAATTTTAAAACTATTGTAAAAAGATATCCGTACATAAAAGTCCATTTTTTTTTTTACTTTTCGCATTTACTAGATCATTGTCTACACGTTTTCAACATTTTTACCCATTAAAAAGTAATATTAATTACCTTATTTTCAATGTGAAAATTCTGTTCGAATCGAATTTCTTTTCGCATCGAATTACGTAATAACCACCCAGTATGATTTTTTGCATATATTTTTATATTAGAGTTACGGCTTTTTGTTTGCAGAAAAATCGATTACTGCATTACTTAAAAGCTACTATTTTTATATTCATTTTTTCTCAGAAACATAATTCGAAAATTTTAATACTAAATTTCAAGTAGTTTTTTAATTATAATGTGTTTTGTCTCTCGTGTAGAAAACAAAAAAAATGTAGTTATGGCCTTTTGGATTTTAGGTGACGATATATTGAAATTGCAGTTATGGACTTTTGATTTTTGTTTTTGGACGTAAACGAGTGGAAATGTGTATTTTGGGTAGCTACATCGTAATCTATCAAAAAAATAAATTTTGATTTTTTTTGAATCAAACTAAAAAGTCTCTGTTTAATGGACCACTTTTATAGACAAATTTTAACTTTACATAAATATATTTTAAGCGCATTTTTGATTAATCATAAATCATAAATCTTTCCTAACTTTATAAAGACTTTATGAATAAAGGGGTAAATCTTTCTTAACCTAAATTCGAAATGGTATTATAAAAAAGAACTTGGCTTTAGCAAAATTTCTCAGTATATATTATTTTTCGCCTCAGCAGACGGTTTTTGGTTCTTTATTCAGCAAAATAAAATTTGAACTGAAAATTTTGTCTTCCCAATTCTTTAAATAAATTTTAATTTTTCTTTATATTTCTGTTTTGTTTTCTTTTTTTTTAATATAAATTATTCAAATAAAAGGCATATCAGTTTACTTGAGAATACGAATTAATACATATTTAATATAATATATAATCAATATCCTTTTTATGAATATTTAAGTAATATCACTTGTTTTATCTTCTTGTAATCTTTAGGTTTTAAATATTAGAGCAATTTTTCAATTTTTAAAGTTTTTCATAATTTTGTTCAATAATTTATTTATTTTATAATATTTTCTGGATTTTTAAGAGCTTTTTTTTATTATATTGGTAAGTTTTTATTTTTTTTTTTTTTTAAATAGATTCACAAATAAATAAAATATGTACATTAAACAAACAAAAAAAAAAGTTGCATTATAATATTTCATTTTAAAGGTTAAAGTTAAACTAAAGTTAAAGTTAAACAAATTGTAATGTGAAAAAAAACGACTCATCTCTCAGAATTCTAAACGCACCAAGGGATTATTTGGGATATTAATAAATCTCTATATTTTATTCTATTTATAAATATATATTTGAAGTCCTTGTGAAAAAGTATACTCCATTTCCTTAACTCCTTACACGATCAATTTCAGGTTGTTTTTCCACTACTAGAGCTGGAAAAGTCAAATGACTCCTCTTTTTTTTGTATAATTCTGGAAAATTCAAATTATTTTTTGTAAACCTTGATTTCAATTGTTGTTGTTTTATTATTTTTAAAAAGTTTTCAATTTCTTATTTTTCAATATATTTTTTTTATCATTTTAATCTTTTAAACAACAGTTGCTTGTTTTGGTTAAGGTTTTCGTAATTTCAAAAACTGTCCTCATCATCTTCATGGACCTGATACATATCGCGTATTTCGTGTCATAGTGTAGAACTATTATTTAAACCCTCGGCATCTTCAGACCAACTAACCTCCATTGGAGTACCCGATAGACTATTGATTTTTTCTATTAACAATACCTCCTCAAAGGACATGTGTGAATTTTTCAATTGATTCGATGAGCTGGTCGAATCGCTAGCCACTGATGAGGAAGCTGAACTGACCACATCATCGGAAGAGGCTGAACAACTTTCATCTTCTGAATTTGTACCCGAAACCATGGCCTCTCCGGCAGACTCCTGTATCTCTTGACATTTTTTAATAACTTTTAAATCATGTACCGATGGATGTGAGGGCAGAGAACGCATTTCTAAACGTTCTCCCTTATTTAAGGCAGAAGTATCACAAGTGATTAACTTACTAGCCGTATGACGTCTAAATAGAGCTTCTTCAGATTCATTATTACTCTTTAAAGTAGAAGTTCTAGGTCTCATAGCATAGGGAGAACTAGAGCTCTGTGGTTCCTTCCAGTTGTTAGGCAAAAGTTCAGATTTTCTACAACTACCTCCCGATGACAATTGTCTGGCCAACTTCTTTGATGATTTTTGTTGCTGTGTTTGTGTTAATGATGATGAAGAGCCATCACAACTTTTAACACTGACAGATTTTGAGCGTATGCGTGGATGTGAAGTGGATCTATTGTTAAATTCATTTGTTTCAACTTTGGAATGTTCTCTTATCACTGATGTGGCCGACATGGACTGGGATAGGGGATTAAGACCAGTCACCTCCATCAAACTATTATTAAAATTTTGTGCACCACAGGCAGCACTGGCACTTACGGACAATTGTCGTCTTGTCGATGGACTACGTTCAACCGATCTAAATGATCCAGCACGTTTAACCATTTTTGAGGCTGCTGCTTCTGGTGTCTCATCGTCCATTTCTAAGACCCATGACACGGAATCGGTTTTTTTCGATTACTGCCTTAATTAGCGGTGATGTGGGTGGTGATATATTTTCCATATGCATAGAAGTGGACATTGCTGAACCATTTAATGTGGAACGATTTGGAAATGATGATGACGACATATCGTGTGCTGATAGTTCTTGTAATTTAGTTTCGACTAAATGCAATTGTTCGGATCGCTGTTTAAGTTGCCATTGTAGGGCTTCGTTGTCGTAAGATAAACGAGTACGTTTAACGTTTTCATGATTGAAAGCCTTTTGGATTTCATCAATTTGTCGTAGGTATTCTCTGCGAAAAAAAAACAAAATAAACAATTTATTAGATTTTGTTAAAAAGATAATCAAAACTTTTTAAAAACCATCAAATTGAGAAAAATAAAATCATTGAGAAAATTAGACTAAATATAGACCCTGCTCTCATCAAAATATTACTATTAAAATAGCAGAAAAATTTACTCAAAATTTGTTTAAAAAAAATTAAATTCGCACAATTTCAGTGCGATGAGAACAGACAAATAAAATTGTTAAATTTACAATTTTTAATGTATTTATGAGTATAATTTTAGATAATTTAAAACAACAATTTATTCTGCTAAAATTAGCAAAAAGTTTTTCAGTAGCAAATAAAAACTGTAATATCAAACAAATTTTTGATATTTTCACCTTAAATTTTGTTTAGTTCAAATAGCAGTAAATTTTGCTAATTCAGCAGACATATTTTCTAAAAAAATGTAGACTGCTGATTTCAGAAGATAAAATTTAAATAAAAAAAAATCTAAAAAAAAATTCACACTTTATTTCTCATTTGTTTAGCGACTAATATTTAGCAAATTTTGTTGCTTATTTTTTACACATTAATTTGTAACTTTAAATTATTTCAAATTTAGCTCAAATATAACTAAAATGTTATTAATTAACCTGTTTCTTTTCTATTCTTATAATACTATGTAGTTAGCAAAAAAAAATCTACTAATTTTAGCAGTTTTTTAGCAACGTAATTTTGAACAAATTTTTAGTAGTTTTATCAAAATCGTTTAGTGCTTTAGAAAATCTACTTAAGCTGCAAGCTTACATTATCTTATACACTACCATATGATCAAAATCTAATTTAAACTGGATTACGATGGTAAATGTACATGCAGCTTTAGGTTTACGATTTTGATACAATATAACGCGTATGTTTAAAGTTACATTTTTCCAAACATATTAAAACATTAGAAATGCATTAATATTGAATTTAGACTTTCACGAAATCTAGGTTAAAATAAAATTTAGCTGCATTTATATTTCCCATGAAATCCAGTTTAAACTAGATTTCGAAATCTAGTTCGTGTATCAATTTATACACTACCAAATGATCGAAATCTAAACTAACTGGATTTCCATGATAAATGTAAATGTAGCTTTAAATTCAGTTACAAATTACCCTCGTTGACATAATGAAATTGGTCAGGCAAACTGGATTTCGGTTTGACAACAACAACATTTTGTAAACGTTGTGGTGTAATGGTTAGCGCGTTGGACTTTTACACAGAAGGTCCCGGGTTCGATCCCCGGTGCCGGCAACATCAAAATAATATGTATGAGTTTTTTCTATCCCTCATACGTATCGCAATGTCCACCTTCGGTGTTCCCATAGCAATTAACCCCACCGAAGTAAAATAATGAATCAGGGCTATGAACCAAAAAGCTTCAATAAGTTCGCCAACTCTCCATCAGGTGGCGAGCAACAACTGTTCTAAGACTTATCATCTCGCGCAATTACAGTGTTGCCATGTCTGAAGCCCTTCATCTTTCCCCACCTTTCATCTCTATACTATCCCTTTCCAAAGAAAGCAACACACTAAATATAGGAAGTATTTCCTGAGTGTTGCCTCTCTTTATAAAAAAAAAAAAAAAATATATATAATTAGGTATGCGATGAGATCAAATTTGATCCGAAAATGAGAACATATAAAATTATATCTATAAAATTACGACAAATACGAAATTTTATTTTTTTTATTTAAAATCGAACTGATTTTTGAAATAAATTACAAATGACTAATCTAAAATTATTTGAAAAAATTTTTTTTTACAAAGTTCCATTTCACAAAGTTCCATTGTATCGAATTGAATACAATTGTATCGAATTAGATCTAATTCGATGCAATTGAATACAATGTTGTACAATTTATGTATATTATATTAGGGTCGTCCTTATTTTTCAACTTGCGATTTTTGGGGCTGTCCCCTCTTAAAATATTTGTTTGGATACAAAAATTTACCATGCAAAAAATTAGAGTGCTAGTATAACGGGAATGTGTCCCGCATCGCCCTTGAATATTAGGCCTCCTTGGAAAAATTTACCAAATATAAAAAAACAAAAAAAAAAATTTTTTGTCTAAATTTAAAAATGTAATATAATTTTTGTGTTGGGTTCAATAATAACTACTCAGATAAAAAATATTACCTTCCCAGAAAATCGCTAACTTATTCTAACTTGGAGTCAACAAAATGTACATACATTTGGGGTGTACCTAAAAGTTACTTTTTTACATTTTTGAAAATTTTATTCAACAAAAACTAAAAAACTAGTTCTTGCTGTCAAATGTGTTATTAAACACATCCCAAATATTAAATAACATAAGTATTACGGATACCCGTTGGCAAAAATTTTTGTTAGAGCATTTTGATTCTAGCGGATTTCAATGATTTTTTAAATTTGTATAGATTTTTTTTTTAAAGAATTTTGTAATATTTCATCAATGTTATTGTGTATGCTATTTTATATAATTGTAATAACTTTATTATAAAGTATAATTTTTCGTGTTCATAGTTAACCTGTGTTTTCATGGGGTCACAATTGACCCTCGTATTTTAAAGAGTCAAAAATCACAAAGATGACATAAAATTAAATTTTGTTTGTAATTTATTTACATTTTAAAATTAATTAAAATTAATTATTTAGTATAAATTCAGACATTTGTATTCATATTAAAATTAATTTTTTTGTACATATTCAGGAGTATTTTCGAAAAACGTATTTTTAATTTAATAGTGTAAATTTTTTTCTCTCAAAACTTTTATTATGGAAAAGTTTTATGTTCTAATTTTTACTAAATTGACCTACTCGAAGACTAGAAACGGTTAACGAAAATTTTTTAGAATAACTATAAATTGAATCATTAATTTTATATTTTATTTATAAATTTTGCCATAAAGCTGCATTTTTCTTACGTGGGTCATATTTGACCCCAGGTTAACATGGGTTAACTATAAACAGAAAAAATAGTAATTTACAATAAAGTTATTACAATCATATAAAAGAGCAAATACAATAATATTGATGAAATATTATTAAAACCTTGTTTTAAAGTAAAAATGTATAAAAATAAAAAAAAAAAAAACCTCGAAGTCCCCGAGAATCAAAATGCTCTAAAAAAAAATTTGCCAACGGAAATCCACAGTACTTGGCTTATTTAATATTTGAGATGTGTTTAATAAAATACTTGACAGCAAACACTAGGTATTTGATTTTTGTTGAATAAAATTTTCAAAAATGCAAAAAAGTCCCTTTGAGGTACCCCCAAAATATTTATTAATTTTTTTGACACAAAGTTAGGTTAAGTTAGCGATTTTCTGCGAAAGTAATATTTTTTATCTGAGTAGTTATGATTAAACCCAACACAAAAACTATTTTATATTTTTTTAATTCTGAAGAAAAAAAATTTAAATTTTTTTTAAATTATGACCATTTTTCCAAGGGGCCCGATTCTCAAGGGCGATGCGGGACATCTTCCCGTTATGCTAGAACTCTAATTTTTTGAGTGGCGTATTTTGACACCCTAACAAATATTTTAAAGGGGGGGGGGGGGTACAGTCAAAATCTCATTTTTATTTTTCGCCCATACAACGAAAGACCACCCTAATATTATATACAATTTCATCCGAATTTTGTCCAAATACAAAGTTTTGTGTATTATATTTAATTGTATCGAATTAGATATAATTCGATGTTATTAGATAAAAGTTGATACAGCATTAGCTGGTTTTTCTCAACAATTATTGTATATAAAATTATATATAATATATGTGACTAATATTATTTCTACAGTTTTTTTTTACGAAGGTGAAATTGTGAAGCCAAAAAATAATGGCTCTATTTTAACAATTGAATTCCGTACAGGATTGTTTGGTAGAAAAATTAGCTTTTCTCAGATTTTTTTACTTTTAGAAGCAATGGCGAGCATTTGGTCGATATTTTGTTTCACACATAATTTTAATAGATCCTTCTATCATAATAAAAAATATTAAGATAATTCTCTGAAACCTTTTTGTTTTATTTACAATTAACATCGTGCGCTTTGGTTGGACCAGCCTTTACAATAGAGCTAGTAGATTTTACACATACTTGAGTAAGAATTTTTCTTTTTTTCTGTTTTTTTATCTTATTTTAAAAGTTAAATTTTCAGGTAGTATTTTCATTTTTTTTATATTTTTTTTCTTTAATTAATTGCATAGAGTAAGGCCCCTATGGGGAATGGGGAGTCAATTGTCCTAAAAGTGACTGGTTAAAGAAGGATTTATCACAGGACTGGTATAATTTAATACTGAAGTGGGTTAAGCAGTGTCAATTGTCCTAAAATTACCAATCCTGTAACTGGTAAAGGGAGGACATACCACTTAACCAGAATGCTTATTAACAAGAAAATGCCAGTTGGCCAGAATTTTACCCATTGGAAGCTGTTTAGTTTTAGTTTATTTTATACGACATGATCCTTTTGCGACAGTCCTGTGGCATGCTACTATGTGGTTTAAAGCAGGACAAATGACCCCCTCCTATGACAAGCCAATGTTAAAGTTGCCAATTGTTTACATAGGGTAGGGTTTAGCAGAGGACCGGTCTCTGGCACGAAGGGACCGATCCTGTGGCACAAGCAGAACCGGTCCCATTCTCCATAGGGGCGTTATTTCATCGCATTAAATTTATTTGTTAAAATTATATTACTGACTAATAATAATAAAATCTACTATAAATTGTAGTATCCCGACCCGGACCAGCATATCTTAATGAACTTTGGATATGTTGTTGAGAATAAAATTGTAAGTAAGCCGCGGTTTTTAGCTGCCACTCTTATGTTTAGGCTTTTTTTTTCAAAAGTCAAGCGGTTTTTGCTGGTTTAACAAATATTTCTTATATATTTCGAAAAAACTTGAATTAATAGATTTATTAATCCAAAAAAAAAAATATTTGGAATTGATTTTGATAAAAAAAAAAAAAAAATACAATGCGGATATTAAAGCTATTTCTGATATTAATTAAAGATCCAATATCTTTTGAAAATGATGATCTTAAGAAGATATTGCGGACTTTATATCAAAAAATCGCTTGTTTAAAGGAAATTAATGAAGAGGTATAGTTTTTATAAAGAAATTTCAGTTTTTTTTTATAAAAATATGTCAAACTTACTTTTCTTTTTCCGACTTTATTTCCAAATCCGATTGTAACATTTCATTTTTCGATTCCAACAATGAGATCTTAGCCATTAAAGCTGATCTTTCATCAGCATCACGTAATAGTTCTTCATTATGTTTGGTCAATTTAGAGATTTCCTTTTGTTTTAACTCTAAAACACAGCGCAAGCTTTCAGCCTCACTTTGTAGACGACTCAGTTCCATATGAGAAGTAGATGATAGCGAATAAGTATTGCGGGGTGAATTAACACCATTTTCATTGAGACTACGGCGTGTGGTTCTTAAAACTGCAATTTCATCATTGGACAGATTGAGCTTTTCTTTTAATTCTCTTTCACTGTTCTCTTTCAAAGCTTTTAATTTATCCAATTCTTTGGTTAATTGTTTAAGACGTTCGATTAGTTCATTTTCTCGTTCGGCTTGGGCTTGTAAGCGACCAGCATAAGAGCTTTCAATTTGTATAAGTTTTGATCTTAAGTCTTGTTCAGAAACTTGAAGATTTTGTAAACGCTGTTGCAAGGATTTCTCACTTTGTTCTACTACCTCTAATTGCTGATGTTTTTGTGACAATTTATGTTCCATTTCGAGACGATATGAATCCAAAAGACGTTTATTTTCAAATTCAGAATTTTGTAATTGTGATTCCAGTTTAGAAATTTGTTGTTTGGCCATAGTTTGGAATTCCATAAGATTTGATTGAGCTTTAGGGAGAAATAATTTAAAATGTCAATAACGTTTTCAAGGGAATTTTAAATATTAACAAACCTTTTTCCAATTCACAGCGATGCAAAGCCTGGAGTTCATTTTCTCTTTGTGTATAGTAGGCATCTTTATCACCCAATTGTTCTTGTAATTCGGAGCAAACATTTTTAGCTTCATCCAGTAAAAGTAAAGTTTTCTTTAATTTATCTTTAGTTTTAGCAGTTTCCGATTTTAATGCAGGACAAGCAAATGCATCCAACTAAAAAAAAAAGAAAAAATAAATGGAGAAAGTTGGTTAATTGAATATATTTTTCCAAGAATTTCTCTCTAATAATTTTTAAAGCAGGTAGAAATAATTAAAAAGTCATTAAAAAGTAATTCGCAAATAGCCTCAAATTCTTGCTTAATCCTATATTCCAGACATTACTACTTGTAAAAATTCACTAGAATATTCTGTATTATATAAAACCCATGATACCTTTGAAGTTGTTGAAGAAACTGTAAAATCGTGGTATTTAAACTGTGAATTCATAGAAAATATCGCTGGTGAATTACAGGGTGTAGACAATGAAATTAAATCGAAATCCATAGTTTGATTGTCCAATTTTTCTTTGGAAAATACAAATTTATTAAACATCATATTGACAAAAACAAAATATGTTAAAATTCAACGTTTTTAAAACAATGACAACGGATATTTAAAAATATATCCTTAACAATTTATGTACATGTTGAACACTCGATAACTGATAGTAAACTAATGTCCTTAGGCTCTCCTACCCACAGTATTTATAATTTTTTCCACCATCACAAGCAGGTAGTTTAACAAAAATTCACCATTAGTAATGAATTTCTATACAAGCAGCTGCTTTAGAATTTTTGAAATGATCAACATCGTGTGTAAAACCGTAACTAAATAAAGGGTGATTTTTTAAGAGCTTTCGGATTTGATTTTAAAAAGCACATAAAATTTAGAGAAATGTATGAAATCTTTATTTGAGTCGATAGAACGATCTTTATCTTTATTTGAGTCGATAGAACGATGTTCAATGTTTAAAAATTGTTTCATGTAAATGTTGACTGCGGCTATGCCTCAAATGGTTCATACGCTGGGTCCAATTTTGGCACACTCTCTCCGACATATCGGACGGTATCTCAAGAATAAACTCTTCAATATTCCATTGCGTCAACCGTTGCGGGCTTGTCCCTATAGCCTTAACATAGCCCCACAAAAAATAGTTTAAAGGCGCTAAATCGATTGACCGGCCCCAAACGTTAAATAAACTGTTCCGGGAACTCGCCTCTCAATTGGGCCATTGTTTCGCGTGCTGTGTGGCATGTCACCCTAGTCCAAGTTCAGATCTTCCATTTTGGGCAAAAACAAATTTGTAATCATAGCACGGTAGCGCTCGCCTTCACAGTAACTTTCCTGCCTTGGTCGCCTTTGATAAAGTACGGTCCAATGATGCCACCGGCCCATAATCCACACCAAACAGTACATTATTCTGGCAATGCTTCTGGTTGCTCTTCTCACCAAATACGGTAATTTTGCTTGTTCACGTATCAATTCAACCAGAAATGAGCTTCGCCGCTGAACACAATTTTCCGATAAAAAAATGGTTATTCATCCAACTTTGATAGCACCCATTCACCAAAAATTAGCCGTTGTGGTAGTTCGTAGGTTAAAAGGTTTTACAGCCAAATACTTCCGCAAAATTTTCCATACAGTAACAGAGGCCCAATTGCTGCGAACGGCTCCGAATCGGTAATTCACGGTCATCAACAAAACTGGCGGATACAGCTGCGATATTTTCCTCTGTCCGAAATCAACGTATGCGTGTTGGTGGTTTAATCCAATATGGTGCGAAATTTAGTCACAAGATTCTGAATAGCCGCCTCAGAAGGTCGCTCAAACTGACCATAAATGGGAAGAAGTGCACAATGCACTTTCTTAACCGAGCATGAATTTTGATAATAAAATTCAATAATCTGCAAGCGTTGTTCGTTTGTAAGTCGATTCATGGTTAAATTAAAGACCAAACTGAACATGTTACGCGAAAACAGCTGAGCTGCCAAAATCAGTGTTTTCGAATAAAAAGATGCTAAAAAAATCACCCTTTATTTGCTACATATATTTACTAATTTTTTTCAAAATTTTTATTTTATTTTTCAATAGAACAAATTTGATAATATACCACATTTTATGAGTTCTGCGTGTGGTATGGTGTGGTTTTAGTTTATATTTTAATTCGTAGTAATAAAAAAAATGTTGTCCTCTTTGTTCTTGCATTTAATATTTGTTTTCAAGTGTAAATTTTTGGGTTTTATTGTTTGTTCGAACTCCTTTGGTTTTGTATATTTCTAAGCAAGGATTGGAATATTTTTGGTTTCATGCAGTGCTATCTTTTTCCATAGGGCGTTTATAGTAGGAGTATTTGAAACAGTTATTTAGGGAAATATTTACTTTAAATACACTCAAAGAAAAAGCTTTGTTATATACATATATGAAAGCAGTCATAAATATGATGAAAGCTTTATTGATTTTCGTCCCAAGGTAACTGTTTCATAAAGATTTATGATACTATTTCATAAAAATATTGTAAAGGTGGTACGTTTCGGACCCGGATTCGGCTTAATTTTGAATACTCCACCAATAGACTAAAAAAAATCCGTTTTGTCCCATCTCTTTCACATTTCCAGATATGGGCCATCATCATAAAAAAAAATATTGATGTTATTTTTTCAATGAATTGATGAAGAAGCTATACAGAAAACATTTTGTTCATAAAAAGAATGAATTGCATTCATTGATTTTAATTCATACTATGTAGAAACAAAATCATACACTCACTATATTACTACGTTAAAAACTACCTAAAATACCTATTAAAATAACTGAAACACAAATAAAAAAAGGACTGCTGATTTTCCATTATATTCAAACCATTTTGATATTTATTTTTAAACATTGTTTAAATAACCGAAAAAATTAGTAAAAACGACAGAAATGGCCTTCGAACAAACTTCAATATTTTACGTACAAAACTTACAAAAAACGCGGTTTTATGTTGAAATACATCTTAAATCGTTAACTTTTCTAAGAATAGAAAAAAATTATCAATCGGAAATTGATTTCGCAGCCGCATTGATACTGTGTGTTAAAAAATCAACAAAATGAACTTAAATAATATTGAAAATGTGTGCCTGGCTTATAACTTTACAAATAAACATGAATCGGTAACAGAAAATATATTGTGAGTGTATAGTTTATAAATAAAGCCACATTCACACTAGACTACAAAACAAGTGTTTGTCTAAAACACGTATTTAGGCGCTTTATTCTATTCCAACGGTTCTTTGTTCTTTTCCACTCTTTTTAACAAAACACGTGTTTTGCTATGTAGTAGGACTACTACTGCCGTATAATTTTTTTAAATTTTGAATTTTGAAAATTATTTAAAAAACCAAGTTAGTTTAAAAACAATTGTAAATTCCACCAAAAAAAATGCAATTTTAGAAACTTAAACAAATTCGTCTACTCCTCTATTCGTTGTAAATAGCGCAGAAAAAAAGCGCAGAAATAAAAAAATCTATCATGATTTTTTCATATGAACGAAAAAATGCATACAGTGTGAAAGTGAAAAAGTTTTGGAAAGGAAAAATGTGTACGGAATGAAAATATGTTAACTCAATCACCATCGCCCATCTCCAATTTCAATCAAATTCACCATAACTGTCATACTAAACAAGAAATCGAAATTTTAGATTCAAAATCCTTTTGGTTTCTGAAATATGAAATATACAAAAAACCATAAAATTTGACTAAAGTGTCGTTAAAAATTTGACTACAACCCAGGAAAAAATTACACATTCCAAAAAGAAGGTGTTGCCCACACTTGCTTACATATCTCATTGCCAAATTTAGTAACTGCAATACCAAACTCATTCCAACGATAGAGTCGAAAAAGCAAGTAGTATTGTAATCAATTCTTTAAATTTAAACCAGAAAGCATGAACTCAATGACAAAGTAATTATTTACTTAAAAGAAAATAACAATGTTATTAACTTATATGTATAACTTTTTGTACTCAAGAAGTAATCAAATACTTATTTTTTTAATAAAAGGACGTTATTGGAAGTAGTTCTTAATTTTGAAAAAAGAAGTTATACAATTTTAAAGAATTTATCTCATACATTTTTTCAAACAACTTTTTATTTGCAGGAAAATAATACTAAAAACAAAAATAGCATGTTGCCTAAATTTTGTTAAACTGTGGTTAGGTATAAATTAGGGAAGCGCACGTGAACAGAAAATTGTGAGTGAAAGTTGAAATTACTGACGTTATCGTGAGTGAGTGTAAAAAAAATTTTCGAGGGTGATTGTGCGTGAGTCATATTTTTGTTTTCAATTTTGAATTGTTCTTTTTTTGAAAAATTTATATTTTCGTGGTTTATAGCTCCAAAATTATGACAAACCCATGTTATCATAACAATTCGATGTTTTACTTTTTAGGATTTTATTTCCGTATGAGTTTAGATCGTTATATTTGAGTAACCTAGGAGAACCACGTGTGAGTAAATTTGAATTTACTTATGGAACTACTTCTTTTTTTTTAAATGTTAGTACTTCTTATTTTTTCTAGGGAACTATTTACTTATTTTTTTGTGTAAGTACTTCGTAGTTTTACAATGGAACTATTTCTTTATTAAAAAATGTATGTAGTTCTTAAAAATATAAAGTAAATGGTTCTTCGGTAAAAAAATAATCAATTCTAAAGAATCAATTATTTTAGTCTCACACCCTGTTAAAAGAATCGAGTAGGTAATCTAGTAAGGAATGCGTTCTGCCCAAAATGCTTGATTACAAACCCGCTTACCTTTTTGGAATTTTTTTGCTGGGAACTTTTAAACAGGATAAAAAATTCATGTTGGCCTTATTTTTTAGGCTAAAATGTACTCTTTACTAATACGATACGCATACTGATTTTTTTCGTGAAAGGGTCAAAGGTAATTTTTGAGGGTCTTGAGTTCAAATGCCCATATTTTAAAATGCGTATTTTTTATTCTTAAAAAAATATGTGTTTATAATCGAACTCTTCTCCACATTTGAGTGAAAAATTCAGGGTGGTAACTCGATTGGTCTGTGAGTTATAATCAAAACCGTGATAAAAGTATGAGAATCGCCCTAGTGCGGTACAGAATACATGTACAAATGTACTTATGCATAGGAAAATAAGAAAAAAACATACTTAGGACCGTTTTTGGCGGTAACTCAGAGAAGAATCGAGATACCTCCGTTAATGTTTCACTCAAATAAAGAGTAAGGATCATAATAAACAAATATTTTTTTAAGAATTTAAAAAAAATGAGCATTTTGAGATAGGGGCATTTGAATTGAAGACCCCAAAAAAAAAATTAAAAATCATTATGCATATAATTTTAAAGAGTATATTTTAACCTTAAGAAGATGAATTTTTTTTCTTGCATATTTTAAAAGTTATAGTCAATATTGGAACGATAATTTAGTAAAATTTTATAATTTTTTGCAATTTTCGAGACGTCATATTTCGGGAACCGAAAGGAATCAGAAATTTATGTTTAATCGGATTTAAGTTTCTTATTTCTAGTATCTCAAGTGTACAAAGCGTCATTGATGTGCCATCAAAAAAGTTTTAATTTTTTTTGTCCCAAATATTAAAAATAAAACCATTAGTATTCATCAACCAATTGAGATATTACCCTGAAATAAATTGAAACAAATTTTGTAATGTTCGCAAAATTTAATGTATATTTTTGAAATTTTTTAGATACAGGATTCATTTTAATACAAATAAGTTTGAGATTAACACACAAATAAAAACGTAACACACAACCAATAGCAAAGCACAACGAGTGTTTCTTTTGTTGTAGACTAATTGAAAGTAATTTTCTTTTGTTTTATATAAATATTTCAGTTAAATTATAAAAACTTTAGTTAATCATTTGACTACATGAATGAAAGCAAAACTTTCTTCATTCACTCTTTTACTAACTGAATTAAGAACAATTTGAATCATTCAAGAAAGAATTCATTTAACATAAATTAAAAACCTGCGCATTCGTGTTAGGATAACTCTTTTTTTCATTTCAATACGTTTAGCACAAAACATTCTATAAAAAATAATAAAGTTTTAACATTTTAACAAAAATTTGGCGAAATTTTTTTTTTTTACGATTATCCGAAATCGGTTGAAACTATATTGACTATGGCTTCTAGAAGCCTCATAGTAATCTGAGCAGGCAATATAAAGTGGCAAATTTTTTCAGAAATAGTATTTATTAAACACCCCACTGTGTAATATTAAACGACACATGTCACTAATGGAGTCACAGTTTTAAAATGTTCGTATCGTTATTGATTTGTTTGTGGCTGGCAACTGTCATTATAATGAAAAGGTACTGCTTGCCAACTATGCTTTATTTTTAATAATTTCTTTAAAGGTTCCTACTATTGAAACATAAATAAAATTTTAAAATTTATAAAAAAGGAAAGATTTAATAAAGACGGGAAATATATTTTAAAAAATTAAGCGAAATGTTTTTTTTTTAAGATTTCGCTTAAAAAAACATATTTTTTTTTATAATTTGAGAAAATTTTATTTTTAAGTAAAAACAAATCATTTAATTAGTCTTCATCTACCCAGACCTATGCTGTCCTGAAATAAAATATGGATTAACTTTTAGATTTTAAAATTTGTCATATACAGACAATCTGACAATTATAAAGCCGTGTGTCCACTAGCAAGTTTTCTTGCGGAAGTTGCTTCCAGAAGTTTTTGTAGTGCAAACACGTATAAGAAGTCGACTTCCAGAAGTCACGGCTTGCAGAAGTTACTTGCAGCAATTATGTGGAAACACGTGTTTGTTGCTTGCTGGAAGTAACATGAACGACTTGCTGTGAACTACAAGTGTTTTGAAGACTTGCAGAAGAAGTCGGGTATACGTGAGTAAACGGTTAGTGGTATTCTCTTCTGTTTTCTGTTTTCTGTTTTCAGTTTTGTGTTTTTTTTTGAGTTCTTTTCAAAATTTATAATAATGTACAAAAACAAATTCGTTTGGAGTAGGGAAAAAACACATTTGGTAATTGAAAAACAAGAAAGTTATCCTGAATTATGGGACACGTCCTCAAAAGACTATAAGAATAAAATTAAAAAACAAAATGCTTTAAAGAACCCGAAGAAGAGGTCAAAAGGAAATTGCACAACCTTCGAACGCAGTTTGGTCAAGAAGTAAACAAAGAAAAGAAAAAAAAAAAGTGGCCAAAGTGGCAAAATTCGTAAAAAAAAAGCAAACTACTGCAAGCTGTACTCACATTGTGTGGAAACACGTCTGCAATTTCTTGCAGCAAGTTCGTCGTGATAACTTCTACAAACTACTTCTGGATGCAGACTTCCGCAAGTTTCGGTTTGAGTGGAAACACTTCAGCAAATACTTGCAGAAGTTTATCCGCAAGTGACTTGCTAGTGGGCACACGGCTTAAGACACAAATAATAATACAATTTAAATGGAACATCAATGATGACGCCTGTCCATAAAAAGGCAGAAACTAGTCTAGTCCGATTTAAAAATTAATAGTGTTTTTGATTTTTAAAGAAAAACGTTTATTCTTCTTAATCTCAACATTTCCAAATTAAAATGTTAATATTAGCAAACAAAAAAAAAAAACTAAATAGGTTTTTCGGTGACCATTCGAAAATATACAAATTTAAATTTGCAAATGACAACTACTTCTCAAACTAATCCTTCTACACTAATATAAAGATTATTATATGGTTGTCTGTCTGTCTATCTTCTTCGTCTTTACTTGACTGACTTAACTAAAAATTATGAATATTAATAAAAGGCAACACCAACCACCAAAAATACAAAATCTGTCACACATAATTTTTACCACATAAAAGTAAATGCCATCATGCTAAATGTCATCAGGGGTTAAAGTAAAACAAATTAGTCCCATTAATGAGCACAGAAAACTAAACGACAAGAACTACCACAGTAGCCAAATTAGAATTTAATGTAAAAATTTTAATAAGACGAGTAATTATACCTGCACTGCTACACTCACAATATTTTTTCCGTTAAGACTACTGAATATACACATTAAATTAATTAAAAATCAGTTAAAAAAAGGACTACGTACTTTTCTTTTAAAACAACTGTAGTGTTGAAAAATTAATTGACCAAGTCGGTAAAAACAATAGATTGTTTTCGTTTTTTTGCAATACTCAATATAATATAACAACTTTTTGTTTTAAATAGAAAATTTTAACTGAATATTTTAACTACCGCAAGTAAGTTTTTTTTTTGTGAAAGGCGTGGTAGAGAAGAATGAGTGTATTTTCTAAAAATCATAACTACATTGTAAATTTTCAATTTTCTGAATCAGACTGCGCAGTTTCTGGTATTGAACCTTCGTCAGTGACCCTGTTTTTTGAATAATGTAATATTTGTTATGTTTTTTTATTTGTTCGATTGCGTCTATATGAAATTTTCTGTGCAATCACTGACCGTGGTATAGATAAACTGATTTTTTTGTTTACTGAACAACATACAAAAAGTTAAAAATATATTTCTTTGATAGTTTAACTGTTTATTCCTTTGAAACAACTTTACAGACAAACTTTTTAAATAACTGTTAAAATTTTATGGAAAAGTTCTTGTGAGTGTACATTTATAATATACAGAAACAAGAAACAGTCAAATCTGAAGGAAGTACAAAAAATATGGACACATTCACTTCACTAGGCAGACAGACAGACAATCATATAAATTTGAGACAGTCTGTGTTAAGGATATGAAATTTTTTTTAACGCATCCTTTTTTTTCATCGCAACGTGTACTTGTGTGGTTTAATATTTCTTTAGTGATTATGTTTTAAGTAGCATAATGTTGTGTTAAGAGTCTTTTAGCATTACAAATTTTCACAATATGATATAATAGAAATGATATGAGTGTATGTATGTGTAACTATTGTAATCATGAAAAATGTTCTTTTTCCAAAAATATTTCTCAAACAGATGTTTGCAAAATATTCATTATTGTAATTTTCTTTATTTATTTTTTTTTATACTTATGTAAGTGCATCTGTACTCCCTTTTGCTAAGACTATCGAATGATTCTTAAAGAGATTTTTATCATCAAAAGGCAAAAGAATTTGTATTGCAAACACCATAAATAACACTGTGAAACATTATTTTCACTAGAATAAAAATTATTCGATTAATCGAATGAAATTAAAGAAATTTCGTACAAATAATTGAAAAATTATGATTTTCAAATAACGAATACATTTTAAAGAATTATCGTAAAATATAAATAATTTAAAAAAAAATACCTTTTTTTATGTAAACCTTTTGGAAAATTAATTAATTTTATGCAATATCGCAATAGGGAGATTTTAAATAAAATTTTCGACGCACCATTAAGATAGTAGTCTTTCAAATTTTATTTAACTTGGTATTTATATTTTCCTAGTTAATAAGGAGTTTACTTGTTTTTTATTTTCAATTTATGCCGAGCTTTCAACCTCCGTATATTTACAAAAATAAAGCAAATCAAACATATTAGCTAGGTTGATACTATGATGGCAGAGATTCTTAATCCTTTTATAGATTAGATTATATGGCACTATGCACCGCGACCAACTTAGGTCTTTTGTGCTGCCTAAAGTTACCCTAAAGATTCAAGCTACCTATAAAGCCAATAATCCTATTAGGCAAAATCTTCATAATGTCCGAAGGGGAGACAAAGCGATTGCCAAGAAACTTGGCACGCCTTTCACATAGCCTCGGACATTCGCAAAGAACATGCTCTGATGTCTCAGCTACCAGTTCGCAAAACCTACACTCATCCGTGTCCGAAAGACCCCTTTTGCGCAGGTGGTATCTGAGATTGCAGTGTCCAGTCAGGTAAGACACCAGGGTTGATACTAATATTTCGATCTGGCTAAAGATCAAAAATTCTTTATAATCGTAGTTCGCGTTTAGTCGCTGCTGAAAGTTGGGGTTTTTTAAGAAATGGGTAAGATCTATACAATGTTTGAATTCTCACAACTTTTAAACGCTACAACAGAAAATTAAAAACCTGATGTCATTTCAAAGATCGAATCCTCTTCTTTAAACAGAGTTGCACAAAAATTGTTTTTCTAAGTGAAAAGGATAACGAAATAAAAAAAATTTCCTTAATTCGCGAATATCTCAAAAAACCCATAATTCATTTTTCTGAAATTTATTTTTCCATTAACTCAAAGTGTCACTTACAGCATTTAAAAATTCCATATTCTCGCGAAATTGCCCCCAGTGACTATTTTTAATTTAATTTATTTATTCATTTCAATAACCTAGCCTGAAGGCTATAATCGGTAACAAATTTCTACTAAATTATACAAGGAAATACTAGAAATAAACAAAAAAAAAATATATATATAAATAAAAAGGAGTGATAATAGTTCATTTATTTATTAAATCCCCAAGTTTTACGAAAAAAAAAACCCATGAACGACCTCAAGCTTGACTTTAAAAGGTAGTATAACATCTAAGCTATACAATTTTCTCAAAGTAAAATTAACTTTAGAAACAACCGCATTGACTTGATCTTGAAAACTCAACTTGGAATCTAGAGTCACACCAAGACATTTAAATTTTTCTAGAAATTCTATTTCCAACCCTAAAGAAATGGGTCAATGGAAAGAGATGTACCTCCAACAATGAAATTATTGTTCAACCAAATGCCTATTTTGAGGACCTAGACATAATAAATTGAAGAAACGTTGGACTAAGTATATTGAGCTAAAAGGAGACAACATATCGACCACTTATTTTAAAAGTGATATGAGTACATTTTCAACTAAATTGACATAATGATGGGGTTCCATAATGGCTTCTATTCACTGCAAACATATTTTTTGTAAAAACGTAAAAAATCGATGATATTTTAACGGAATTTTAGTATTGTATGTTATTTTATATAACACGGATATCTATAAAAGTATTGCCTGGGTCTTATAAACATTGATCTCCACATTCCAAATCTGCTCTTCAAATTTTCCTAACACTAAATTCGGAACTTTCGTTACATTTTCCAAAATGAGTTTTTGAGAGATTATATCAAACTTGTAAAAAAAAGACAAAGTACGGTCTTGTTTACTCACCCTATACATCTTGTTTTTAAACAAAACAAGTGTGAAAATAAAAAGGAGAATAAAAACAAAAATAGTGTATTGTATATCTATCAAAAGGTAGAGCTTGCACATAACAAACAATTTTTCAATTTATTTTTGATCAATGAAGATAATCTTTAACTTCGAGCTCATATATTAGTTCTAATTTAGTGGGAAAACTAGGTTTGATGTTTTGCATGGGATTTCCACTTCTTTCAAAACGTGTTCTGATGATAGGAAGCAAGAAAATTCCCCAAATAGATCTATCAACACATTCCTGAAAGTGGTCAATTAATAAATTTGAAAACAAAAACTCTGTACATTATTTGTTAGGACAATATCCTAATAAAGAAATATAGTGTGGCCTCGAACTTGAATAAATTTCATTTTCATTATACAATTAAAGGTCGAAAAAACATAATTTTTATATTTAATAAAAATTATATCAAACTTGAGATTATATTATATTGCCAGCATTCTTAAAAATAAAATTTAATTCAGATTTCAAATATATTTTAGTTAAAACACAATTTAAGAATTAATCTAAAAATCTAAACCTTGTGTAAAAGTTAATATTCGCTTATTAATACAGTTTTAAGGCTAAAATTTGTTTTTTAACTAAAATTATTTGAAATGCCTTTTTATATTTTTATGAATACGGGGGTGTGAGTTCAAACTAATCATGTGGAAAAAAACCCGCTAATTTTCCAATTTCTTAACATCGCTACCATTAAACTAGGAATACTAGAAAGTTAACTACAATTTTTGAAAAGTTTTTCGTTCGTTATTTTTAGTATTCGCTATACCGGGCTTTGACTTTGGGCTTTGACAAATTTAAGCTTTAAAGTCCTTTTAAAAAGAATTCCGACGTGATGACGAAAAACTAAAACCACAGTTAAATTCAATGTAGTCTCTAGTTTCGTATACATACTAACGGTATTCATTCTTGGTAGTAAATAACCCTTGTAGATCTGGTTTATGGTGTACGTTCGATAAATTCATCAGAATTTACCAGAACCAACAACAAAATGTATTGCACTAAAATTTAATACGCTGTGACGAAATACCACACAAAAAACTGTAATAAATACGCGTGATAAATTTATCAGTAAAAAATCAGCTGACTGTTCTGAAGTCAAAAAAATTTATTTTTTTATTAACTATTGAAAAAACTTTAAAATTAATAAAAATATTGAAAAAAGAAAGCATTTTGAATTTTGCTCTAAGTTTGCAATAAAAAAAGACACTCACGCTTTGTTGTGAAAAAATTGTAGTAAATATAACAGCTAAAATGAAAACCGCTATTGATTTTTCCATGTGTAAGAAAACAAAATTGAAATTTGTTGCAGGGTGTAATAAAAATAAATGGTAATCTCTTAATATCAAAGGATCTTTGTTTAGTATACCCTACACTTCACTGTGTTGGATGACAGCATTGAAGTATTGATATGGGATTCCATAAAATTGATCCTTGTAAAACGACTGGCGATGTCTATTTCTTAAATGGTGACCTCGGCCCTTTTGTGCTCTTTTTTATTTTTGTTGAGTTTCAGTGGACGCATTTTCTTTTCAGGAGTTTTTAGGGAATTCACCAAATTTTTGATTTTCATTATTTTCATTATTTTCAACCTCCGAATTATTCTTACTTCTCCAATAATCGCTCTTTAGCATCTCAGTGAAGGGTATCTATTATATTCAACCTTGACCGATTATAATTTTATTTTTGTTTCCTATTTTTGCTGCCTTATTTCTGTTTACATTTTGTTCGAGATTAATAAACATTTGACTTAAAACTACATAATCGATAGGCTTTTTATGTAGTGTTAAGTCGTGTGTTTTTACAATGAATTTGTATGAAAATATTTATACACATGTCAACAATAGTCTTGTATTGTTCAACAAAGTATTTAAATATGAAAGTAAGTTATTCATTATTACAACAGATGTGTATTGTAAAAAGACGTAATATTTTCCTTTTAAATTCTCACCAACAAGGAATTCCTAAAAAAAATTAAGGTATTGCCTAAAATGTACTTTATTCAAATATTTTCTTAATCCTTTTTTCTTAAAGGATTATTATTTTTCCAACAGAAAAATCGAATGTACGCAATAATAGTGTGAATAAGAGTATAAAATACAGTTGAACCTCGATTATGCGGGTTGCACGGGACTGGACTCAGCACGGATAATCGAAAACACGGTTAATAGAAGTTATTTATTTTTCCCGAGTTTTAACTCTTTGTATGTAGGTGAAAAGAAAAAACAAGCAAATAAATATGTGTGCTGCACGGATAATAGAGGAAACAAAAATAATAGCACGGATAACAGAGGTAAACACGGTTAATAGAGATATAAATCAAACCACCAGCATGCCGGTTAACAGATGTACCCGGTTAATAGAAGCCCGGATAATCGAGGCTCAACTGTACTTCAAAAATATATAATAGTGTAAAATATTTCAAAAATTTCTGAAATTAAAAGACAACAAAAAGTTTTTGAAAAATATGTAATTTCCGTCAAAAAATTCCCGCTATTGATACAATGAGATTTTAAAATTTTTTTCGGTAGAAAACTCGATTTTTAGCTTGAAAGATTTGTTTTTAATTAATTTAATCTAAGGATTTTTAAAAATCTTACAAGGAAAATACTAAATAGTTTGGAAAACATTTTTTTTATTATTTTTATCTAAGCATTATACTATCAAATGAAAGGCATTTCAAAAGCTTTCTTATTTTATAAAAAATATTAAAATCCTTATATTAAAGAGGGTTTATGTATGGAGTTCAGCTACGTAATTTTATATGAGAACAGCAACTAAATTTATAGGTAAAATTAATTTTGTAAATTTTTTTGCTTAAACTACTAAAAATTAGTTCAAAAAAACCTTGCAGGAAAAACTAATTAAATTTGCATATTATTTTTACTAAATATTAGCAAGATAAGAATAGCAAAAAGAATTCTCTTAAATCTACAAAGTTTACACACAGAGAAATAAAATACCAACCGAATTGAAAATTATATGATAAATTCAGTTCGTACAACGATAAATTATTCTCTGTGTGTAATTTTAGTTGAGCTAAATTTTAGTCAATTGAAATTTACTAATTAATCTGCTAAAATGAGCAAAACATTTTCTATATATTAGTAGACAAAAAAAAAATCACAACATAATTTGAATTTTAAAGTTTCTTTAGATTTATTTTTATGCAAATTAAAATCTGCCCATCTGAAAGCAATTTTTTTGCAAATATTTCTGTCTGTTTTAGCAGGGCGTTGTGGTGTAATGGTTAGCGCGTTGGACTGTTACACAGATGGTGCCGGGTTCGATTCCCGGCGACGACAACATCAATTTAGAAAAATAATATGTATGAGTTTTCTATCACTTATATGTATCGCTGCGCCCACCTTCGGTGTTCCCATAGCACTTAACCCCACCGAAGTAAAATAATGAATCAGGGCTATGAAACAAAAAGCTTTAATAAATTCGCCAAACTCTACATCAGGTGGCGACCAACAACTGTTCTAAGACTTATCATCTCGCGCAATTACAGTGTTGCCATGTTTGAAGTCCTTCATCTTTCCCCACCTTTCACCTCTCTACTATCCCCTTTCCAAAGAAAGCAACACATGAATAAATAGGAAGAATTTCCTGAGTGTTGCTTCTCTTTATAAAAAAAAATAAATATATACAGTTATTTGTATTCAACTAAATTTAAGGTCAATATTGCAAAAATGTTGCAGATACTAGTAATACAATTTTTTGATTGCTGTTATAAATAGTCAGCAAAAGTTTTTGCTGAATTTAGCAGCGTAGTTTGCTATTTTCAATTGAATAAAATTGAATTCGAATATACGCCCAGAGAAACCCAGGAATAACTTTCATAAATTTTCATCAAATGTAACAATTTCATCAATATTGATGAAACATTTCATAAACAACAACAATTATAATGACCATATCATGACCTCGATGAATTTTTTTAACACAAAAATAATGAAATCATTAATAATACAAAAAATGCTTCATATATATAGTGAAACATTTCATAAATATGATGAAATTGGTTTTGTTTTTCATGAAATGTTTTACAAATATTATGAAACGTTACATTGGACGAAAGTTGATGAATCATGTCATAAATATGATGAAGCTTTTACTTTGAGTGTAGGTAACATTTTTCATTGTTACTGTTCTTATCGTACTAAGATTTTGCAAAATAAAATCAGTTAATTTTTACACTCAAACAAATAAGTTGGTACAAAAATTAGTAAAACATCTTGTGAATAAAGTATTAGAAAATGTTCGCTAATGCGAACACGTGGGTAAAAAAGGAAATATCTAGTCATATGTAATATGATTAAGTCTTATCTGGCTGTGAAGGGAGACACCTTACGGCTTATGTCATTATATACAAATACATCTGATAACTTTTATTGGGAGAACTTTTTATATGGTCCTTGATGTAATTATATGTCTCCAAATGTTATCCCTTATATAACCAAATAAGCAATATAATAACAATCCAAATACATGTAGTAATCGATATGATTATATATGGATAAGTCTTATTAAGCTGTATGTGACTTCATACTCAGACTATTTACCTTATAATTTTATATAGATTATAGTGGCACTATGCATAATTTTATATAGCATTTTATATAATCCCATAAATATAGATTATAGTGGCACTATGCATAATTTTATATAGCATTTTATATAATCCCATAAATATTTTGGTAAAGTTCAATATCGAATAAAGTTATCGACAAGCTAAGACTATATTACAATTAGCTTCTCATATAGCCATAATAAATTTATAACGAAATCATTTTCATTTTAAAAAATTTGGTCTTAAAATTAGTTGATTTCTAGAAATTTTAATTTTAAACTTAAATACTTTTAAGCATAATTTCAAGTCACAAAAAGCATATCTAATACTGCTAAAATTATATAAAATCAGATCTATTTATAACCAATTAGATATAATTTAATATTACGGATGTAGACAAATCTCAGATAAAATTGTATCATTTTATATCTAATTTGATATCATTAGATACATGTAGATGACCCATTTTTTAGATAAATTTGTATGTGTTTATATATGGGAACTTATCAAATAAGATATAATTATATTAGACTCCATATTAAATGTTTTACCCGGGCAGTTCGCTAAATTAGGAATCTCGTTTTTGGTTATCTTGTTGCATGAAAGTGTCAAAATTTTCTACTGTCATTAAGTTTAATTTCCTCGATCTCAATTTCTTAAAAAATTTCGACTTTAATGCACACGTTTTTTGTTGCAAAAAAACTTGTAATTTTTTGTTAATTGTTATAGGTTTATCCACCCAAACGGTAAGAATGTCATTCATAATTTTAACAAAACTAATTGATTCTATAAAAAAAAATAATAAACAAGAAAAGATTTTAAAAACTTAATATTCGGACCTTTAATATATATTTTCTTATTTTATGGTTTGTTCCAAGTTTTAGTATTTTAAATGATTTTCACATAACGTAAGCATTACATATGGTATAACCTAAGCAGCTTTAAACGATGCGTAAAACGCTTTATTTAAAGAACAAAATTAAAATATATTTTAATTTCAATTAAAATTTTTGTCGATTTTACTTCAATAGCTAACATACGCTTTTAGAGTTTTTTTTTAATTTAGGTTCACTTTTAAGTAAATGTTCTCTAATGAGGACATTTTGAGTTGTTTTGAAAAATGAAGTATCTAATGAGTTTGAAGTTGCTTTTAGAAAGTTTTTTAATTTAGGTTCACTTTTAAGTAACTGTTCGCTAATGAGGACATTTTGAGTTGCTTTGAATAATGAAGTCTCTATCTAATGAAGTTGAGTAGGATTATGACGCTCATCCTTTACTGCTTCGTTGTTTTTTGAAGTATTTTTGCGGCATGTCTCTTAAATTAATATAAAATTCATATTTACACAATATTCTACTAACACAACATAAATACGTTCTAATATTTTTTAAAATACTATTAATACTTCCCATCAAAATTTTATTAAAATTTCATCCCAAGGCAATACTCACAAAGACAGCAAAAACATTTTTCTTTGAATTATTCTACTAGCTATCAAAATGCAATAAAAATACACGACTTCTAATAATTTTTTTTTTTTTATTAATTAATAATCATATAATTACAAATTATGTCCTCTTACCCTTACCGAGCACTAGCTAATATGGCTTACGGCGCGTTGTAGCGAAAACAGACCAGTGCCTCTGGTGGGAATCGAACCCACGACCCCGCACTGATAAGCCAGCACGCTACCAACTAACCTAACGGGAAGCACTCCTTCTAATTCATAATTAGTTCAAAATAGTAGTTAAAAAAAAAATTAGTGGAATGTCAAAAAATGCATAGTTATTATAAAAATAGAATTTACTGATTTATTCCTATTATCACCATAAACTCTCCTATTTATAATATGAAATTTCAAATGAGTATACCTATTACAGTACTTTTCGCTTATAGTCACATCTCTTAGTTGCACACAAGTTGTGGACTATATCGCTAATGTGACTATATCGCTAGTTTTTTTATATGCCATTTTGTTGCCTATAAATAAATTGTGATATAGTCATCATAAAATGTTACTATATGCAATTTATTTATTATTATAACAGGTGGAAAATTTGGAATATAAAAACGATGTTTGAAACGATTCAGCTCAGTTTCCTTGTTCCAATTTTCGTTTTAGCCTCTTAAATTTTTAAATAATTTTAAACCGAAAAAAATTCAAGATTTCACAATTATATTAGAAATTTTCTGTATTGTGACTATAACTTAAATTATTTGCATATAAATTTACTTTTAGTAGCCAGAGTTTAGTGGCATATAAGCCAAATGTGATTATATCGTGAATGGACTATATCCTAAATATTTTGTATGCAATTAGATTTTAGATGACAGTAAAAGTGTAAAAATGGACTATATCGTTAAATGGACTACAAGCGATGTGACTGTAAACGAAAAGTACTGTATCACCATAAACTCTCCTATTTATAATATGAAATTTCAAATGAGTATACCTACACACAAAGCAAATTTTGGCAATTTTCCAACTAAAATTCGGTTACTTCAGAAATAGGCTGGTACAACTGAATATTGTTGGCTTAAACTGAATATTGGTTGTCACAACAAAATTCGGTTAATACAACTGAAATTTAGTTGCAACATCCAAAATATTCATAAATCACATTTTAATAGTGTCCGACCGAACAGTTCGGCCAGAAAATGCATTTGGTATGTATTCGGTATTTTAAAACATTATGGACAAATTTGGCGAATGGAAAAATGTTTATTGGGCTGATTGATTAATTGCTATTTTGAGTGTCAAATTTGAAGAAAAGTCTGTAGTTAAGCAATGAATTCACTGTTCGGCTTCAGAAAGTTCGGCCAAATTGAAAATAGTTCGGCGGCCGAACTTTTAACTTTATAGCTAAACCTCGGCTTTTCTCTTAAGTTTTATACACAAAATCAAATTATCATTGCCTCTAGATATCAAAAAACCGACAAAATATAGGATTTTGGCCGAACTGTTCGTTCGGACACTACATTTTAATATGGTTGTAGTAATCGAATTCGTTGATTGTGGCCACCAAAATACAGTTTTCAATTTGGTTGGCATTTTATTTGTCTGTGTGTACAAAAATCTCGTGATTTTCATATGAAACACATTTTATTGTCTTCTCTTTCTAGATCGATCTCAATATTTTTTTAAAATTTGTATAATAAAAATATTTTCAATTTCAAAAACAACTGTTTTACCAAAAATTAATTAAAAATCCTGAAATTTTAAGAAATTTCGTAATTTTTGCCCCAAATTTAAGATTAGATTAGCTGTTTTCCGAATAGACAAATATTTTCAATTTCAAAAACAACTGTTTCTTTTACCAGGAATGATTTAATAATCCTGAAATTTTAAGAAATTTCGTAATTTATGTCCCAAATTTAGGATTTTTTAGCTGTTTTCCGAATAGATAAATTCTCATATTTCAATTAAAACTAAAAAAAAAACATTGGAATTACTCGATGGAAACTTTAAAAACATGTTTTCCATAACATGCTCATAATTAAAAAATTCATTTTTTTTTTCGAAAAAGTACACAACAAAGGGCAACCTCAAATGCGGAAGTTGACTCTAAACCCTTACAAAAGCATATAACCTATTTTGTCAGCACAGCGACGATATATTCATTATTTTGTTTAGAAAACCAAATTTATCCAATCCATCAACATAGTTTTTACTTCTTTCTGGTCGCCAAATGTGTGTACAGTTTAGACATTTTAGTACAGACTGCAGACAGTATTTTATGCCAAAAATAAAATCCAACTTAAAAACTGATTCCATCTTATAGACAGGGGCGTAAAATGAAAGCTACTAAAGACACAACTACACAAAGAAATGGAAAAAACGGAACTGAAAATGCTAATTAACTAAAGGGAGGAAATGTCAGCAAAATACTTATTGAAATTGTGGGTGAATCCATAGGGTTTTGCCAATATCATAATTAACATATTTTAGAGGAAGAAAATAAGTACTGCTTAAAATGGAAATTTAAGAAAATCTACTGAAACAGGAAAATGTAAACTTTTACCTGACAATATGAGATTATAAAATATTAATATAGAAAACAAAAAACACGGTTTTAAGTGAAAAAAAACAAGACCAGGTAAAAAGGATAGTCTTTAAACATTCAATCAATAATAAATAACATAGCGGCAAAAAACATGACAATAAAATGCAATAATAAGATAAGGACATGGTGAAAATTAACTACAACTAACAAAAGGATACAACATTCACAAACTGAAACCCATTTACGGGTTTTATATAACGTGTTGGAAAAGCTGTAAAACTCGACACTTAGTTTTAAAAACAATTAATACCAAGAGGTATGAAAAAGAAATACATAATACAATCTCAACAACAATAACCCTTTTCATTGAGACAATTAATTGAAAAGGATCTTCATACATATGTATCATTTTAAAGAAAATAGACAATGAATAACTTACAAGGCAACATTTATCCAGGTATTGTTTAAAATCTAATGGATATTTAAATGGCTTTTAGTTTAAAAATGCATATAATTGAAAAAATATAAGAATAGAAAATTAAATCTTTCTATCAATTAGTAAAGATATTAGCAAAAAAATCAAATAGTCTATATGTAAAGTATAAAATGTCCTTTTAAACTAACGAAACAATATAAATTTTTAAGCAGCTGCTGTATTGTTGTCTTATTAATGAAACAATAGCCAGAAGATTTATTTTAAATTTTTGATACAATTAAACTAAATTAGTTCATATTTAAGTCCTGCTTTAAGGACACTTTATGCAAAAAAAAGGATGCCAAAAAAAAAAATGGTATACTTTATTCTATACTTAAGATTATATAGATAGAAAACATAAAGGCGAAACAGATGCTGTCATACCAATTGTTATAAAAACAATTTTTTTCAACTTGGCGCCACTTACGGTGATGGTATCCCAAGGTTTCAGTGAGATTAAAACAAATTTTGAGCATTATTTAGAAGCGTGTAGGCTAGGGTGATAACTTTTTTTGGACAACATTCTCCCCAGGGGTTTTCTAATGGCAAATATTGTATTAATGATAAAAAAAAACTATTTCAGTTCAATTTGGTAAAAAAAACTTACGCACCGACAGCGATTTCTAAAATGCCTTTAATATATTTTTTTAAATTTTTTTTTAAAAACAATTTTTTTAAAATATGGTTTATACATATGTAAGTAAGCAAATTTGTAAGAAAACTATTCCATTGACTCGAAAACGGACTTTACTATTGAAATCAGCATGCCTTAATTATATAGATGTAATGGTCAGACATTGAGGCATCAAAAAAAGTTTTTTTTTAACTTTGTTTGATTCAAAACTTTAACGCGTTTGATGCTTAACCTTTTTTAACGATAGCGAAAAACTAAAAACGTAGTTCTTAATATTTGTCCATGCCCTACACGATTTTGTGTGGGGAGATTTGATATTTGCAAAAAATGCAAAAAGTTATTACCCTAGTGTAGGTAGGTGTAATGAAAAAGATTTAATATCTTACACTCTCAATATTGCGCTTTGCAAGAAGTTATTGTAACTCATATACACAGAAAAAAATACTTTTAATTAAAAATTTCAAATAAACTTTTGTTTGATTTCAAACTCAATTAACAATTAAATGTTTAATAATATCTATTAAATGTTTAATTGAAAACGAATTTGGTGAACTCAAAGCGTCCTGTTTTTATAACCCATAATGACAACTACCAAGGAAACTATGCAGTGATGAATCCGCACATTTTAATGAAACTTTGATATGTTGTGGAGGACAAAAAAATATTAGACACGTAGTTTTTAGAGGCGCATTAGCACGTTTACGGGCTAAAAAGAGGGGTCAAGAATTACACAAAAAACATAAAAACATCTTTAAAATTTAGTTAAATTCAAATGTTTCTGTACGGAGTAATGAAGTTCTCGAGAAAACAATTTTTTTTTTAGTTTAAACGAGCTTAAGATAATTTATTTATTAATTAAATATTTCCAATATTTCGTCTCCACATTGGGTGACTTCTTCAGGGAACAATGAGAACAATTTGAAAAAATTGTTTTAATAATTAATAACATTTTTTTTTTAAGGCGGGAAATCAAAAATATTTTCTCTAAATAATTTTCTGTCAAAAATTCTGATAACCACATTGACTGTGGGCCCAGGGTTGCCACTTACTTGAAGTATTTAAAATATGTGTTATAAACGCTCTTCAGGAAAATTCGTGTTAGCGCCGAACGATTACGAAAAAATCCGCCCATAAGTTTTCAAGTTAAGGCGATATCCTTAACAGGTATCACAAAATTGGAGCTTTTTTTAAAAGTTTAAGCTTTAATATTAAGAGTTTAAAAGTTTAAGCTTCTTGTTTATTTTTCGTGCCGAACAAGTCATATAAATTTCATTGCAAAAAAGCTTAGACCGGTTTTATGATTAATTTTGTTTTAATTTAAAAGTCAAAAATTTCATATAATGTGTTAAAAGAAGTAATAAAAATAAAGCAAATCAAACATATTAGCTAGGTTGATACTAGTATTTCGATCTGGCTAAAGATCTCAACAGAACCCGAAGTTTTAGAAAAGCTAGAGCCTATATAATAGGCAGAACTTTAACAAAAAACCTATTAATAATCAATTTTGCTCCATTCTTGTCTTCTTAGTAATCAACCACGTGGTTAGGTCTTTTCCTAACAAGCATCATGACGTTACTAAACTTTGAAGACCAAAAATGTTCTATTTATATAAAAAATTTTTAGTGTGTACTCTGGCTCAAGTAATATTTTTTACAGTTATATTAGTTTTTTGTTTTTATATACATCGAGATTATTTTATATGTTATTTTCAATTTATAACGAGCTTTCAACCTCCGTATATTTACAAAAATAAAGCAAATCAAACATATTAGCTAGGTTGATACTAGTATTTCGATCTGGCTAAAGATCTCATCAGAACCCGAACATTTTTGGTCTTCAAAGTTTAGTAACGTCATGATGCTTGTTAGGAAAAGACCTAACCACGTGGTTGATTACTAAGAAGACAAGAATGGAGCAAAATTGATTATTAATAGGTTTTTTGTTAAAGTTCTGCCTATTATATAGGCTCTAGCTTTTCTAAAACTTCGGGTTCTGATGAGATCTTTAGCCAGATCGAAATACTAGTATCAACCTAGCTAATATGTTTGATTTGCTTTATTTTTTGCAATTTTTTCTGAAATTAACGGTTTATTTTTAAACGTTAAAAACTTATTTAACCCTCAAACCAGCCTAAGCTCTTTTACAATGAAATTTAGACCACGTGTTCGGCCACTGAAAAATCAATAATATGTTCTTCAACAATTTTTTTTCGTTGCCTACTTTAGGCGATATTTGCCAAAATATGTTTAAGGCGAATCTCAAAAACAAATCCATTAAGATGAATAACTTTAGGTATAAATTATTTCTCTTACCAAGATATAACTACAGTCCAAAAATTACATTTTTTGTGTTTTTAGTAAAATCTCCATATTGATAGTGAAAAAAAGCTAAATTGAGCGAACCACACCATAACTGCAATATAAAGGGTCCGCCATCTAACTTTTTTTTTTCGATGCCGATTTTGCCAAAAAATTATCTTTTCAGATGAAGCTCATACTGCATGGCCAGCCGAGGCAGCCATTTGAATGAAATTATTTTCCATTATTAACCGGAAGGATTGTACTTTCAAATAAAAAAAAAAATTTGAGAAAATATTCAGTAGTTTTTTTTATAGCATTTTCAAAAAAAAAAAGTTATTTGGCGGACCATTTATATTGATTAAAGCTTTGCGAATAATACTTAATACAATCTTTTTGAACAAATTCATAAAAATTCGTCCATACGTTTTCAAGTTAAGACGATGTCCTTTGCAGTTATCCTTTTACGTCATTTTATAAAAAATTATAGCTATTTTTAAAAGTTTAAACTTCAGTCTCACTTTGTGTTTACTATCAATGATTTCCCTTCAACATAAATATGTCATCAAGATTTCTGAAAATTGTGTTCATTTCAAAATTTTTAGTTTTTGAAATTTTACGAAATATTAACTTTAACGCTTTCTCGCTTCCAAACCGTGACATGACAACACAAAAAAATACCTCACAAAATATTTTGTAAATTTGGTTTCTATGGAAGAAGCTTAAATTCTTATTATAAATCACTCATTTTGTGCACTTATGGCCAATTTAAAATACCCCGCCGGGAGACGGACTTGCCGGTTAGAGGGTTAAGAATCTTGGTTTATTTCATACTGATTAAAATATAAGTTTAGTTAGTTAAATATTGGTTTAACCCTTAAAGACATAACATTTACACTATATATGACCTCGTCATAAAATATTTATGTTCTAGTCTGAGTTAATTGACAAAACTTCTTCCTAAACTTGGCATCTAATACAAATATTGATTGTAATATCTTGTGCCAAAAAACAAAGGAAATAATTTTGAAACTTTCACTTAGATTTATATGGTATAAAGTATATATATATATACTTTCCTTCACCAAACACACAGACAGTTACATACAGCAGTCATACCAAATTTCAACATATTTATATACCATATGTAACATAATCGGAGTAAATACAATAAGGTACTACACTCAAATAAAAAAGTCAGCAAGAGGTACAGAAAAATCTGTAATTTTACAGAACAATTATCAATTTTCAGGCCAACAGACCATTTATCTACTTCAAGCAAAACATGTCTTTAATTGTTAGCAAAAGGAAAATAGTTGGAAAACTTAGTAAACTTTACTAAAATTTAGTAAACTTTTAGTAAACCCTTAATGGAAATCGATTTGGTAAAATCAGATAAGCTTTTCACTATACATTTTTATTTTTTGGTCATTTCTTTATATTTTAGATTAAAAAAGTGCTCAAAAAAAACTTCCATCTCAACTATAAAAAACGAAAATTAGTAATAATTTGTTAAAACATAATAGCGTTGTTAAAGCTCTGCCTATTATGGAGGCTCTAGCTTTTCTAAAACTTTGGGTTCTGATGAGATCTATATAGCCAGATCGAAATACTAGTATCAACCTTGCTAATATGTTTGATTTGCTTTATTTTTGTAAATATAGGAAGGTTGAAAGCTCTTTATAAATTGAAAATAACATAACAATAATCACGATGTATATAAAAACAAAAAACTAATTAAACTGTAAAAAATATTACTTGAGCCAGAGTAAAAACTAAATTTTTTTTATATAAATAGAACAATTTTTTTTTTTGGTCTTTAAAGATTTGTAACGTCATGATGCTTGTTAGGAAAAGACTCTAGCCACGTGTTTGATTACTAAGAAGACAAGAATGTAGCAAAATTAAAAAGTTTTTTGTTAAAGCTCTGCCTATTATGGAGGCCCTAGCTTTTTTAAAACTTCGGGTTCTGATGAGATCTATAGCCAGATCGAAATACTAGTATCAACCTAGCTAATATGTTTGATTTGCTTTATTTTTGTAAATAAAAAAAATATTATAGGAAAAATATTTACTAAAAATGATTTTGTTCTAAAAATTAGTACAAAAAGTGTAAATTGGTTTAAAAAAAGTTTTACGAATTGTTCAACAAACTTTTTGTTTGAGTGTGCCACATACAGAAAGTATGTATTACAAATTTGTATGTAGAGTGGCCAGTGGCAGTAGGTAGTACTTACATCATAGACTAAATATTGTAGTAGCACTCCTAAAGCTTCTGTACTTTTTGTATGATGTTCCGATTGTTTTTGCAACTGTTGTAGCTGTAGTTGTTGCTGCTCAAAAGCTTGATAGTTCAATGAACCATTGCAAGAATGGCGATTAAGTAGTTTTAATTGTTGCAAATCATCGACATTAACATCCAAAGAGGAATTGTTGGTGGAGGTTGCTGTTGTTGTTGCTGTTGTGACATCCTCCGACAGTTGCTGATGTTGTTTTTGTAAAATTAATTTACGACCTGAGGTTAACGCCGTAGAAGATGTTGTCGAAGTATTGTGTAATTTTGAGTGTAATTTCTAAGAAGGAAAGGTATGGATTTAATATTGAATTCTAAACGTATCCTATTTCAAAGACACAAATGTAGTTCAATACTCACTAGGGTGTCCCTTAAAAATCGATTTGTCATTACGACTCTCCCCCCTCCCACAAGTTTTATTGCAAATGATTCCAAATGGAAGAAATCATTTTTTTTTTTTGGAAAACTTTAACTTGTGATGAATTTTGGGCGAAAATGTCACTGGTGTATTTTTATTAACAATTTCCAGAATTCGTAATTTGAAAGCTTGAGTTTTTTATTTAATATATTTATTTAATATACATATTGTAGATATAAAATTCTGACTTCATCATATATCATTAACCCACTTTAGATTGGAATCGCAAATGCCCTCGAATTTGATAAAAATGCTAAAACGTGTTTTTTATTAATTAATTTTAAAGATATTTTAAAATGCATAATTTGGAGATGTCGATTGCTATTTTTATAATATAATACTTCTAATTAAAGAAGAAAAAAAAATAATAAATATAAAAAATGTTTGTGTGTAGAGCGGCTCCTTTCTTGGAAATTTTATGAAAATTTATTATTTTGTCAAAAATTTAACTTAATTGGAATGTTTTCATCAAATTTTGCATTATTTTTGGCAAAATATCATTATTAGACTATAAATAATTTTACTTTTATTTAAAAAAATTTTAACCCTTAGTGGCCTGGTGACAAAAATACCAATAAAACCTAGGTTATGTTATGACTATTAGATTAATACAAAAATGTTCACGTGATACAAATAATTTTTTATGCAGTTTGATTCATATAGGATTAACGTTTACATTTTTGTTAAAAAAAAGACCAACTAGAAAATTTACAGAATGACTTCTTTTATATTTTGCTTAAATTTAAACATGCCATAAAGGGTACTAAACTAGCGAACGAACAAGCGGAATTCTTTATAGTATCAGACTTACTTTTAGAGGTTAAAAAAGTTGGGTCTAAAATTTTTCCAGATTACTTATTTTTCAGTTTTTTTTTACATATATTACAACGAAAATATACAAAAATGGGTATCAAATTAATGGTATTTTAAAGATTTATCTAACGATTTACAAATAAAAATATAAAGGTGTATAAGTTTGTTTGTTATTCCTGGTGTCATTTTGTACCATATTTTTTTGCCCGTAAAATTAAGATTGTTACTATAAAAAATTGTACTTCTTCGTTAGTTTAGTACCCTATATGACATATCCATACTTAATGCAAATCTTGAAAAAATGATTCTGTAAATTTCCCAGTGGGTCTTTTTTTGGTCAAAAGTAGATAACTTACATAAAATAATTATTTTTATTACGGGAAAGTTTTTTTTATCAATTTAAAAGCTTTGCAATCTAATCTATAGTCATAGCTTAAACAACTAAGGGTTAATGATAGACAGGCAACTAAGGGTTAATGATTTCAGAGATACGGTCCAGACAAATTAAGGTGGTGTTTTTGTAATGCATTTAAAATTTAAACCACTGTTTCATGTTTTATAAAGGTTTTAAATTTTTTTACAGTTTTAGCGAATATGTACACTTAACCCATTCCTGTCTATTTGGTATTTAAATACCCAAAAAAAAACTATTTTAAAAACATATCGCTAGAACCAGGAAAGAGTTTAACAGATAGGAAGAGAAAGGATAAAATTAGTTTAAAGAAAATTTTCTGTCAAAATTTCACACCCTTCATGGTGGTAATTATCGGTTCAAAAGTCTGCAAACTTATAAAGTCGGAAAATTTTCACGATGTCTTTGAAAAATTGGGAAGTGAAAATTCGGAAAATTTTATTGTTGGCTAATATTCTTAGGTGCTCTATCGTACAACATTTTTTACCTGTTTGGGGCCACTCGCCTGGGTACAGGTATGATATCGTGACATGGGCTTTAAAATACGCATTTGACAGTTTTAAGAAATAACCATGCTTGAAATTTTGAATATTTTCAAGTAAAAATTAAGAGTTTTACATGGAAGATCATAAAAAAATATGTTATTCAAAAACATGGCTGAATTATTTTATATCAGTGGTTAAAATTAAAAAAAATTATAACATATAACTTCTAAAGCCTTAAATATCGAATGTGTGGAGTTTCATCTACATTGGAAAACGGAATCAGAGGTCAGTCATTAATTTGTTAATGAACAATTGGCCTGAATAAGTGTTAGTTTTTTAAAAAAGAGTTAACTAATGGAAAATATTTTATTTATTTAAAAATTTTATATGGCAGCATAGCTTTCCAAGTTGACACCAGAGTCATACTATTAGTGGGTATAATATGTGGGCACATCTTAAAAATAATCCTGCAAAAATGGAAGCAAAAAGGCTTCCTTTTGCAAAAGTTATCGTAATATAATCATTTTTCCAGGTACATTTAATTAAAAAATTAAAATAATAGAACTATAAAAAATGTATGATGTATTTTTATAGTTTTATATTGATATTATTTTAACCCTCTAACGGGTAAGGCTGCCTCAGGACAGTCTTCATAAAATTTACCACTAATGCGTCAAATGAGCGTTTTATACTTAGAAATTAATATATTCCGATAGAAAACTAAATTTGCTAAATATTTTGCGAAGAAATTTTTCGTGTGCCGTCCACGGTTTGGAAGCGAGAAAGCTTCAAAATCAAAATTTCGTAGTTTTCAAAAATCTAAAAAACCAATTTAAGTTCACTAAAAACTCTTTATAATAAAATATAAGTAAGATTGAAGCTTTATCTTTAATAATAAGTCCTTACTTTAGTCCAAGGACTCACAGGATTTTATCAGGATTCCTCTAACATCGTCTTAACTAATAAAGTAATAGACGGATTTTTTTGAAATTTTGCAGAAAGAAGACATTGAGTATTAGTAGCAAAGCGTTGAAGTATGAACAATATAAATTGAGGGTTAGATACTTTTTCGCCTAATTTCGCTTTTTCTAAAAAGCGAAAATCGCGTTATCTTCTTAAATAGGAGCAGAATAAAAATAGTTTTTCGAGTGTGGAATTATCTTGGTAAGAGAAATAATTTTTGTCCAAAACTTCTCTTTTATATGCTTTAGTTTCCAAAATGCACCCTAAATTTTTTTGGCTCATATCGCCTAAATTAGGCAACGATAAACAATTTTGTTGAAGAACTTATTATTTGTTATTCGAGTGGAGCACATAGTTTGAATTTCGCTGCAAAACATCTGTTGCCGGTTAGAGGGTTAATATTTTATTGTTTTAATTTCATATACATAAAAAAAAATGATTACATTATGATAACTTTTGCAAATGGGAACTTTTTTCCTTTAGTTTTAGCAAGAACATTTTTAAAATATACCCACATATTAGAATATAATTTATTGGCCTTTTGTGTACCCAGGCAACTAAGGGTTGAAGATTAAAAAAAATTAAAAATAATTACAGTCCAGTCAAATTAAAGTGACATTTTTTCGACAATAATATTATAAAAATAGCCAGCGACATATCCAAATTAGGCAAAATCTTTAAAATTAATTAAAAAAATAGTTTTTGCATTTTTATAAAATTTGTGCTTTATTTTTATTGCAGGCTAAGGTGGGTTAATGATATTCGATGAAGTCAGAGTTCCATATTTTAATAATTGTGTGTATATTAAAGGAATAAATGAAAAAAAAACTTTAAATTTCGAATTTTAGGTATTTTTAATAAAAAACGCACTTTTTCCAAAAATGGGTCATTTCCGGCGATCGATTTCTTTCATTTGGAACCATTTGCAATAAAACTCTAAAATGGTATTAGGCGAAAATCTACAAATCGGGTTCTGAGGGCCATCCTAATACTCACCTTATCATTTATGTTATTCGATGCTGCTGTAACAGCTGGCGAGGCGGGTGTTTTCTTATTATTTAGCGTTGTTGTTGCTGTTGCAGCAGTATTAGTGGCATTTGACAATATTGTTGTAGTCGGTGATGATGTTCTAGAATTTGTCCTGGTGTTTGTCGTAGACTTTTCCGTTATATTATTATTATTTGTGATGACTGCACCATTTTCTTGTAGATCTGCTGTTAAAATTTCCGTTTTCCCAATTGATTTTGCGCCATTTGATGTCGTTTGATTTAATATGCGATTATGATCTGCAAATAGACAACAAAATTATAGAGAAAGTTATTAAATATTGTTGTAAATTATTTTATTTGTTATTTTGTACAAAATTTGTTTCAGTTTTGATGAAGTGAAAATGTGATTCATTATAATGAATCTCTTTCGGATGATGAAGATTTATTTATGACAATTTTTATTTTTTTTTAATTTATGTTGAGGTTAAATTTTAATTTATCATTTTTTTTTTAACTAAAAGCCAATGAATAAAATTAACTTTTTATTTTTAAGTAACAAGCTGAATAAGGAAGATGTTTTCATCATATACTACATCAAAATCCCTAATAACGGCCTACCTAACTACAATTTAGGTAATAATAGAAACTTGCACAGAAACAGGGCGTTTATGTGAAACAGACCTAGTACTTGTATATGGCATAGGAGGAGATGTATCGCTTGTGTTGAGACACATGGTATACATCAAGGACAGGTTACTGAACTCTACTAATGATAACGGTTGGGTAGCAGGTCCAGGTTGGTTCTTTAACTCAAGGGGTCCCAATAAGAATAATAAAAGTATCACTGCTGTCAGAAAGCTTCATTTTCATTTCAAAAATTCCAATTTTTCCCTTTAATGACTTCAGTGGCAGATCCCTTTCATATAAGGGAGAAGTTTTGGAAGCAGCAAACAGTAAAAGTGCTTCGCGAAAGTGCATATCAAAATCTATGTTTCGGATCCATCGTAGTTTACTACATGTTATTTGGTAGTCATAACGCTCTAGAAACGAAATAGCTTCATAATCCATAAAAAAAAAACTAGCTGTACGAAAATCACTTTGACAGATTACCTTGTTTAGGTCTCAAGGTACAAATAGTCACTGGAGTGGTCCAGAGCTTCGCTTATTAAACTATTGAAAGGACAACCAGCAGCGAAAATATAGCTGACACTGCAAACTCTAATAGCAACGTCCCAAAGGGTTAAGAAGAAAAAGTTCACTATACTACAAAACTTAATATTTCTAACAGAAATTACAAGAATTGAGCTACACAGCAGCCTACAGTTATAGATCCATTATTTAAAAATAGTCGAGTTACTAAGTGTATAAATTATTAAAGTTGTTTAGTAATTTTAACAAGAAATAAAAGGTGCCACATTGTCAATCCATTAGGTCTATTGCGAGTATCCAATGAGAATTCCTGATTTTAAACTTGATACATCCAATAAGAGTCCCTGTTCTTCTTAAGTAAAGCCACGGTTATTTTGAGTTATCTTACAAGTAGTAATGGCCTTCTTCTTCGATATTGTCCAATAGGTTCCCAACCATACCAAGCAGAATTTAGATAGTATCACGTTCAATAAAGTTGTCAAAGGATATTGGTTCCATATTCCATTTCCTTATTATTCGTGTTGCTCAATTTAATTCATATTTGCTTTTAAAACGCTTAATTCGTACAGGTGACACAAGGAAACAAGAATGTCTTTTTCCTCTGAATAGACTCGAAATAATTTTCCAAAAAATTTTGGTATACCACCAACTTCAAGGTGTACGCTGTGCCACTAACCGAGTTTCTCAACGATTTCATCTCACTCAAACTGATATCTGCCCTGAGCGGTGGGCGCTGAACTAGCGGCAGCTGTAAGTCACAAACAAGCTTATTGTTGTACCTTAGCGAGATTAGGGATGGATTTAGAATTTCGTCCCCCAATGAATTATGTCTATAATCACGCGAAATAGCTCAACCAGAAGAACCAGGACATCTGTTTGTATTGAGTCCCTTAACGAATTTTCACCAGCCAACTAGTTTTCCCTGATTTCATATATGAATTCAATTAGATAGTACCCAATGGTTAAGACTGTCCAAAAAGATGTTAATAGATGTTAGATCCATATTACATTCCCTTACTAAACGTTATACTCTATTGATACGCTTGATTCGTACAGTTACCACTAGTGAACCTGAATGTCTTGTTCCACCGAACAGAATTGCACTCTTGTCTAAAGTAGAACAGTCTGTAAATTTCTTCCCTGAATATCAAAGTTTGCGTTCGATGGACCAAAGACAGTATCAGACGTAAGTGTTTTTAGAGAAGAGCATAGAGAAACAAAAATAGTTTTTAGAAAAAGAGTTACTTCAAAGACGTACACGTAGAAAAATAAAGTGCCAACCGAATTGAAAAGTGTATTTTGGTAGCCACAACAAATATATTCGGTTAATTCAGCCATATTTAAATATAATTTTTCAATATTTTTGTTCTTGTAAATAAAATGCAGTTATATTAACCGACGTTTGCTTTGAAAGCCAATAACCAGTTGTATCAACCGATTTCAGTCGTAGCAACCCAATTTTAGTTGGCAAATGGCTAAATTTTTCTCTGTGATTATTTATGATTTCAAGGCTGATTTCTTACCCTCTAAAACTTTTCCTGGGATTTTGACAGGCTTCTTCTGCCTTAAAGGAAAGCTGGTCAGTGTTGGAATTGGCAGACTGAATTGCTGTAGATTCTATTTAAAATTCCATAAAATAATACCCACTGGTTCTAAAACTTGTTCTGTGTTTCATTCTAAACAAAATCAAAATGGTAGAGCTTAATTAAGAATTAGATATTCTGAACATTGACAGGACATCGATACAGAAACGAAATTTTTTAGACGAAATTCTTCCTATAGTTGCGTTGCTTTCTTTGGAAACGAGATAGAGAAGTGATGCAAAGTGGTGGAAGATGAAGGGAAACACTGGAATAGTGCGAAATGAAGAATCTTAAAACAGTTATTGTGCGCAATCTGGTGGAAGGTTGGCGAACTTTCATTATTTTAATTAGGTGATGTTAAGTGTTATAGAAAAACAAGGGGGGACGGTCAAAATGACTAAATATATATTTTTTTTTTTAATTTGATGTTGCCATCGCTGGAGATGGAACACGAAACCTTTTGTGTAACAGACCACAACTCCCAACCAAACTAATAGACAGTAAAAGGCATCGATATGAAAAATTCTGGGAAATATCGTTTACGGTTTATTGTTCGAAACTTTTTACAGTTTTATAAGAGTTCTTCTATATTGAAAAATGTGTATCATTGTTAAAATTGGCAGCTCAAGGGATGTTGAAAATTCAGAACAATAAATGTTCTGTCTTAAGATTCTATAATAACAATTTGGAAAGAGCAACGAAATCATCATAAAGAAGATAAATAACATAATATAGAATTAGTCTTGCCATTCCGTGTCGTAAGACATCAGCTGTTGTGTTGATAGTTCATGCGACGTGCTTTTTTTAAACGCACTATCCATAAACCAAAAACAAAACAGCTGATTCGCAACAATTTATTAGAGAAGGAATAATAAGAACATTAAAATCAGAATTTTTAAGGCAAGTGGCAGGACTTTCAAATAGTTAACATAATTTCGTTTATTGCTATCATTGCTTTAGAGGACTTTACTGAAGAGTTCAATGTTTAACTCTTTTAATGATTATCAGGGACAGGAACTTCGTGCACTAAAAAAAATGTGTTTTAGGAGCATTAAAAAACTTAAAATATGCACTAAAAACTGAAAAAAAATGTACTTAAATTTTTTATAATTTTTTTTTTTTTTAAATAAGAGAGGCAACACTCAGGAAATACTTCCTATATTTAGTGTGTTGCTTTCTTTGGAAAGGGATAGTATAGAGATGAAAGGTGGGGAAAGATGAAGGGCTTCAGACATGGCAACACTGTAATTGCGCGAGATGATAAGTCTTAGAACAGTTGTTGCTCGCCACCTGATGGAGAGTTGGCGAACTTATTGAAGCTTTTTGGTTCATAGCCCTGATTCATTATTTTACTTCGGTGGGGTTAATTGCTATGGGAACACCGAAGGTGGACATTGCGATACGTATGAGAGATAGAAAAAACTCATACTTATTATTTTGATGTTGCCGGCACCGGGGATTGAACCCGGGACCTTCTGCGTAAAAGTCCAACGCGCTAACCATGTTTTTAAGTAATATTAATTAAATTTTAAAGTGAATTTGTATTGTTCTCTGCACTCGTTTTGTACAATTAATACAAAATTTAAAATGTTCGTAATGAAAAATAATCATTTAAAACACTCCCAAAACCTCTATCTTATAATCCCTGTTTACAAATAAAATTTAAGAGAACACTTAAAATGGCTTGAGCAGCTTAGACCTCTTCAGACTAATAGTAAGAGTGAGTTTTTTCGAAAAATTAAGAAAAATTCCATAAAAATATGCAAAATAATTAAAAATATGCAATAAAACTATGCATTTAATGATTTAAATAAGTAAAAATATGCATTTAAATCGAAATATGCAAAAATATGCATTTATAGCAAAATATGCACAAAAAAAATCGATGCCATTTTAACGCAAACATTTTGATTCGCAAAGATATTTTGTTAACGCTGTTCTCAGACTTAAGGAAGCAATACATTTGCATGAACTTCTGATCCCTGCTGATTAAAAACTAAAAAACTGTAAATAACCCCTAAACAAACGGATTGATCATAAATCATTACAAGTTGGCAACTAGCAGAGAGTAGAAAAAAAGATGACAAATCACATCAAATTACAAATTATTAAGACATTTCTTTTGTTTAAGGGAAAGTAAACGTTTGAAAGTTGCAATTTAAAAAAAAATACAACTTTTTTTATTAATGTTTTGGGAGTTTAAATTTAACAAACAACTTGTTATAATCGCAGCTTTTTCATAATATCACAATATCGATGGTCATAAGTTGATAGACTATAAACGAAGTATTAACTAAAATTAAGTTAACGTTCTACTAAAGTAAATATAATTGCTTACGAATAATGCAAATTTATTGGATTTTAGTTTATATTTAGTTTTCATGAACTCAAAAAAATAAGCCATTTTCATTTATTTTCCATTCTTGACTTATGTTAAAATTTTAACTTCTTAAAATTAATTATGATAAAGGGTCCTCCAAAAACCTTTTTTTTAACTCCTGAACCAATTGGACTTTGTATGGCGTCATACAAAGGTCTTTATGCAAAATTCGTCTCAATGATGTCTCCGAAATGTTCAATTGTAGAGAGAACGGTGAATTGATGTTGATGGCACTTTACGCATACTTTCTGCCACAGTAGCAATATTTTCGGGTGTACGCACTGATTTTGGCTTTTCACGCTTTGGTTTATCGATGAGGATGCCAGTTTCTTTCACTTTTTTCACAAGATAACGAACATACGGACCATATTCGTTCAGCGGAAGGATAAAACTAAATATATGTCAAATCAGACATGAGCTAAGGTTTACCATTCACGAAATAAGCACTAGTTGAAAAAAAAAAAAACGTTAGATGGCGGACACTTTATATTCCTAAAAAATTTCATTAACTATATTAAAATTTTTATACCTATAGAATTCTCATTTAGTTTAAAGTTATTATATAAGTGTTTTAGTTTAGTAAAGCAAGTTTTGCCAGATAAAGTAATAAATTTCACATTCCAAACGTTTTTAATAAAAATAATTATAAGCTTATTTTCTTTAATATTAACTTAAGATATAGATGAAATTGATTACTTAACTGATGGGTGGCTCAACTAAGCTACTTATATTCTTGAAAAGATATACCCTTTAAAAAAAATTAATTTAAAAAATACATCTATCAACACATTTCTGAAAGGGTCAAATAATACATTTGAAAACAAAAAAACTCTATAGATTATTTGTTAGGACAATATCCTAATGAAGAAATATAGAGTATGGCCTCGAACTTGAATAATTTTCATTTTCATTGCACAATTAAAGGTCGAAAAAAACTTAATTTTTATTTTTAATAAAAATTATATCAAACTTGTAAAAAGACAAAGTACAGTCTAGTTTACTCGCACTGTTTTTGTTTATAGACAAAACATAAAAATAACAAGGAGAAAAACAAAAAACGTGTATTGAATATCCACCAAAGGTAGGCCTTGCACATAACAAACAAGTTTTCAATTTATTTTTTGATCAATGGTGATAATCTTTTACTTCGAGCTCATATATATATTACTTCTCATGTAGTGAGTTAACTAGTTTATATGAATGTTTGATGTTTGGCATGGGATTGTTACCTCTTTCAAAACGTGTTCTGATGATGGGAACCTAGAAAATTCCCGAAACAGAGCTATCAACACATTCCTGAAAGGGTCAAATAATAAATTTGAAAACAAAAAAACTCTACACATTATTTGTTAGGACAATATCCTATTAAAGAAATATAGAGTATGGCCTCGAACTTGAATAGTTTTCATTTTCATTAAAAAAATAAATTTAACAGCCAAGCAAAATTTGTGTTGTTGTTTATTTTAAATATACCTATACGTACTATGTAGGTAAAGACCACTGCAAATGTAGTTAAAAATAAATGAAATTTCACTTAAAGAAAGGACGACTTACATTTCAGTAAATTTAACTAACAATGTCATTTGTTTTTTAATGTTCAAAAAATGACTGACAATTGTAGTACAAACTAACCACATGGTAGTAAAAAATGAACAAACATTATTTTTTCATTTTTAAATAACAATGTAAAATCATAAAACAGTCATTTGATGTGGTTTGTTTTTTAAATGAACTGCAAGGTTAGTAAAAAGCTTAAGTTGTTTTAAAAATGACTGACATTTATATTAGAAATAAAGAAACTGTATTACAACCCAAACAACTAAATATTTTTAAAGCAGAAGTTCCCTGTACTTAATATAAATAATAACTGATGAACTAAAAAACAAGCTCAAGCCTCTACTAGATTTAAGTAAAATGTATACTTAATTTTGGTCAAAAATAAACTAAATTTTATTAAAGTTTCATAAAATTTAAGTCAACATTGACTAAATTTCAGTACAAATTTACCAAAATGAAGTAAATGAATGAAGTTTTTAAGAAAAATATTTACTTGATTTGAGTTAAATTTTCTTTGGAGAAAATTTATTCCCGAATTTCTTTAAATTCAGTTCAAATTACTTAATATTTTGTAAACTTTTATGAGTGTAACTCATAACTGAGGAACTTATTATTACTTCAGACTTAGGAAAAGCCGGTTGGAAAAGTCATTGAAATTTACGTATTAAATACGAGGTGTCAACTTATGATTGCTTATCACTTTGTATAATCAACATTTTTTTAAAATAATTTTATTAAAAAAACACATGTGACAACAAAAAAAAAAAAATCTACATCATGAATTTACATTAATTCATGTTTGATCATGTTTAGTTTTAAATCACGTTGATGATTTGCTATTAAACAACTTTATCAATTTTTGTGTTAACACTTGCAACAGTTGCAATACTATCATAATATTTACTACTACTGGTAGTATTGTTGTTGACATTTATGGACAACATGTTAAATTTTGTGACATTTTATATATTTTTAAGCAATTTTCAAAACTTAAAAAAAAAATACTACCTGTCGTATTTGTTTGGTATTTGTTCAATACTCGGACTGCATACTTGACCAAGTAGTATAAAAACACCTCCTAACATGTCTAGGCGGGAAGTACTTTCTTTATTACCAATTATTGATATGCGAATAGTATGACGACGATGAAACTTAAAACTAAAAATAGTGTTAACGTTTTTTTTTTTTTATTATAAAATCTTTTTTTTTATTAAGCCTACTACATGTTTTCAAATCAAGCATTGAGGCATAAATATCTATTTTGTAATATAAAACAAGTGTAATGCGGTAGTGGCAAGTTTAAGTTCACTAACATTGGTATGCATAAAATTTATAGATTGCAGTTTAGGACTTGGGATAATAAGTTTCCTTATAAAATTAAATTAACACTTTTTAACTACCCTGCAGGAAACTTGGGGTCAAGTGTCTCCAAGTCTCCACTTTTGTCTACTATTTTGTTGACATTGTCAACTAAGCGTCTACACTTTTTACTTTATGTACTCACTAGTAAATTTTTGGTTCCAATGTCTACATATGGTCCCATTAGAACTAATTAGTCACTAGTGAATCTATGGTTCTTATGTCTACATGTGGCCCATAAGAACTAACGAGTCCCTAGTGAATCTATGGTCCAATGTCTGCATATGGTCCCACAAGAACTACCTAGTCACTAGTGAATCTATGTTTCTAATGGCTACATATGGTGCTACCTAGTCACTAGTGAATCTTTGGTTCCAATGTCTACATATGGTCCCATAAGAACTACCTATTCACTACCTAGTCAATAGTTCTAATGTCACTAGTGATTTTCAATGACACGTACATGTTAAATGTCTATAGCAAATTACATTGCCTGGGGAATATTTGGTTAGTAGTACTGGTGACACAGTCAATAGTGAATCAATACTTTTTCACTATTGACATTTCCTGCAGGGTATAATTAAAAAATTTTAATTAATCGAAAATTTTATAAGTTTTATCAAAAATACGAAAATTTTTATATAATTATTTAGAATATTGTTCTACATCAGGTCCAAAATTCTAATATGATATTGTCATATTAGATTTTATTTGTTGTTTTTCTAAAAGTTTGATCATTTTCATGATACGAATAATCAGAAACGTATAAGGAATTGGCAAAACTTTTATAAAAATGTATGTTTTTTGCATCTGACATTCATAATTATTAGAGTTCGTCAGAAAAGTATACAATTTCTTTATTTTTTGGGATATCATCACTTTTTAAAAGATGTTTGCAATAATAAAAAAATAGTGTTATATTTTTTTTTTTAATTCCAACTCCTTTCATATGCGCGCTGCGGTCAAAAATTGATGATTATAAATTGATGTAACTTTAATTATATCCAAGCAAAAACTTTAATTTTAATATTTTGAACTTGCTTTAAACTTAAAGCTGCGATAATTTTTGTGACGTTTTAGATAAATAATTAAGTCGGATGTATTAAGCGTGCTTAAACATCGTCTAACACATACAGAAAGGTTATTGATGTACACACACAGAGAAAAATTTAGCTATTTGCCAACTGAAATTCAGTTATTACGACTCAAATTCGGTTATTGCTAATTTCAGACGGTTGAAACAATTTAACATTAGTTTTCACAACAAAGTTAGGTTAATTCAACTGAATTCTAGTTGCAACATCAAAAATATTCAGAAATCTAATGTAAACATCGTTGTAGTAACTGAATTTATAAGTTGTTACCATTAATATAGGCTTTTCAATTCGGTTGGCACTGTATTTCTCTGTGTGCAGTGATTCCAACTATTAACAATCCAAACGAGCTAACAAAAAGTGCTAAGGAGCGCTAAATAAAAATAAAACAGAAGGAGCTAAAAAACGCTAAAAATATGTTTTAATGTGTTTTTTATTCATTAGAAACAGTGTTGCCAACTCTATTGAAGCAAAAGGCACACACAGGCCACTAAAATAGCTCTAGATGATAAAATTTATCAAAATGTCTACTTTGTCAACTTATTTATTGCAAGAAAGCAATATTTTATGAATATATAACTGAATTTTACATTCTTATTGCTTTGAAAATGTTGAAAGTTTAAAATAAATTTCAAGTTTTTTGGTGAAATTTTATAATAAATGCTTTTGTAATGTAACTAAAGCGTTATTTTTTAGCAACTTTATTTTAGGCAACACTGTTTTTGGCAGCTCAGCTGTTTTCGTGTAACATGTTACTGTTAAACATGTTCAGTTTAGTCTATAATTTAATTATGAATCGACTTACAAACGAGCAACGCTTGCAGATTATTGAATTTTATTATCAAAATTCTTGCTCTGTTAAGAAAGTGCAACTTTTGTTCAGCGACGAAGCTCAATTCTGGTTGCATGGATACCGAAAAATGCACTGTTTGGTGTGGATTACGGGCCGGAGGCATTATTGGACCATACTTTTTCAAAGACGACGAAGGCAGGAACGTTACTGTGAATGGCGAGCACTAATGCGATAATTACAAATTTTTTTTTGCCCAAAATTGAAGAGTTGGACTTGGGTGACATGTGGTTTCAACAAGACGGTACCACAGCCATACATCACGTGAAACAATGGCCCAATTGAGAGGCGAGTTCGATGAACAGTTTATTTCATGTTTGTGGCCGGTCAATTGGCCGCCTAGATCGTGCTGCTTAACGCATTTAGACAACTTTTTGTGGGGATATGTAAGGATCATGTCTAAAGGGACAAGCCCACAACGGTTGACGCACTGGAAGCCAATATTGAAGAATTTATTCGTGAGATACCGGCCGATATGTTGGAGAGAGTATGCCAACATTTGACCCAGCGTATGAACCATTTGAGGCGAGTCGCGGTCAAATCATGAAAACATTGAGTTATATAAATCGTTCTATCGACTCAAATAAAGATTTCATACATTTCTCTAAATTGTATGTGTTTTTTTTTATCAAAACCTAAAGGTCTTAAAAAATCACACTTTATAACAAAAAAATATTAAATTGTTATAAAATTTATGAAAAAGTAGTACCCCAGTAAAAACACACCTTACGAAATAATGAGTCTAGTAATCTAAACTCGAAGGTTTGGACGTATTTAAATGAAATGTCCCAAAAGTAATAAATTATGCATTTCTGGCAGCATTACGTAAATATGATTTTTAATGGTAATGAATAATAAGCCATTACCAGAAGGAAAAAAATATTGGGTATAAAAATAGATTTTAAAAAAATACGAATTAATAAAAAATATTATTCATTTTTTTTAAATATGGTAGAGACGGGAATCGATCCCGGGCTGTCAGATAAACAGGCGACTGCTCTATACCTTGAGCCATCGAGACATATAATATTCGATATTTTAAAACTTAAAAGAAGTGTTCTTCTGTTTAAATTCGTTCAACATATACCAAAATTAACACTTTTTCCTTTAGCTTACAAAAATACAAATTGTAATGAGTCTAAAAATAGAATCCAGAAAAATGTTGTATAATTATATTTTGGCTGGAAATAATAATATGAATAATCTATTATTGTTCACCAATTATTTTCGTATGAAAATAATCCATTATAAGTTTCTTATTGGTAGCACTCAGGGAACATCTGCTTTAAAAATATGTAGTTGCTTGGGTTGTAATACAGTTGCTTTATTTTTAATGTAAATGTCAGTCATTTGTAGCACAAATTAAAATTTTTTCTAACCTTGTTGTTCATTTAAAAAACAAACCACATAAAATAACTGTGTTATGATTTTATATTAATTTTTTACAGCAGTTTTTAGTTATTTAAAAATATAAATGTTTCTTTATTTTTTACTAACATGTGGTCCATTTTTACTACAATCGTGGTTCATTTTTTGAACATTGAAAAACAAATGACAATGTTAGTTGAATTTACTGAAATGTAAGTCTTATTTTCTTTAAGTGAAATTTCATTTGTTTTTAACTACATTTGCAGTGGTCTTTACCTACATAGTATTCTAAGTGAACCCATTGTTTCATTTAAAGTAATGTAGAATATAATAAGTACTCATTACAACGTAATGTATAAAATAATAAATAGTCATTACATTATGTTTTTGTTGGGACTTTTTTCTTAAAAATATAAATTTTTCAAAAGCTGTATTAAAGTTAATCGTTTTACTAAAAGGGCGCTAAAAGAGCTTAATAAATTAGTGCAAAGCACCAACCAGGTGTCTTCTTTTATAAAATGCGCTAACAAAAAATAATGCCAGTTTTGGGTAATACAAAAGCACCAAATTTTCATCGTTGTTGCCCAGCAAAAAATAGTGCTTCAAACAAGCGCTTCCGGAAGGCATTATTCAATTACGAAGAACTTCGGGAAGGCATTCCAGAAGGAATGATTTTTGTTCGCGATGTCCCACTTGGTATGTCTCTTTTAAAGCGCTTCTTTCATGTGCTCTTAGAAGCAATAAATTCATGCCTTCTTAGGCACTAAAAAGCTCTTTTTTGTATGTTGAAAACGTTAGTGCTTCATGGTATGCATACTTTATTGCTTCAGTGTATGCATACTTTATTGCTTCAAAGAAGGCATTTTAGGAAGCAGTACAGAATGCCTTAAATAATTGCTTTACAGTATGCATGGCGATGAAGCGCTATTTTGGAAGCATATAAAGGCAGCAAATGCTTACTAAATCTAGTTTTTGTTTTGCTGGGGGATGTAATAGAAAACTAATTTTGAAAATATTTTGCGTCAAAGTGTCGAAATTTTTTTTAAATTCCTCATATTTACTTGTTGTATTTGTTTCTCCTTTGATTATCTCTTCATTTGTTTATAAACATAAATGGCGACAAAAAAAAAATTTTTAAGTCTGGAACATATTTTTTGGATTTCTACTTCACCCCAAAATTTTTTATTTGAAAAAAGTTAGCCCACTAATTAGTTTGTAGATATGTCTATTGAACGACTTTAAATAATTATTTCAGTGGTATTTTAAAGAGCTGGAAGAAGTGTGTTACCAGTTCACCCCAAACTCCCTATAATTTGTAATTTAAAGTTGCAAAATATTTGGAATCTATTTAGAGTCTTGATGGCGATTATAATTGTAACTGAATTACAATCTTATCCCTTTCAAAATTATCTATTACATTCATACTTTGATGTTATTGAAAAAAAATTCCCCTAACATCCTTATCCTTGTCTTATAAAGATTAAAATTACAATCATTTAAGAAAAATCTACTGTTCATTGCATGTTCATTTAAATTAATTAATATTGAAGGTTGTTAACAAACAACCAGATTTCTGCTACAATATGACACACGACAATAATGCAACAATTTAACCTTCGACTGGCAATAACTATAAAAATTAAACAAGGCAATAATCTTGCAATTCAATTTGTTAAAAACTATGAAAAACTCATTAGTTAATGAAAATCGAGGACAATTAACGATACACTTGTATGGTCATTGAAAATGCAACAAAAAATTGTAAAATTATTTTGAAAACGTGATTTTTTCCACTGACGGCCAGTAAATAATAAAGCGTATAATTTGTTTGAATTTTACAGAATTAAAAAAATGGAATTTCCCAATAAAATTGTCACACTTCCCAAGGATAGACAAGTACCTGTCACGAAACTGCACTTAAAGTATCTTGTTCAATGTACTGACACAAGTGACAAAATTTAAGCAGGTACAGGAGGTTATAAAAGGTGAATTGATATTGTTTAATTTATAAGGGGAATTGACTGACAGTGTTTAGTTTGGCGCGAACTCAGCAAGTGTTTTAACAAATTTTGAGATATACCGACCGAACGACCATTCAATTGATTGTAACGACAAACAATTGCGTGTTTTCCTAAGAAAACTGTGTTTCTTTATGAATTGTCTAGTTTTACCACCCAAGGAGTCATTATTGTGGAAATGTGTCATATTTTCATTGACAAAACTATAGTTTAACTAAATTGAGGTGTTAAAATTTCAACTGCCTTGAAAAATATACTAAAATAGTGAAAAACTATTTTTTTTTTAAATGAATCTTTCTCCATAACCCTGCAAACATTTGGAAGATATGTTACTAAAAAGTTGTTTTAAAATATTATCAATGTAGCTTTTTATTAGCATGTTATATTTCTGCGATATATCACAGAATTCTCATCCAGGAGATTAGTTGGCGATAATAAATATTTTAAAATGTCACAAAATTATCTTCCAGTTGATAATAAATTTCGCTTATTTATATTCCAGAATTATTGCGAAGACGTTTATATAATAGGAGAGGCAGAAGCTATCAAACACAACATCAATCATTACACGTAAAATATCCTGACTCAAATTCAGGGATTTACTTTATAACGAAAACAAAGTAAATTATGTAAATATTGCTAGTATTTGATCTATGTAAATTATGTAATGTTTAATTGGAACATTTTGATAAAAAAAGAAAGTTACAGATATTTTCGTTAGTCACAAAAGAAGACATTACAAACATGACTGAAAAAAAGACATTAAAACAAAACCTTCCGAAAAAAAATATTTAAAAATTTGTGGAAAAAATCGGTACTAAATTTTTCTTTGTTTTACAAAAATATAAAAATATGAAAATCGGTTAACATACTATTTTTTATTATTTTAACAAAATTTGATAACTTTAATAATTTTATCCAAAAATAAGATATACTTAAAAATGTATTAATAAAAAAGATAATAATTTTTTGCAAAAGCTTTCTTCTTTGTCTGAAAACATCAATAATAAAAAACTTTGGTAATAAAAATCAGACCATTCTGATAAAATAAAATAACTAAAGCTACATACATTTTCGGTAGTAATAAAAGTAGAGATTACAAAAATATGACTTTCAGCAGTTCAAAGAATAAAATGCTTTTAAAGTTTAAATAATCGGTTCTTCTTTTCAGTTCTCTATAGAGAGTATAAAAATAAAATAAAAATTTTAAATTCAATGAACATACTTTTTATAATGGTAGCGATTCCTATTCACACTTTCACCATTCACCTCAGTTTTCGAACCTTATTTTCTCTCAAATAATACAAATTTATAAATTTTTTATTGTCCAATCGTCTTTACAATAAACAAATATTTAAAAACCTGAAATCAAAATGGAACTAATAATTAACACTCGGGAAATAATGAGATTCGAAAATTGAGGTGAATGGTGAAAGTGAGAATAGGAATCGCTACCAATATTCCATTAAACGAATGATATAGCATCCAACAAAAAATGTTGTATTTCAAAGCTTCTCAGATATATGTAGTACAAAGTTTTTTTCAAAACTAATATTTAAAAAAAAAATAAATTTCTGTCAATTTTTTTTTTAGTAAAAGTTACAAAATTTACATTTTCTTATTAAAAATTACGTTAAAAATTTAGCGAATTTAGCGACACCTTGTGACGACAGAATGAGCTATATCACAAAGGATACGATTACATTATTTTAGATAGTATCGAAAAAAATCAATACCGTTAAAAACGAAAGAAGAATTTTTTTGGATTTTTGTCCATGGGACAAAACTGCCGAAATGCTAAGGCGAAGAACTTGAAAATTTTAATGTGAAAATTTTAATGTGACGCTTGGACGGGTTTTTAGGAACGAAGAGGAAAAGACTGCTCCTTGCCACGCTTGACAAACCGCTATAGCGAAAAGCTTGAAATTTTGTATTTCGGGTAGACATCCGTTCTGTTGAAAGTCGAGTAAGATATAGCTCACTGTTATTGTACTTTTTGGAATGCTGCCTAAGAACCTGGTCCAAAAAGGGTTTAAAGTGGGGCGGAATTCTACCCTTTGGCGGCATGGCCAAACCTCTAAAGCGAGGAACTTGAAATTTGGTATGCGGGCTGCTTATCACGAATATATATATATACTGGCTTAGATCGAAATTTTGGAATTCTTACAAGGAGTTTGAATTTTGGTTAGTGGGTTTCTAATCCAGAGTAGGCATACGCTCGGACGGAATTTTTGGAAATTCTTAACGAAGAGAAACAAACAGAGTGAGCCCATGACGGCATGCCGTAAAAAAAATATGAATAGGTACACCTATAAAAAAGTTAGTTCAAAAGTTGCACTGATAAAAGTCCATGCATAAAAATACGGAAAAAATGTCGAAAGAACAAAAACTTACGTAAAATAAACGAAAAATTTTTTTTTTCTTTACGAAAGTTTTCGTTGTTTTGTCATTTTTTTTTATTTTTACCATGAAGTATTATGAGTGTTTTAAAAGGTTCCAATTCAGTTGAGGTAATTTGTCGTCATTTAAATCAGTTATTTAGCTAAAGTTATTAGTTATCTTATTTTACCTCAAGCACAAATTTCATCCGTATTTAAACTAATCTTTCGATCAAAAATTTAGTAATTCTTGACTCACAAATTTTACCAGTTAATTTGAACCACAATTGTTTTAAAACCATTATTACTTTGTGTCTCCGCTATCAGTCTCACTTGTTGATGGCGTTAATTTGTCATAAAATAAAAATAATTTATCATAAAATAGGCTATATAATTATCAAATTATTTATCACAGGCTATACTATTTATCATAGGCTGTATCTCGGAAACCAAGCGAGATTGAGCAAAATGGACGGACAATAACTGCTGAGTATCTAATAAGCAGTCTTTAATAAATACCTATACACGTAGTGAGAAATACGAACTTGTCCGGTCAGATCCAGAAAGGCCTTTTAGCAAAAATTTTCTGCTGATTCAGCTTAAAAATTCTGTTGATTTAGCTAAATTATTAGTTAATTCTTCTAAATTCTTCTAAATTTTAGGTCAACTAAATTTAGCAGAGTATGATTCTCAACTTCATTGAAAATTCTGCTGGCGCTATTTTCTGTTGTCATAGCTGAATTTTCAAATATTTGTATTGGCTTCTTTTTATGAGTGTAGTCATTTTACTTTAAGTTTATACATAGTTATTTTAAATTTATTTAAAAACTATAATCCTGTCATAGGTTGCAATTACTTGCTCATTACTGGCTTGGTTTTTTTTTATATTTTGTCAAAAAAAATCATATGGTGGTGTCGCGTCACACAACGTGCGGCACACCATACCACTGACACATGTTGCGCAGACACAAACAACGGGTACTGCAGTTTCCACGTCACAGTATGTGTAATGGCAACAAAATGTCCTATGTGATTTTATGGGCATGTGACGACAAGTTAATTCATTGACAAGTTTAACACCTGAATAAAATTTTCAAACTATGAATGAGTGTTAGAATGACATGTTGTTTTACTCTTTTTGCACTCAGCAGCAGCAATAACATGTAGAATATTGAAAATTCGAAAACCAATTAGGAGAAATAAATTTTTGTAAATGTTTCAGACATAGGATTTTGCACATGTATGGATTAGAAATAGTCACGTACGGGGAAAACTTGTTAAAAGTAAAAAATCCACAATTCTTAAACTAACTTCGATAGACAAAAAGTTAGCTTTAGTTTATTTTATTATTTTTATTTATTTTTTTTTTAATTTTACATACCTGCCCACATTTGTCTTTTTTTATATTTTAATAATAATAATCATTTTTTCCTATTTTTTTTTCCTATTGTTGTTCCTTAAAAATAATGTTACAATATAAAAATCCATTACTTTAATTATAAGATTTTTAATCTTGTTGTTTTGGAAATCAATAAACTAAACTATACGCCAAAAAGTCGTTATAGAGAAAAACGATAAAGAAGGTACACACCAGGATGTCCCTTAATAATATATTTGTCATTATATTCAGAGTTTTATTGAAAATTGTTCCATATAAAAGAAATATATATTTTTGTTAACGTCATGTGGCCGAAAATTTTATTTTTTATTATATTTTCCCAAAATCGAAATATTGAAAAATTCAATTTTGTATACCATTTATTTCTTTAATATACCTACTCAAAACTATTCAGATATTTAATTCCAACTTCATCGGATATCATTTACCCATTTTAGCCAGCAATCACATATGACGCACAAATTTGATAAAACCGCAAAAACATGCTTTATTTAAATCAATTTTAACCATTTTTTAAAATGCCTTATTTTTGAATGTCGATTGCTATTTTTATAATATAATAGTTGTAATAAAAGAAAAAAAAAACATAAAAATATAATTTAAATCGGAAGACTAATTATTAAAATTAGTTTTTTCTAATTGTAATATTTGTTCCCTGAAGAAGTCATCCAATGTGGAGACGAAATGTTGGAAATAAATAATTAATAAATAAATGATCTTAAGCTCGTTTAAACTAAAAAGAATAAAATAAAAAAAGATCGAAGAAAACTTAACTTAACATTATTTATTTTATCAAAAATTCTACAAAATTTTAATGTTTTCATCAAAGTTTGACTAATTTTGGAAAAAATATCACTAAAATTTGATTAACTTAACAGTTAGTGGCCTGGCACGGTGGGGAAAATTGTACTTTTTTTTAGCAAAATAGCCTCACAGTTTAAACGATCCGTAGAAATTGAGCATGATGTGCAAAATATAATTTAAATCGGAAGACTTAAGGGTTTATTTTGGTCGATCTATAAATTTTTAAACCAAAATTATTATGAACTAAAACGATGTTGAAGAGTGGTTCAGAATAGCTTTTTATTGGCCAAAACCCCTTACTTTTGTTGTCACCGATTTCCAAATTTTTAACTCCATTTACTAGTTAATATATAAAAAGTAAGGCAGTCAAAAAATAAGGTTTAAGTAGTGATAATTGTGGGAGTGGCATACAGTTAAATTCGACTATTTTTTTTTTTATTTCATAAAAAAATGTCTTTTTTTAATTTTTCATCGCAAAAGGATTGGGATTAGTTGGCAATTATTTTATTGTAATTAATAATTATTATTTTTTTTATCTTTAATAATTGTAAAAATGCAAAGCTACATCGCACTTATTTAACAAAAGGTCCTAACTCAAAATCCATTTTTTTGCACCCACCATTTGCAATACCCATTTTTTTTGTACCCGCTGTACAAATTTTAGATCGGTTTTTTTCTGTTGCTAAAGAGTATAAAGTCCGTTCTTAGATTTTTACAGTGGGTAGAAATGATCACTGTATGTCGTTTTCTTGCAAAAAATACACTTTGAGTTTTGACACTTGTTGTTGAAAAAAATTTTGAGTTATCACCCTTTTATTTATAAAGTTCGATATGGTTTAATTTAGTATTTAAAAAAAAAAAAAATATTTTATAACTTAAATCGAGTAGAACCTCTGTGGATCAAAATGGTAATTTGTTACATAAATTATTTATATATATTATTAAAATGGCTTATTTATACACATTAAACTTTTCTTTTAAATAAAAAAGTTAAAAAAATAAAAAAAAAACTCACATTTTCATACAAAAAGTATAAAAACATCAAAAGTTCAACTTTGACCTTTAGTTTCTCCAGAACTACTCAGCCGATTTTAGTGAAATCAAAAGTGAAGAAGTAATTATCTCTTCATCAAAAAAAAATACTAAAATATCTCAATAGGAACAATTACGGCTTGTATCATTATATACAAATAGATCTGATTAATTTTATTGAGATAATTTTTTATATGGTATCTGATATTATTATATGTCTCTAAATCTTACTCGAAATAATATATATAAAGTAAGGAATATTATAATAATACAAATATATGTAGTGATCGATATGATTATATATGGTCTTATGCTAAGTCTTATTAAACTATATCTGATGCCGTACTAAAAACATGTTCCTTATAATTTTATATAGCATTATATATAATCCCATACATATTTTGTTAAAGGTCAATATCAAATTAAGTTATACGCATGTTAAGATTTTCTTACATATGGCTTCACATATAACCATATTCATTTTGTAACGAAATATTGTCTCAGAAATTTACACATTTTGGGTTATTAAAAAAATTTTTACATTTTTTAAGACAATACCACTTAATTATATATTTTTGAAACACTTAATTTGTTCTTAATCATTTTTAATCATTTAGATGTTTCATTTAAAAAAATGTTGGTCTTTAAAATTGTTAATTTCTAGAAATTCTAAACTTAAATACTTTCAAGCATAGCTTCAAGATACTAAAAGCATACCTACTATCGGCCAAAATTTAATAAAATCAGATATATCTATATTTAATTAGATATAATTAAATGTCAGAAATATGGACAAATATCGGATAAAATTGTATCAACTTATATTGTGGGTGTTGTGGTGTAATGGTTAGCGCGTTGGACTGTTACACAGATCTGTCAATTTTTACGTGATCATCACCCGAAGGTCCTTCCTCACGGTGCTCTTAACACAGGGTCAATATAATACGTTGACCAGCGCCCCCTTTATCCTTCATCACAAAACCGTGATACCGGAGCAAGGGTACCGACTTCGAATCCATGCATTTGGACACTTCATCCCCCTCGGTCAAGGGCGGAGCCTATCTAACACTCCTACCATTTTATGGTCAAATGGCAACCGGTTGCAATGCAACTCCACACCCAGCAATAAATTACTCTACCCGCGATATGGGAATTAAACCACAACCACCACGTTACTCCCCCGAAGGGGCCTCACCATAACCAGGTTGGGACCGAGGTCCCAAGGGCACCCTGGTTCCCGTGGTACCGAATAAAGACTTCGGTCAGCTTCGTAGCCTAAAAACTACTACCAGTTGGACCCCAAACAGTACCGGGACTGGTAACCCAAGAAAACAGCTGCACACGACGCCAGCAAACCGCAACACAGCAGCACAGCAAAAATGCACCGCCAAAAAACAACACACATCTACATAAAGGAACTATAACATCACCAATAGACAATACAACAAAAACAATAAAACAGCCGCTCTCACGAGCGACACTTTGGCCACCTCACGTGACACCAGCAAGGGACATCACGCACAACAATGACCACAAAAACAACAATAAACACAGTCGCCCTCACGGACAGACTCGACGGCCACAAATGACCAGCACCAACAACGACGCAGCACAAAGAAATCACGAACAGGGCAGGGGGCCGTTCCGGAGATCAACCGACAGCATGCCGCTACTCCGCCAAAACACTCCCATCTCCAGCCCAAGGGACAAAAGACACAAGTGTCCCGGCACAAGCAACAGCAGCATGGGCAAATCACCAGGCACCAACACGACGAGACTCCACCAAGAACAGCAACGACCTCCGAGCACGAAGCCATGTGCAGAGCGGACAGTTCGACGATATACGCGAGCGTCGGTTTGCAAATGACTGCGAACGGGTTCACCTCCACTATCTCCGTCTTCGCCTAACGAACACCTCCTGGGCAAATTGCCCCAACCTCGCCATCGTACACTCGTCCACTAAGGCCCTACTGACATCGCAAACCGAACCAGTATGAGTGATGCCCATACTACGCAGGTCCCTAATGTCATCATAGTAATGACACTCGGCAATAACGTGCCATACGTCCTCGATCCCCGTACCACACACACAGTCCGGAGTGACCGACAAGGCCCTCTTATGCAGAAATGCATTGAGAGAGCCATGCCCCGTCAGCAAGAAACCCAGACTCAAGCCGAAGCTAAAATCTGGGCGCTCACGTACGAAGGGCGCATCGCGTATAAAAGCATACGTGACACGACCCTTGTCAGAGTCCGTCCAGCGTGTGCGCCACCTAGAATCAAGGTGTTCGGCCAACATCACCATGACCTCACTACTCTGCCTATTCACCACGTCAACAGCAGAAAGCCAATCATGCACAAGAAGTGGCAACCCCTTCTTGATCTTAAAAGCGATAGCACGGCGTATCACCTCTAAGTCAAGGGGAGCTGCACCCAGCAAGACCTGAAGAGCATCTGTAGAAACAGTCCGACAGACCGGCATGCAAGCAAGCATAGCAACCCTCTGACAAGTAAGCACCTTTTTGCGACCAACAACAGTCATAACTGTCTCGTACCATACAGGTGCACCATACGTTGCGCATGCAACGAACAGCCCGCCATAAATGGTTCGAACAGCACGCCTGCTGAGGCCCCAGTCACTCCTCAGTATACGTTTGACCTTACCAACGACAGCAGTCAGCTTATTTCTCACATGAGCAAGATGAACCAAAAAGTTCATTCGCTCACCCATCATTATTCCCAGATACTTGACCTCAGTCACATATCTGAGACTAACGATACCAGACTTAATGACAGGAGGACGTGCACTAGACAATCTGCCCTTGAGCAGCATTATCACAGTCTTGTCAAGATTAATCTCAACACCGACTTGTGCACCCCATTCATTAATTATGCGCATGACCTGCTCACCTTTCGCCTCCAGAACAGCACGAGACTGTCCCTCGAGCAAAACGAGCAAATCATCTGCATAGGCGCACAGATTGCAGAGACGGCTCAGTCGTACCAACAACGGATCCATCATGAGGTTCCATATAACAGGACCACAGACAGAACCCTGCGGGCACCCCCGAGTTACATCCCTCCAAGCTGTGCCGCTGGCACCAACCACGCAAGCTTTTCTGCAGCTAAAATAACTTCTCCACAAGTTAAGCTCACGACAACCTACACTACGTAGTCTGTCATGAACCGCGTTCCAGTGGAGATGATCAAACGCACCCTTGAAGTCGACAAACACACCTAGCACATACTTGTCAGGAGAGTTACTAACGCATTGCCTAACATGCAGCCACGCAGTTTCAACAGATCTCCCCTCCCTAAATCCAAACTGGTACTCAGAAGTCGGCTCAGTGCTATCCTCCTTCAGTCGCGTCACCATTAACCTCTCAAGCACTTTTCCAAGTACTGGGAGGAGACTGATGCCCCGATAAGAGCGAGGATCACTCCTCACCCTATCAGGAGACTTCAGGAGAACAACAACACGAGCAGACTTCCAAGCCCTAGGGAAATAGCCCTCACTCAGACACTTCCCAAAGATTGACTCCAAGTATTCCGGTATGGCCTTCCATATGGCCTTAGCCATCTCTCCAGTCATACCATCAATACCCGGCGATTTCCTACTCTTGACCCGGCAAATACTATTCGAGACTTCCGACCTTCCCAAGTCAGGAGGGCCAACCGAATCCCATATAACAGGGGAACGACCAGCTAACTCCGTTCCTGGGAAGAAAGCCCCCAACAGCGCGTCAGCGCATTCCCTCCAAGAGGACAATTCAACATTGTCAACCCGGAGGCAAGCAAGGTCAGCTACTCCTCCTCTACCCCTGCAAATACGGTAAACCGTACCCCAAGGGTCATCTCTATTCTCACGCACAAACCTCCTCCAATCTTCCTCCTTCACCCTAAGAAGCATCTCCTTATACGCCTTTAGGCCAGACAAATAAGTGGACTTGCGCAGAGCAAGATCGTCAGAACCGGCACGTCTGGCCCTCTGGAACAACCTCCTGAGGTGCCTGACGGACCTTTTCGTCCTTTCAAGCTCGCCCGTCCACCATTTGACCTTGCTAGGTGTCGTTCGAACACAACGACCTAGCACGGCATCATTAACGGTCAATAACCACCGATTAATCATGCTGACCTGGTCGTCTACCGACAGTGCCCTATACTCACTCAGCGGGTGCGTTAGCGCCGCCGCCCTAAACTCTCTAGCGTAATAGCCCCAGTCCACGCCATTACTCCGCCATCTAAGAGGCAGAGGCGTCCTCCTCATCCTTCCGCGTAGGGTGACCATAATCTCGATCGGATTATGATCACTTACACCCCAATCGCCACAGACCCTCCACCTTAGATCAAACGCGGCCAAAGCCGCGCCATTCGCGAGTGTCACGTCAATGTCACTAACTCCATTTGGACCATCAAAGGTATACATCTCACTCGGCTCATTGACAACAATGAGACACTTTGTGAGCAGCCACTCGCTAAGCAATACTCCTCGCATATAGTTCGGATGTCCAGAAACATTTCTGGGCATCTTGGAGAACCACATGCGAGAGCATGCGTTTGCGTCAAGTCCGAGGATAACAGGAATACTACTTCCAGAAAGTAGTACCGTATCCATGTAACCTAAGTATGCATCCAAAGGTTCTCTACCTACACAATAGACACTAACCAACAACATCCTACCAAAACCGCACTCCACAGATACGCAGACCCCTTCTTGGGCACTGCTAACCAACATCACGTCCATGCTTGAGTCATCAACAACAATAGCCGAGTTTCCTCCACTATCCGTATAGACTCGCATTCCACTCGGCAAACCCCTTACACAGCCATTCGCGATATATGGTTCCTGCAATAGCGCAAAAGGAACTCCACGACGCCGCATCGCCTGTCCCAACTCGCACATAACAGCGTAAGCACCTTGGCAATTAAACTGGATTATCGGGAATCCCTCCATATTCAATGTCTAGCGTTCGCCCTTGCAACCGCGGCCGCATAGACCGGACACACCATCGACATCATCAAGTGGTTCGAGGGCAAGCCCTTGAACGCACAATTCCGGCAACGCAGCTCATTTGGACACCTGGCAGCCCCATGGCCCGAAATCCCGCACCTACGACACACCTCCTCGCTCATGCGACAGTCGCGCACGCGGTGATCAAAGCCCAGGCACCTGAAACAGGAGAACACTGGGTCCTGTATCCGCACCAAAAATCTGAACCACTTGATGTATACACCAGTGGCTCTCAGGTGCTCAGCAACCTTCGGGGTACACTCCAGCGCAACATTAACTGGCCCTCCATCCGGCCTCCATGGCTTACTAGCCAATCTGACTCCTTTCCGGTAGGCTTCCGGTGACATTATCTCCTTCAGGTTCATCTCAAACAAATCCTCCATAAACTCGTCAGGGGTAATTTCTCCGTGCACCCTCTGCACTGTCACCTTGGGGCCTAGTTTATCGGCCGCCGTCACCTCAAGCCCTACTTCCTGGAAAGTCTTGTTTTCCACGATCCTCTTGCGCTCCGCCACCGAGGGGGTACGGATCACCGCGCCTCCATCCCGCGTAGGCCGCACCTCGTGCACACGAACACCCAACGTTGGGCCCACCTGCTTTACCACCTTCTCCATGACCTCCTTAGAGTTCGTGGGAACACCTTTTCCCTTCACCACCGCCGACCAAGTCTCAACCGGCTTGGTTGCATACGGCAACTTTGAGGCCGCCACCACCGTATCAGGCGCCTTAGGCACCGCGAACACCGCACCAGAATTCATAGGGGCCACCCTTGAGGGCCCAGCCGCCACACCACCCTCGAGCCGGCCCTTCAACCGCTCGTTTTCAGCCATCAGCCTGATGAGCACCTCCTCATATCTTGCCGCACACGCCAACACCTCCTTCGACAGCTTCGCCGCCACACCTTCGTTCACCACCACCTCGGTAAGCGCCTTGGTGATTTCCTTCATGGCAGCTATATCATCTCCACCCAGACCAGCAGCAACCTTACGCCTCGCCTTCCCACGTCGTGGACCAGCAAACGACGCTGTATCCGTCGACATCACCACCTCCACCTCAGCAGCAACAGCAGCAACAGCAGAGGCACCAGCAACCGCAGTACCACCAGAACCACCAGAGACAGCAGCACCAGCACCAACAACGGCAGCATTAACAGCAGCAGCAGCACGTTCAGCCCGTGGCGAACCAGGCTTAAACCTCTTCTGCACCGATTCGTCATCCGCACTCGACATCTCACTGTCAGTATGGCGAATTTTCGGCACACTGACAGGCGGCGCCTTTCTTACGTCATCAGTGGTGACGTCTGATGCGTCACCTTTCGGCCTCCTTCTACCCGGAGGCATCTCCACTCAACTACACCAAATTCAAAGATCAAATTCACTAACCTTATGCACTGCCAAGTCCGTCAACAAAATCGAATTCACCAACCTTAGTTGTAATGTATCAACACTACCAACCGCCAGATGGCTCACAACCAAATCAATACCGAGTTTCAAATCTAAACGACCGTTAATCAATGTCCAATATACGCGCACGATCCGTCAACACTATTTCACTTATTACCACTCTGGTAACACCACAACAAAGAGTCTCTGTCTCTATATAACCTCACTTTCGGGCGGAGGTTTGTTTACAAATAAACTTGCACTTAACCTCACAAAAAGTGAGACACCGAATTTCACAACGAGACCGCACTTTCCTATCTACAAAATGAAATTGAGACACCAAAAGCTGTCTCAATACAAAATGTAAACAAAACGCTGTACACAACCAAATAGTAAACGCAGTTTTCTAGCGACCGAATTTCAATATTTTTCACTTGTCCCATAGCACTTAACCCCACCGAAGTAAAATAATGAATCAGGGTTATGAAACAAAAAGCTCCAATAAATTTGCCAACTCTACATCAGGTGGCGACCAACAATTGTTCTAAGACTTGTCATCTCGCGCAATTACAGTGTTGCCATGTTTGAAGCTCTTCATCTTTCACCACCTTCCATCTCTCCACTATCCCCTTTCCAAAGAAAGCAACACATTAATTAATAGGAAGAATTTCAGTCTTTAAAAAAAAAATTTGATGTATTTAAATACTTGTAGATGACCCATTTTTCTGATCAATTTGTATGTGTTTATATATGGGAACTTAGCAAATGAGATATACTTTTATTAGATTCCATATTCAAATTTTTACCCGGGTTGTTATTTTTTTTTCTGTTAATTTAGCCAAAATTCACATTCACGTTCTTGTTTTTAGTTGTTTAATTAAAAATTGCACTGATGAAAATTATTTTTTAAAGCGTAGCACACTCAGTGCATTTATAGACAACAATTTAGAACATGAATTTTTTTCTCGAGATTGTGTTACATTCAAGTGGTTTATGTTGTGTGTATTTTTGAGATTGTGCAAATCTTATTGCATGATAAATATTTTTAAAATGACATCATGAGTATGATTTTGAAAATAACGGACATTAAAAAAAAAAAAATTATAAAACTTAAAATGTACTAAATACTTTAAATTAAACTAAAACATTTCAAATATTAAAAAAAATTTTAAATTCCAAAAACATTCGACGTCATATTGAATGTCCCCTATGGTTTATGGGGTAAAAGCGTGCTTGCCTTATTTGTATGCGTGTGTGGGTATTATTGAACTTCAAAATGTGTTTTGCGTGCGTATGCAATTTGTATGCATTTTTGTGCTTTTTAGAGTTTTATTAGTTTTAGAACGTGTTTGCGATTTACCCACATCAACAATTCGCATTTTGTTTATAACAATTCACATATTTCACACTTCAATAACACAACTACCACACCTTTATTGGTCGGTTTGCTATTTTGGCAGACAGTATGGCACACATTTTGTATTTTTTTTTTTTTTTTTCTATTACTCGAAATTGTCTATTGAAATATATTAGAAATTTTGCGTTTAATAACTTAATGGTTTTTATTACCAGTTTTGAATAATGAATAATAATAATTAAACATTTTTAATGATTTTTTATTGAGTAATTTTTCAGTTCAAAAAAAGACTTTCATTAATTTAAAAATAGTGTCAAAGTTAACTGAAAGCAAAATAGGGGTGTAGCAAAGAAAGCTTAAAATGTTTAAGTTTTAGCTTTAATAAGGAATGTCATCAATTAGTAGTAAAAGTTCAATGCTATTCATTAAATTAAAAAAAAAAAATTAAATCAGATATAATTTGTGAGGGCTTTTGACAAAAACGACTTAAATCGACTTAAGTGTTAACTAAATATATAAAGGGTATTTTTTTTTTTAAACCCGATAGAACTTACGAAATGGTTATCTGTCAAACGAACTGTCATACTGCGCTAAATTTTTAACATTTATGATAAGTGTACTCTGGAAAATCATCATGAATAGATTTATGCTTGAGCGACGCTAACAAATTATTAAAATTTACTTTGAAAATCGTTCATCGATTCGCCCGATATTTTATCGCAAAATTGTGTAAAGCGATAAGTCTCGCTTTTGTCTTGAAGAGTAAACAAAATAGACGCATATGGAGTGAGATCAATCCACAAGAGACCCTACAGAATTCATTACATCTAGAAAAATGCTCCGTTTGGTGCGGTTTACACCATGGTAGTATCATCGGACTTTATTTCTTCAAAAATAAAGCCGGAGCTCGTGTTACGGCTCAATGAAGATCGTTACCGCAATATGATTAATGATTTCTGTTTGAAAATATAGATGACATTGATCCTGGGGAGATGTGGTTTTAACAGGATGGCGCTACGTGCCATACGGCGCTCGCAACCATCGACTTATTTAAATCAATATTTGGCGATAAGTTGATTTTGAGAAATAAACCTGCACTTAGAATACTATGTAGGTGAAGACCACTGCAAATGCAGTTAAACACAAATTACTTAAAGAAATGACGACTTACATTTCAGTAATTTCAACTAAAATTGCTATTTGTTGTTTAATGTTCAAAAAATTAACCACAATTGTAGTAAAAATAAACCACATATGCTAGTAAAAAATAAACAAACATTTACTTTTTTATGTTTTTCAATAACAAAAAACGACTGTTAAAAATGAAACAATCATTTGATGTGGTTTGTTTTTTTAAATGAACTACAAGGTTAGTAAAAAATTTAGTTTGTTCTACAAATGACGTAACATTTACATTAAAAATAAAGAAACTGTATTGCAACTCAAACAACTACATATTTTTAAAGCAGATGTTCGCTGAGTGTGTCCATACGCCTTCAAGGCCGTGCGATTTGACACCTCTCCACTATTTAGTGTGGGGCTACGTGAAGTCACTGGTTTATGCTGATAAACCAGCAACAATTGGAGGCCTTGGAGGCCAACATTGGCGTAAATTGGATGTCTAGAATGCGCTTCGTTAAGAACAGCTTCGGTGGCCATATCACATACAAAAGTTTTCTCAAAATTTTTGGGTTCTGGTCTAAAGAGGTTTTCTTGTTAGAGCTGACTATTAAACTGGTCCACAGAACTTTTTTTTCATAGAACTAAAAAATCGTAAAAATACATGGCAATAATTTTCGACAAACAGATTTCGCAGTACCTACAACCAAATGTAAAATGTTGGTCTTGAAAAAGTGGAAAAAATTTAACTTTAAATCAAATTAAATGAAAATTTAAAGAAAAAACGTCCAAAAGTTTTTAAATGGTACTAAAGTTAACAACACTTTATAAATATTTAACTTGCCGGTCCTTTTTTCACTATGTGTTTTCTTTGGAAATAAATTATTTTATAAAAAAATTTTTTTTTTTTCGAAAATTTTGTATATATTATTGATCTTTTAAAATTGCATTTCATTTTGAATTGTCAAGTTTGAGATCATAATTAAATGTTACTATTTACAAATAGAAAACACAAACTCAAGGTTAGATCAGGTATATATATATCAACCAACCACAGAAAATCGGTGATGTTAATTGATTACCCGAACAACATGAGTTATTTTCATAAACAAAAATAATAATTGGAAAAAGAAATCAATAAAACCTAAGCGGAAAATATTGGATCCGTAGAATAAAGTGTTGTCTTAATCGAAAAACATAATTTTTAAGAATTTTGCTGCATTTTAATTTCAAAAAGTGCGCTCACGTCACGGATGATACAATTTTACAATTTCGCATTTTTGTAAGAGTAAAACTTGTAACGTGAATCCCTTATTATTACACTCAGGGAACTTCTGCATTAAAACAAAATTGTAGTTATTTGGATTGTAATACAGTTTCTTAACTTTTAATGTAAATGTCAGTCGTTTGTAGAACAAATTTAATTTTTTACTAACCTTGTAGTTCATTTAAAAAAACATCAAATGACTGTTTTATGATTTTACATTCAGTTTTTACAGTAGTTTTTTGTTATTTAAAAAAATAAGAACAATAAATGTTTGTTAATTTTTTTACTAACATATGTCGTTCATTTTTACTACAATTGTTAGTAATTTTTTGAACAGTAAAAACAAATGACAAATGTTAGTTGAATTTAATAAAATGTTAGTCGTCAAGTGAAATTAGTTAGTTCTTCAAGTGAAATTTTATTAGTTTTTGACTACGTAATATCCTCAGTGTAGAAGATAAAAATGTTTTACCGAACGTAACACGCGTTTTGCCAAAACGAGTGTAAAAGTATAAAGATATTTTGTAATAGAATAAAGGGCTTCAATATGTGTTTTGACAAAAAAGCGTGTTTAGTATTAAGGTGTGAACGTCATATAATGAAACTATATTGATTTTGTCTACTCAACAATTTAATAAAGATTATTTCTTTAAGTGTTATATGAAAATGCGTATTTGATATTGAAACACATATTTCAATTTGCAAAAAATTTAAAAAAAACCAAAGAAAACATTCTAAGGAACAGAAGCAGACAATGACGTCAATATTATCAAAATTCGTAAAAACATATTGCAATTATGAAAAATTTGTTGAAAGAAACTACAAAAAACAAGTACATGAAATGAAACAAAAAAAAAAAAACTTATTAACAAAATTGCTTAAAAATAAGCAAGGTTGCTAGTAGAATACTTAAAAATAAGCAATGTTGTTAGTACAATACCCTATTCGAATATTAAATTCCTTATAAATATGAACTTAAATTCAAAACTTTTATATGATGAACACACTCACAAGAACTTTTTCATAAAATGTCAACCTTTTTTAAAAAGTTGTATACAAAAAATATATATTTTTAAACTATTCGGCCCATTATTCAATAAACACAAAAATGTACTTTCGGTAGTAGTTGAAATATTAAGTTAAAATTTTCTATTTAAAACAAAAAGTTTTTATATTATATTGAGTATTGAAAAAAACACGATAAAAATCTATTGTTTTTACCGATTTTGTCAATTAATTTTTTAACAGTTGAAAATAAACTTAAAAATACAATTGTTTTCAACGAATAGTAAGTAGTCCTTTTTAATTGATTTTGTATTAATTTAACGTGTATACGCGCAGAGAAAAACCATGACTGAATATGATTGCGGACACGAAATTACCATACTATGATCTTAATTATCATATATATAATTCTGGCTGATCATATTATGACTACCGATGATGATTTTATCGACATTCAGAATCATAATATGATTGCTACGATCATATAATGATTTCCAGGCATTGCAATCATAACATAATGCTCGTAAACTATATTAATATGATGCTCTTTTCTCTCCGTTGTGAGTGCAGAAATTTCAATATTAAACAACACTGATTCAAAATTTAAACCATATTGATAGCAGATTTGTGAAAAACTTATCCAATATGTTCGATAAAATTGTATCTAATTTTTTTCGAAAATTAGAAGGGGTACCAAAACTCAATATCTATTGGATGTATAACTTAAAAATGCAGGATACAGAACAGATGGCGTATCTTTTACACGTGGTTTGTGTCTTTAATAACTTATATGGCATTTTGGAGGGTAAACATGTCATTTGTTATCTCCAAATATTGAACGGTATAGTGTAAACAACAGTTTGTTTTTGCTTTGAAAATGTCGAATTTTGTGCCAACAAAGCATCATTTTGCGGGAAGTTTTGCAATTTGAACAAAAGTGCAGCTGAAGCAGATCGATTGCTCAGCGAAGCTTATCCTGAATATCTCCCATCGATTTTAATGTGAGAGAGGTGGTTTGTGCAGTTCAGAAAAGGTGATTTTGACACGGACGGCAAAAACTTTTTGGCTAATCTGATCAGAATAAGTTTCCCATCTACACACAAAAAAAAATCATACTACTTATGAATATTTTATGAAAAATTTGCCGATGTACTAATTTATGAACTTTTTCATAACATTTATGAACAGTTCATAAAAAATACTGGGAAAGTTTGTGTCGTATAAATTATGACAAGGTTCTTAAAATATATGTAGAAACACTTAATATTTATGAAAAAGTAGTTAAAAAATTTGCCAATGTAAAAAATCCTAATATTTAAGAAAACTTGCATAAATTGCAATAATACTGGGAATTTTATGTACATTTTCATAAATGCTAGGGAAATTAGTAACACTTCATAAATAGTAAGTAAATTTCATAACTAGTATGAACCTTTAAAAACATGACCTTTTTATAAAAAATTAGGAATTTTATTTTTTTGTGTATTATGAGCTACAGACGATCACAGGGGGACCTGTACCGAACAGAATTGATAAGTAAAACGAACGAATATGCAAAAACTATACATATTTGCAAAAATTCAGCATTTTTAAGTTATACAACTAATAGCAAATGTTACAAACATTAGTTTCAAACTTAAATTACCTTGTAACACATTATACAGCCGGATATGTCAAAAAAAAAACAAGAAAAGCATATGAAAAATCATATGAAAAATCATAAGAAAAACAAAAATATTGAAAAAGAAAACAACAAAAGATTTTCCTCCAAGTCAAGGTCAATTTCAAAAAGCATACTGTATCCGTAGGTGTGAGCAAATACATATAAAATATTTTAGGAGGGAAAGAAGTCAATAAAAAAACACAATATTTTTACATATCGAATACAAATCTGTAGTATATAAAAATAAGATAAAAATAACTTGGCACACGTTTATATTACAAATTTATATTGTAAACCATTTAAAAATGAATAAAAACTGAAAACGCAAATCATATAAATAAAAAACATCAAAAAACTTAAAATGCCGACAAATAAAAATGTTATAAATTTATAATGAAAAGAAAAATCTAAATGAATTACAACACAGGTTGACAAAATTTGAAAAAAGTTTAAACCCTGGCACTAGAGTATACTTGTTTAATGGTTTGAATTTCGCTGAATCCAAATATGACCTCTCTATCAAATCAGGTTTTCGAGATATCTTAACATAAAGTTTGAATTTTTCGTCATATTCGGGACGTTATAACAGAGCGAATCCAGATTTTTTTTATAGAATTTGTTATGACGTCTAAAAGTCGTACACACATAGGAAAAAAACGAAATTTTCCAACTAAAATTCGGTTACTTAGACTGAAATCGGTTGATACAAAAGGATATTAGTGTTCGCAATAAAATTCGGTTAATACAATTAAATTTCAGTTGAAATATGCCACATTTGCATATTGTTGTACAAACCAAATTTATTGGTTCTAGCTACCAAAATACACTTTTTAGTTCTGGATGTACCTATTGGCTTTAAAATAAAGGTTTAGCCTCTGTTATATCCTGTTCCTTCTTTGAGATATATTAACCTAAAGTTTAAATAAACCCGGATTTGAAAATATTTTTGACAGACAATATTTTTAATTTCCCGCCTTTTTTTAAAAAAATTGTTTATATATATAAGTTTATAAATGTTAAAACAAAATTTTATCAATCAAATTATAATAATTGTTCCCTGACGAAGTCAACCACTGTGGAGACGAAATATTGGAAATAAATAATTATAATTTATAAATAAAGAAAAATAATTTAAAAAAATCTTAAAAAAAACAAAAATGAAGTAAAATTATAAAAAAAAAAACTCACAAAAAAATATTTAAATTTAAAAAAAAACTTTAAAAACACAAAATGGAGTCAATACCGACACTTCCTCGTTTTGTGACTCTGGCTAGTATGAAATCATCAAACACATCATATTAATAAAGTTCAATGGCCGATATCTCAGCAATAAACAATTCAAAAAGCATTTTAAGGGATAAAATATGACTTTAAGACTCTTATAAGTTTGCCGTAATATAAAGGGGAAATGAAGCGAAAATTCGAAAATTTTTTGCATTCATAGCAAAACTAAAATGAATAAAGCGAAAAACTGGGGTTTTTCAAACTTTAGGTTAAGAAAACTCAAAGACGGAACAATATATTTTGAAGGCTTTGAGACGGCATAACAAATTTTATAAATAAAGGTGAATTCGCACTGTTATTACGTCTCGAATATAGCGAAAAAGGGTGTTTCTTCAAAGTTTAGGATAAAATATCTCGAAAACATGGTCTGATGGGCATATCCTAAGGCCATATTCGGATTCAGCGCAGCTCAAGCCTTAACAAACATATACTCTCTGGTCGCAGCGTTAAAAACTTGTTTGCCTGTGTTTTAAGAAAAGTTATAAAATGATGTTAAAAAAACATAAAAGTTTTAAAAAAATCAAAACTTACCACGTTCGCCTAGATCAGAACAGAAAGTGTTATGTATAATCAATTGATTGATATCTGTAGTAAAATCATTTCTATATTCATTGATGATATCCGGTGAATTTAGGTCTAAATTTAATAATACTTCCTGTTTATTTTCATAAACCAAATGAGAATTAGTAGAGATAATGTTGTTATTAACACACACTTTTGGAGGTATATTATTAACAAAAACTGAGGGGGAATTAAATTCTTTAGTCTGTTCAATTTCACATACTAATTGAGAATTATTAGAAAAAAAACTGTCATTTATATGACATTTGGTAGATTTTACTCTAAATTCTCTTTCTGAAGATATTACAAATCGTTCATCTTCATCTTCATTATATTGAATCGTTCTTAATTCACTTTTAAATGTTTTATTTGAATTTAAATGCCTAAATTTACGTTTCCAAGCAAAAGCACAACTTTTTAAAGGCTCTGCGGAAAAACAGATTTCTACCACTTGATAAAAATCTCCATTTCGTATAGTACAATCTACATTATAGTGTGGAAACTTTTTATTCGCTTGAGATTGATTATTTTTATTGCTTGAACGAAATCGTAAATAGCGTATGAACCTATATTGGCTTGTTGGCGGGTAAAGCTTACAGGAGCAGTTTTCAGGGATTTTTGTTGAATGTCGGCATACACGTTGACGTTTACGATGCATATTTTTGATATATTCAAATTTTCCAGGATTTTAAACATTTTTTTTTCATTACACTAGCTGTTCAAATTTTACGATTTATTTTATATAGAATTTTTGTTAAGCGAAAGTTTTTACAATATTTTTAGATTTTATCCGATTATTACTAATTTTATTTATTTATTTGCATTCAGAATTTTTAAAACACAAAATATTTGCAAAAATTTTATATTGGTTTTACGTTACAGATTTGTTTTTTTTTTAAATATTTTTGAATTTTTTCTTTTAATATTTTTACGTTGTCAATTTTTTGTATTAAGTTGTTGTTTACAGGGATCTGAATTGATTTATTTTCAAAACTTTTTCGATTATACGAAAATTACTCTACACACACTTTTTTATACTTAGGTCGGAACTGATTCGATTAAAATCTGATTGGCTTGTTTGAATTGGAAGTTCGTGTTTTTGTATTTTGATTTTTAATTAAATATTTTTTTGAGATTCGAGACTTATTTTTTAACATTTGTCAAATTTTTCTTTAAATATTTTTATGTTCAGGTTTTCGTATTAATTTATTTTAAAAACTTTTTCGTTCATACGAAAATCACTATACCTACACATTTAAAATTGTTTACTCCGTATAACGGCTTTTCTTATTCGATTCATACATAATCGGAGTGTTTAAACTGGAAATGAGGTTTTGATACACTGCGTTGCATCACTATAATTACAAATGATTTTTTCTTTTTTTTTCTAATATTACAAACATTTTTTTAAAACGTGCAGCTGTAGAGTGTGATAACTGATCTCTTATTGTGTAAAATTTAAGAGATTACTTAAATGATGTAAGAAAAAAAAACAAATAGTACTGGAAAACCAACGCTATTTTTGTAAAACCCAGCGTATTAAAAATTACCAAAAGGTACAACTAATATTGTATTGGAAAACACTATTTTGTTTGCAAAGCATGTGTTTTGCCAGTACCATCCGCAAAATTCTTTGCCAATATTGTTTTTAAAAATATTACAACTAATAAGAAGTATTTTTATTTTATTATATTTTACACATTTAAATATGATGTATAAGACTACCCAGCAAAAAATAACTTGAATTTGGTAAGCAGTAACTACATTTGTATGCTTCCAAAACAGCGCTTCACCGCCTTTCATACAATAAAGAAATTAGAGAAGCCATTATGTTGTGCTTCTCAAAATGCCTTCTTTGAAGCAGTGAATAAGCTTACAATGAGGCAATAAAGAATACATACTATGAAGCATTAATGTTGTCAACATACAAAAAGCGCTCCTTATTGCCTAAGAAGGCATGAATTTATTGCTTTTAAGAGCACATGTAAGAAGCGCTTTTCACCTGCTTAAAAGAGACATAACAATTGTCACTTCGCGATCAAAAATCATGCCATCTGGAATTGCTTTGGAAGCGCTTCATAATTAAATAATGCCTTCCAGAAGCGCCTTCCAGAAGCACTATTTTTTGTTGGGAACGGTGGCAAGTTCGTTTAAACCAACGGTTGGCCACTGCTATCAATCGGGTAACAGGACAATCCTGTCAAGATGGTTAATCACACGTTCTGCCAACCCATTACCAACAGTCGCCCACGCTTTGCCAACACTGTGCCGATAGTATATTTCTGCCTAGGTAATTATTCATAAATTTTTAAGTTATTTTTTTCAAAAATGTATTTAAATTAAAAAAAAAAATTATTTTTGAAAATCTCATAACAAACGCATAAAAATGTTAAGAATGACAATAAAAATTACCTTTATGGGAATTTTAATTTGTCAAAAATTTAAGAAAAAGAGGCGAAAAAAGTTGCTTAAAAAAAATTAAGTCAAAAAATAACTTTTATTTTTGCACAAAAAAACAAATCATAATCAAAAAATAGGTTTTGTTTTTGTTCTAAAAATAAAGATAAAAAAACTTGCTCTTTTTCCTTCAAAAATTATAATTTGGGTAAATCTTCTACCCGTTCTACATTAGTCTTCTAAAGATTTTCGGTGACGCGAAATGAAAAGGACCTGTCAGTAGATTAATTTTCCATTAAATTAGCGGATGAAGACATTTTTAACTAATAAATAAACCTTGCATGGTCTTTTGTTTAACAAAAAACAAATGATTTTAAACTTGAATAATCTTGCTCACATCATAATCAAAAAATAACTTTTATTTTTGCCCAAAAAAATAAAAGTCAGAAAATAACTTTTAATTTTGCTCAAAAAAAAAAATAAAAGTTAAAAAATTGCTTTTATTTTTGCTCGAAAAAATAAATGTTAAAAAATAACTTTCATTGTTGCTCAAAAAATAAAAGTCAAGAAATAACTTTTATTTTGGCTCGAAAAAATAAAATTAAAAAATTACTTATTTTTGGTCAAAAAAAAAAAAATAAATGTCAAAAAATAACTTTTATTTTTGCTCGAAAAAATGAAGGTGAAAAAATAGCCTTTTGCAGGTAACTTTTATGATAAAAGGTATAATAATTACGGTCCCTGTTTTTGAGTTTTATTTTATATTAATTTGATTATTAAGTTATGGCGTATTTAAATCAAGATCGTTGATTTAATGGTCAGCATATCAGAATATTTGTATTGAAAACTTTAATGATATTTAGTTTTTTTCGGATTTCTTAAATTTTTTTTTATATTTTATGTTTGATTTCGTGGCTGGTTTCCAAATATTATTTTGAATAAGTCACGCATTTTTTTTTTTTCTTCTTAATTTTGGTTTTGTTATCTTCCAGTTAATTTCCGCTAAATTTCAATATTTTTGCAATCTTGCATAAACAATTTTATTTCAATTGAAAGTTTATTTGTTTATTTTATTTAAATATTTTAAAAAATCGCGTTTCAAAATCTTTAAATATTTTTTTTTTTGTTGTTACAAAGTTTTTAATAAAATAATAGTTTTAAATTCTTTGAAGTTTTATTTGAAATTTTTCAAAACATAATTATTTAATTTAATTTTAATTTTTTCAACATTTAATTTAAAATTTTTTATATTTTTAATTATTATTTTTAATTTATTTCACAAATTTAATATTTAATAATTTTATTTTTTTTTTTAAATTTCTTTAAATATTTTTCAAAACTTTTTTTAATTATTTATTATTATCGCAAAATTTTGTTTTCATTTATAATTTTTGATATTTTGCTTAATTTTTTTTTTATATATATTTTTCAAAACATTCTATAACTGATCATATAACTAACAATCACTCTCTGCTTTAGTTTATTCATCATCACAATCTAATGTATTCGAATAGTAATCCATCAATCTGTTTATTATTTGAAATAGATGCGTCACCGGTATTTTAAATTTTGCAGAAAAAAAAAAATCGAAGAAAAGTACTAAATGCAAAATAAAACTAAAATAATTTTAAATGATTTGTCATCATCATCTCGCGCGCGCTTATTTAATTGTAACCACGACAATATCTTGTATACCACTGATTAGCCAGTGGACGTTTGAAAATTTTTTCAAAAAATGTTTCTCACCACATGATCAAGTGGATACACTTGTTGGTTGGTTGACTGGTGGCCACAAAACTGGGCACAAAACAAACGAAGTACAATATCCACAAACAAAAATGTACTATAAATGTACCCCAAAACATGTCTTCGTTTTCAATTGGGGTGATCTCGTGTGCCAAAATATTGAAAAAAAGAAAACAGAAAAAATCCAAAACATGAAAATTTTAAAATTTCAAAAAATATACAATATTTTCAAAATTAACGTATTTTTGCTGTTGTCATTAATTAAATCAGCTTTCATCACATGTGTGCAGAGTTGATTTAAGTTGATATTTATCAATCCATCTAATGTCAAGTGGTTGTGGCGGCGTAGATCAACTACCAGCACCCAAAACTAACAAGTAACTAAAACACATCCTGCTCTCCCCATCTTTCCAATACCGCAATTTTTGTGTTTGGTTTGTTTTTTCTGAGTAAAATTGAAAAAAAAAAAAATTTTTTTTGATGAATGTTTTGTGTAAAGTATGGTGAATTCCCCTCATTAGCCAATACAATTACGCAAATTTGTTTTAGTGCGTAAACTTGTTCAAATAAAAAAGCACTTGTTGTTTTAAGGCGAATTTTAGAGACAATTGTATAGAATTTTTTTTAATTTTTCTTTTTTAATTTATTCACCACCATACTATGACGTAATGACGTCATATGGCCATTGTATGGTAAAGAGTTCATATAGTCATTTATAGTACTAAATATATATGACAAACGATCAACATTCATAAAAAATGTGAATAACTCAGTAAACATTTTGGGAATCATTGGATGAGTAGATCTTAGCAAGTAAAAACTTATTTACAACAAGGTTTGACTTTCTAAAAGATAAATTATTTATCCATCCCTGCATTACATTAGGGATGGACTCCCATTTGTCACAATTGGGCACGAATCTCCATTTACCAAATCTGGGGATGGATGTCTATTAGGTTGGCTGTTAAAGTGCATTGTGTCGATTTTCGGGGCTCCCAACTCTGAAAGTTCTTCTACGTGGTCTTAAAAGTTGAAAATTTAAAATGCGCCAACTTTAACCCTCTAACTGGCAAACGATGTTTTGCAACGAAATTCATACCATGTGCTTCACTCGAAAAACAAATAATAAGTTCTGCAACAAAATTGTTTATCGTTGCCTAATTTAGGCGATATGAGCCAAAATATTTTAGGGTGCATTTTGGAAACTAAAGCATATAAAAAAGAAGTTTTGAACAAAAAATATTTTTCTTACCAAGATAAAACCACGCTCGAAAAACTATTTGTTTTCTGCTCCTACTTAAGAAGATATCGGGATTTTCGGTTTTTGCAAAAAGCGAAATTAGGCGAAAAAGTATTTAAAGTTCAATTTATATTGTTCAAACTTTAACGCTTTGCTATTAGTACTTAATGTCTTCTTTCTGCAAAATTTCATAAAAATCCGTCTGTTAGTTTATAAGTTAATATGATGTCATTTAGAGGAGTCCTGAATCCTGAGAGTCCTTGGACTAAAGTAAGGTTTTATTATTAAAGATAAAGCTTCTATCTTACTTATATTTTGTTATAAAGAGTTTTAGTCAACTTCAATTGGTTTTTTAGATTTTTGAAAACTATGTTTTTTCAAAAAAATGTATTATTTTTTGAAATTTTACGAAATTTTGATTTTAAAGCTTTCTTGCTTCCAAACAGTGGACGGCACACGAAAAATTTGTTCGCAAAATATTTAGCAAATTTAGTTTTCTATCGGAATATATTAACTTCTAAGTATAAAACGCTCATTTGACGCATTTGTGGTAAATTTAATGAAGGCTAGCCTTACCTGTTAGAGGGTTAAAAAAATAATTAAAGTTAAAAATGAATCAAAAATGTTTAAATTTGTTTTTGTATTTAAAATACAAAAATAGTTTTTTCGGACTTTCTATATTTTCATATATTTAGTAACAATATGGTTCTATCTCAAGTTCAAAAATCTAATATGCTATTGTCATATTAGATTGCATTTGCTGCTTTTCAAAAAGTTTGATCATTTTCATGATAGACAATGCAATTGTTTCATTGTCATCACCCAAATCTTCAGTTGTTGTTTTTCAAATAGTTTGATTTTATAATTAGGGTTACCAGATCAGGCAGTTTATACACTAAGGCAGACAAAAAGATTATTTTGTCTGTTGTATGTAATGTCTCAGTTTGAGTTAATCAAATTATATTGTTCTATTGCATACAACTGAAGATTTGGGTGGTGCCAATGAAAATGATCAAAATTTTTGACAATCAACAAATAAAATCTAATATAACAATATCATATTAGATTTTTGGACAATATTCTAACTAAATATGTTAAACATAAATTTTACCAATTTAAAACTTTCGAGTAAAAAAAATGTATATATAATCTTATGTTTTTTCATCTTAAAATATATTATAATTCGTGCATATATATGAAGTAATGCATGTCCACATCCTATTATATGTTTCTTATGTGGTAACATAAATAACGATATATTATTATATAGTGACATTTATAAAATCAGATATTGAGTATATATGATACAGTACTTTTCGTTTACAGTCACATCGCTTATAGTCCATTTAGCGATATAGTCCATTTTTACACTTTTACTGTCATCTAAACTCAAATTGCATACAAAATATTTAGGATATAGTCCATTCACGATATAATCACATTTGGCTTATATGCCACTAAACTCTGGCTACTAAAAGTAAATTTATATGCAAATAATTTAAGTTATAGGATAATACAGAAAATTTCTAATATAATTGCGAAATCTTGATTTTTTTCGGTTTAAAATTATTTAAAAATTTAAGAGGCTAAAACGAAAATTGGAACAAGGAAACTGAGCTGAATCGTTTCAAACATCGTTATTATATTCCAAATTTTCCACTTGTTATAATAATAAATAAATTGCATATAGTCGCATTTTATGATGACTATATCACAATTTATTTATAGGCAACAAAATGGCATATCGCGACCTTAGAATGACAAGGTTCTAACTCGCATTTTTTTCAAAATTGAGTTATATGTAGGGTTTCACTCAACATCGTCTAGAGTATCGAATAAAACTCAATCTGAGCTGTTTAGGTGTATTTTAGGCAGTATTTTAAAAATAACAAAGTTCTATCGTACCAAATTTTTGTGATCATAGACCGAACAAGGTTCTATGTTTTACATTTGGAACCTTGTCACATTAAAATGACACAAATTTGTTTGATAGAACCTTGTCATAACAAATAACGGAATTTGTTTTGCTCTCCTCTTGCGCGACTGCATGTTTTTATAACAACAGTTAGAACCACGTGCTTTAAATTTTAGTTTCATCGTGATTGTTGATTGAATAGAACCGTGTATTGTGCAATTCGTTTGTTTTATAAAAATTATAACCAAATTATGAGTACTGGTAACAACACTGATGGTCAACATCTACAAATTAGTTGTGGAAACAATGGTAAGTAAAAGTTATAAAGAACGATTGTCCTCACATCTCTTTTTGACATGAAATTATATCAGGTTTAACAGATAAAGATTCTGATAACAATCCAGAGGAATCAGATTTTTCTGAAGACTCTATTGCCGATCCACTTTTTTATCCTTCGCCGGCTTCCGAGGAAAATGAATACTCTATTGCCGATCCACTTTTGTATCCTTCGTCGGCTTCCGAGGAAAATGAATACTCTATTGCCGATCCACTTTTGTATCCTTCGTCGGCTTCCGAGGAAAATGAATACTCTATTGCCGATCCACTTTTGTATCCTTCGTCGGCTTCCGAGGAAAATGAATCGGTTGAAAATGAGCCAGAAAATGAAAATATTACGGCGGAAAACATAATAACAGTAGAAGAAGAAAATCAAAACGAAAACCCCCAAAAAAAAAAATACAAGAAAGCAGGTCCGAAACCAGCTTAAATGGAAAGTTAATGAAAGAAAAACTCTTCATCAAAGTGGAAAAGCTTACGTTAGTCGTAGAGGAAAAATGGTTTCCGCAAAAAAAGTGACAGAAGTTCCTGGCTGCTCAAAGTGTCCTCATAAATGTAACACAATGATTACAAGAAACGAAAGATGTGTTATATTTAAGTCGTTTTATAGTCTTGCACAAAACGAAAAGAAACAATTCATTCTTCAGCAATCAGAGCGAGTTATTTGTGCCAGAAAAATAAAAAAAGATGAAGCAGGGCCATCAAGAAGAGACTTTTCATTTAAATATTTCCTAACAATCAAAAACGAAAAAACTAGAGTTTGCAAACAGTTTTTTTTGAAAACATTAGACGTGTCACAAAAAATGATATACAATGCTCATCATCAGAAGACGGACGCTAATTCAGCTAAGCCAGACGGCAGAGGAAAGTCGAGCGGGAGCAGCCGTTTGCTAAGTGGTGATATAAAAAAAGGGATTATCGATCACATAAATTCATTTCCGGCCGTGGAATCCCATTATTGTAGACAAAATACACAGAAAAGGTACTTGGACTCATTTCTCAATGTTTCTAAAATGTATAGTTTGTATACAGATTTGTGTAAAGCGAATGACATACAACCCGCAAAACAATCAACATACCGTTGGGTGTTTAACACAGAATTTAATATTGGCTTTCACGTTCCAAAAAGTGACCGATGTGACTTATGTGAGGCGTTTACAAACTGTAAAAAACACAATTTGGCTATAGCTGAAAGTCAAATGAGTGAATACGATATGCATATTGCCAATAAAGATTCAATGCGGAAGGAAAGAGATGCAGATAAAAAAGGTAATATTCCGATATTAAGCTTTGATTTGCAAAATGTCATTAACTGTCCCAGAGCAGAAATAAGTTCGTTTTTTTATAGACGTAAGCTAAATATTTATAATCTACCAGCTAAACTCTCACTTACTAATCAAGTATATTGTGCTATATGGAATGAATCCTTATCTGGTAGAGCAGGAAATGATATTGCTAGCGCATTGCGTAAGATACTAGACTGTGTGGTTGAAGAAAACGTTTTGACAGAGCTTATACTGTGGAGTGACTCATGTGTGCCTCAAAACAGGAATTCTCACATGTCTAAATGTTTGATGGAGTTCATGCAAGACCATAAGGATATGGATCAAATTTTTATGAAGTTCTCAGTACCGGGACATTCCTGTATCCAGGAAATAGATCATGTGCATTCCTGTATCGAGAAAGCAATGCGCAGCACAGAAATATATTCACCTCTTGGATTAATCCGTTTATTAAAACTGGTAAACAGAAAACAACCTTACAAAATTATTCAAATGCAAGCCACAGATTTCAGGGACTATAGTACAGCTTCCAAGTTTTTTAACTACAAGGAGGTACCATTTTCAAAAGTAAGCACATTAAGATTTACACAACGTTTACCTGAAATTCAGTACAAGCTTTGTCATCAAGAAACAACCTTGCTAACCGTAAATATAAGGCTTTCGGAACGTGCTCACCGCAACTCTAAAGGTAAAGAAGACAATAATACTTCAGTTTTTATAACCAGCAGGTCAAAAGTTCTGACAATAAAACCAGTATTATCTGCAGAAAAAATAAAAGATTTTAAGCTAATGCTAAAATTTATGGCGCCCCAAGACTCGGATTTTTATAAGGCCACTTTTAATATAATATAAGTATAAAAAGATTTAAGAAAAACTATTTTCTTATTATACCAAGAAGTTATGTTTTTTTTTTTGTGCAATTTTGATTTGTAATTGATTTTTGTGATTGCTTTGAAGGCTAATTTTATGTTTTCTAAATAAATTTTTTATTAAAAAAATAAAAAAATCATTAAAAATTTTTTTTTTTATTCAGAATGATATGGTTCTAACATACCTTAGAACCAGATAATTGAATATATATTGCTATTTTAGAAGGCCAAAGTTCTAACTGCAAAACCTTAACTGCTGCAACTCGGAGTACCTGATCAAAATCTAATTTTTTAATCAAGCATCTTATAAATAAAGAAAATATAATGCTCTGTATAAAAGTTCAATTATTTTGTACCAGAAAAAAAAAAATTATAGCATTTTAAATATTGAACCTCAATTTGCCACGAACTATACTCTATTCACTTAGAACCTTGTCATTCTAAGGTCGCGATATAAAAAAACTAGCGATATAGTCACATTAGCGATATAGTCCACAACTTGTGTGCAACTAAGAGATGTGACTATAAGCGAAAAGTACTGTATACATAATAAGATATGGTAGATCTATTGTCATATATAATATTACATTCTCATATATAGTGTGTTATAACAATATATGGTGACATATAAGCTATATATAATAAGCTGTTTTATAAAAATATGATTGTGTGTGATATAAGATATGCTTATATATGGTACCATATGTATAATGCAATTCAGCATATAATTATATATGACATTAAATGATGTGAGACATAATTATGCAAGATTCCATATATGACACAAGATTAACAATTTAGTTTGAGATATTATTATATATTTAAGACATAATTAGGGTAGAGGCTTGCAGGTTGCCAGTGCTTCCAGGTTGTCACAAAGAATTAAAAATTCGACACAATTTCGAAAAACTCTCCAAATTTTAAAAAATCGCTAGAAAATTAAAAAAATTCGCTAAGAATAAACAAAAAAAAAATCGAAAAACTTGTTAAAATTTAAAAACATCACCAAATATTAAAAAAATCTATAAAAATTAAAAAAAAGTCGCCAAAATTAATATAGTACATCCCAAAAAAATTGCAAAAATTTAAAAAAGTGCTAAAACTTAAAATTCATAAAAATGCCCAAAAATGAAAAAATGCTAATATTGAAAAAATCCCAAAGTTGTAAAAACAAATCGCCAAAATGAATCAATTCTCCAAATATTACCTGTGAAATACATCAATTTCATTTGGAATTTGCCAATTTCAATTAAAAAATTCTCCATTTCAACTGGAAATGGTGAAATGGAAATATATGAAAAAAATTACAAAATATGAACCCTAGACGATTAAAAATATTTAAAAAATTTTAAATTTGTATAATTTTGTGCACAAATCTTGATTGTAAAATAAACAAAATTTAATTTTTTTTAAAACCTAAAAAATGTCGTGGTTTTTAGACATTTTTTAATATGTTTTATAGCAACGTGGACCAAATAATTTATATAAGTATAGCATTAAGTGCCTTTAAATACTAAAAATTAAAATAAGAAAGAATATACCCAGCCAAAAAATAGCCTTTGGTAAGCAGTAACTACATTTGTATGCTTCCAAAATAGCGCTTAACCGTATTGCCTACAATAAAGCAATTGGGAAGGCATTTTGTTGCGTTTTCATAAATGCATTATTTTAAGCAGTAAAGAAAGCCTAAAATGAAGCAGTAAAAATGCATACGATGAAGCATTAGTGTAGTCACAAAAAAGCGCCTAAAATTTCCTACGAAGGCATGAATTTATTGCTTCTTAGAGCACATGAAGGAAACGCTTTTCACCTGCTAAAAAGATACATTCCAAGTGGGATATCGCGAACAAAAATCATGCGTTCTGGTATTGTTTCGGCAGCGCTCGGTAATTAATAAATGACTTCTAGTACTGTAAGCACTATTTTTAGTTAGGTATTGCTCTGGTGAACAGTTCATGCCTAGAATAATTTTTTTTTTTTCGATGACCAATATATTTAAACCAAAATATAAATCTTTACTTCACTATTAATTTATTTTATTAAAAGTGTGTACACTGTAGTGTACAAGGGTAGTGAAAGGGATAAACTACCCACTTGTATTTATTTATAGAATTTTTTTTTTTCAAAGCGAATTTAATTTTATATAAGATGAAATATTGCGCTTTCGGCGAGCACCTTAAGAACCTCTTTGATTATTTAATATTGGTAAAACAAAATAACCACAAACGAGGATTTTTTCAGATCTCATTTAAGGTTTTAATAGAATATCCTCAGCCCGTCATTGGTATCCTCGGTTCCTATCACTACTTGTTTTTGGAAAACAAATGCATTAATTTTAAATCTTTTGGTCAAAATTTCACTGGTCTACGATTTGAGTTCAGATATGGCGCCCAACGACCTCAAATACAGCTTTTTAGGACAAAGACAATAATGTTGCTTCACATAATTAAATACTTTTGTACTGATTTTTTATTTATATTTATTCTATGCAGAATTGTTGACTGGGTGGCATGTCATAATTTCCATAAAATTCATTAAATATTTTCCAGATTTGGAAAGTTTTCATTAATGAATAATTGTTTTGCATGGTATTAAAAAGTATTTAAATTAAAAGATAATTGTCAGCTTAGTTTTGAAGAATTCAACAACAACATAATTCGATTACAACAAGCTTTTAAGTAACATCAATAGAGTGACCATATTTAGTCGATAACTTTTATGTTTTTATTTTTTTTGTGAAAAAAATTAAGTTGTAAAAAAAAATTTAAAAATATTCTAGCTTTAGGAGTTGAGCCAGGCCGTTAAGCAGAAGATTTTTCCTATTTTCGGCTCTACTAGATATAATTGCCAAAAAAAAAACATTCTGATTTACATGCTATTACAAATATTTGATTGAGGCATACTACATGTAACACTTTTATTTTATTTTTGAATTTTAATACTGCATATCACAAATTATTTGTCGCTCATTGCCTTTTAATATCCAATGTTATAGTGGCTGAATTGCATATGATTATTGATTGATACCTGTATTTTATTATAAATATTCAAATGTTACAATGGATTTTTAGAAGTTATATCACCTGATTTGCATGTTACTTTATCTATTCGAATGTTATTACCACTATTTGATTTTTATATGCGCTGATTTGCATGTTACTATACATATATATTCGAATGTTATTACGACTATGTTATCGTTGTATGGGTTTATTTGCATGTTACTGTAGGTGTATATTAAGATATTATTGCGACTATTTGATCGTTATCTAGACTGATTTGCATATTACTATATATTCGAATGTTATTACAAATTTTCAGATTTTACATTAGCTAAAACTATATTGAAAACGCCGAAATACATTTCACTGTTCTCATATGTCTTTTACAATAAAAGTTTACAAATGCATTCTACATTTAACTATAGCAAATTTCAATTGATGTTTTCTTAATGTCGGTGATAACTTCTAATTTACCAAAATTGTTTCTCATTTACATTGAGCAAAAGTTTTTGTGTCTGATATTAATGTAATATTTGGCGAAATTAATCTTGAAATGGTACTTGGTAAAAATTTTACTATTTCTATGCGTTTTTATATAAAAAAAAAATATTACTTTAAAAGCTCTATTTTATGTAATATTTTCATTTTTCAATATTTTTTTAAAATCAATTTCATAAAAGTTTTTTGTTTTAGCACACTTTTGAAAATTCAATAGTAAAACAAAGATTTTATTGACAAAATTCAACAATAACATTCTGAAATTTTATTAGTACTTTTCAAATTAGCAAAAATTCAATTATTTTAAGTGCTATTCGTATTTAAAGTAGGAACAGCAAAACGTATCCAAAACTTAAAAAATTAAAGGCCCAATTGAGAGGCGAATTCGGTGAACAGTTTATTTCACGTTTGGAACCGGTTAATTGGCCACCTAGATCGTGCGATTTAGCGCATTTTGACTATTTTTTAAAGCTCATGTCTATAGGTACAAGCCCGCAACGGTTGACGCACTGGAAGCCAATATTGCAGAATTTATTCGTAAGATACCGGCCGATATGTTCGAGATAGAATGCCAAAATTGGACGTAGCGCATGCTCCATTCGAGGCGTAGCCGCGGTCAACATTTACAAGAAATCATATTTAAATATTGAATTATATAGATCGTTCTATCGACTCAAATAAAGATTTCATACAATTCTCTAAATTTTATGTGTTTTTTTTAATCAAATTCGGCAGCTCTTAAAAAATCTCCCTTTACATAAACACTTATAACAAAAACAACCGCATTTCTAAATATTACAAAAAACAACGGCATTATATTTTGAGCGATAGCATTGAAAAAATCTCAAGCAAGTTTCAAATTTGAGCAAATATTTAATTGATTCAAATAATTTTTAATTGACAGCTTTTAAAATTTTTCAATTTAATTGAAAAAAGTAGGGAAATATTTTCTTCTGTGTGACTGTGGTCGTCAAAGGGTTAAAAGAGAATTATGAGTGAAGCGTTATTGCATCGCATTCAATTAATTTGTTAAAATTACATTACTGCGTAACAAAATCTGCATAAAAAAAGTCCTTGAAGCTTTTCTTACTTATAAATAATGTTGTTCTGGTAATAAGGTACAATTTTCCTCAAAATCGGATAATAAATGCAGCCCCAAATCATAATTTTTCCAACAAGCTTTCAAAAATAACTTGGTCTGTATACCTTCCTGATTTTGCTATCTTTCAAGTTTAAATTTTTCAACTTCCACTTAGTTTTTTTTATAGAAAATTTTGCATAATAATAAATGTATTCTAGATCTATAGATATGCTAAATAATATTTTAAAATAACAGGTTTTAACCATTTCCAATGTTTTTTCGTTTCCTGAACAATTTACTTTATGGTCTGTATCCCCTCTTCAATGGATAATATTCGAAATACAATTGATAAAACTGAATTTCAATTGATAATTTTCGAAATACAATTGATAAATCTGAAATACAACTGTTAACTTCTGAAATACTATTGAAAATGGTGTAATGCAAGTTTTCATAAAATTTTATAAAAATTTTATTTCATTATGTTTCATTCATTTTATTTATTTTAAAAAATTGTTTAGTTCACTTTAGAGAAAATCCACACGTTATTGACCCATGTCTACCATGTCCCAGCATTGATGATACGAATTGTTAAATTATTGTAAATTCTCTTTTTTAAAAATGACAATTCGTATTAATTACACAAAAAAAATTATCAACCTAAAATATCTAATTAAAGATTTGATTTAAGTTTTATTTGTTTCTAAACAAATATTTAATTGAATCAATTAATATTTTAATTGACTTTTAAATATATAAATACATATTTTATTTTAGACGCAATTATCATATTATTTTTTCATACACTGTATGCATAAATAGAAAATTTTCAGTATAAAATACCGAATACATTTGAAGTTAACAAACAAAACAAGCACACACACAAACACACTCAGCATTGTAAAAAACACACATACCAACGTATAGATCACACAATTTTTTTGTGAGTATCATATTTTTTTTTTTGTTGAAGTTATTTATAACTTTTTTTTCCTTCTTAATTTTAATAAAAGGTTTAGTTGATAGTATCATTGCCGTGATAGGTGCAAAATCAATTAAAATATTAATTGATTCAATAAATTTTTGAACTGAAACCCGTTATTAGATTTTTCTGTGTATATTTGGAAAGAATAGTTATGGGGTGATAGAGGTGGAAAGCGTGTGACCCAAGCTTTATGAAGAAAAGTGATATTAGTTTAGTGAACATTTTAATTATGTTTCGTTCCCTAAAATTCTCACTGTGTATTAATTAAACCATTGAGCAAACAACTACTAACAAAGATATATCAAATATTAACTACATACTAAAATAAAACTACAATTTAGTTGAAAACAATCTTAAAAGCCACTCTGACAATGGAGATGAAGTCAGGCTCAATGAAGAGACAATTAGTTTAACACTGTGTGTAGATCATTACAACTAAAAACACAAGTGAACAACAAACAAGGTTGCCAAGTCAAGAAAATAATAAATAAATAAACAAATAAATGTCATAAAGTTAAATAAATAGAAATGTTAAACAACAAAAGAGGTCTTGACTTTAAAATATCTTTAGGAGAAGACGATGTTTTAAGATTTACAAGAGTTTTGTCTAACAAACTTTGTAACATTTTTAAAGTTTAAATACACTTTAATTGAATAAAATAATAAAACTGTTTAAACACCAGGAGATAAGTAATGTAATATATTTATGTACCCGATCAAAAACAAATTATGTGTCAAATACAAAAACAGATCTCATTTGATATAGATCGATATTAATTCTTATCCAAGATTATCTCGAAATTGAGGTAGCCAGTAATAGCCAATTATATCCCTCAAATATATTACTGGATTAAATTAGATCAAAATCAATCTCAAAACTGAGGGGTCCAATTTGATAATATTTAAGATTCTGATGAATCGAAATATATCCCATTGGATCTAATTGAATGTAAATATATCCAAAAAGATAAGTAATTTTTGGTGGATCGAGTTAGATATTTTGAAATTAAATTGGATTTACTTAAATCCCATGAAATATTTAAATCCCATAAAAAATTGCAGAAAGAGATTTAGTCTTCAGGCACATATATAATTATGTATGCGGTTATATATAACAATATGTACTTATATCTTATATGCATAGAAAATATTAATGACGTAGGACCGGCCATATATAATCATATCTCAAACTTAATTGTTAATCTTGTGCCATATATTGAATAATACATAATTATATCTTCTATCATTCAATGTCATATATACGTACTATGACACCATATATAAACATATGTTATATGCCATAAAAACTTATTTTTTATAAGACAGTGTATATTATTATATCTTAAATTTTATAGCTTATATGTCACCATATATGATTACATATTCTGTTATATATTAGAATGTATTATTGTATATGGCAATCGATCTGCCATATCTTATTATATAAAGCATATATGCACATATAATAATATATCGTTATGTAAGTTACCACATAAGATATATAATAATATATGAAGGGGACCATATATTATCATATAATATAATATATTTTAAGATGAAAAAACATAGAACTATATTTACATTTTTTTATACGGGTGTATAAAACTTTACTTGGTAGCTAATATCATATAATTTTTGCACTCCAATTATTAAACCATAATAGAAAATTTTTTAAAATATGTAACAGGTTGTTTATAGCAGAGCTTTAAAAGAAGTTAGTCTTTAATTTCAAACATATATATATATATATATATATATTTTTAAGCTGAATCAAGAAAAAATTTCTGCTAAAAAGGTCTTTCTGGATCTGACGAGAATATAAGTAGTTAATAAAACCCAGTTCACTTAATCACATGTCAGAAATGTGTTGTATAATGGAAATGTGTGATGTATGTGAACTTTATTCGTTACACACATGTCAAAATATCGAAACACATTAACTAAATAATGATACACCGTTTTTGACAAGCTTTATTTTGTGAAATATTTCATAAAGTTACATATGCCTTAAAGCAAGTTTTGTGTACACAAATAAAAGTAAAAGTATTCGGTTTAAACCGAATACCGAATAGTTCTTTTATAAATGTTTATATAAAAGTACACTGTACTTTAGTTATGGAGAAACTTAAATAGAATAATACAATTTTTTTTTTAACTTAAAAAGTTATATAAAAACCATTACAATCAGCCGTGTTTGATGTTTTAAAGAAAATATGTGAAAAAGTTGAATTTCTCAGTTTTTTAGATACCAAATATAGAGTGTTAAGCTTTTTTATTTTAAGCTAATAGTTCTGCCGAATAGTAACCGAATATTTGTGACATCGCTAATTTACACACATAGAAAATAGTCTGCAAACTATCAAAACGGCTTGAAAAGATAAGTTTTAAAAAAAGTAACGAAATTGCCAAATTCGCGAAAATGGTACGTGCAGGAAAATTTCGAAGAGCTGATTTGGAATCTAGAGATCAGCGGATATCAGTGTTATCCAAAATAACTTACAATACAAGAATTCCGTTAAAAACTCAGCGATCTTTAGAATTTGGACAAAAAATGTTTTAGCAGTGAATAGAAACCGTTAAACACTATGAAACCAATCATTATCTAATTTTTTTTTTTGGAAAATGGACTCATATCACTTTCAAAATAAGTGGTTCATATTGTCTTATTTAATCAAAAATGCATTCTTTTAAACTTTATATAACTATGTATATAAATCTAAGTCTAAGATCATATCATGAAATCTATACCACAAACAATTTTATGTTTACCCATCTATTATTAACTAGTACTCTAACACTCGGATGTTCTCTCTAACGGTACATAATTGGAATGAATGAATGAATGATTATATAAAAAGTGGCAATGATTGTCCAAAATCATATACTTCCAAGTTCAATGCTATATGGTGCAACAATGCACCCTCACACAAGAAGAACCGATCTACAATCTGTTGCAAATAAGATTTATCTCTTAAAGAGAAGACTAACGTTTATAGAGCTTAAAGGCATACACACATATGATTTGAAATCTCTTTTTGCATTTAACGGTTTTTATTGTAGTTTTAAAGTAACAATATTTGTGGTTGGTTGCACATACATTAGCAGTGCATCACGACTACGATGTTGTTCAGTAGCAGAAGTTTTGAAAAAAAAAGAAGCCCCAACAATTGGCGCCATAAATTTGTTACTGGAGTTGCTGCCTTTGCTAGAGGCTGATTAATGTTTATCGTACCTGATGCATGCCATGCATTCATTCACGGTGCATGTTGCAAGTTGTATATTACATTTACACTCCATGATTTATAAATGTTTGCTTAAATGAATTATTTGCTTTAAATTTAGCCCAAATTAAATTTAATGGATTTAAAGAGAATTTATTTAATTTAATACCAATTATTTTCTAAGAAATGTTGGTATAAAATCTGTCTATGTTGACTTCTCATAAACGGGAATTCGTTAAAGCGGAATATACTTAATTTCATGTCTTACAAGGAAGGTATCCTTCCTGCCAATTTTGATCAAATATGAATACATAACAGAAGTGAAGGCCTAATCTCAAAATTTTGGATACAAACCGGCGTACAAAAGCAATTGAAACTTTTTTTTTTGTTTTTAGATCCATTAAACAATGGTATACTCTTTAGGATTAGTCTCACAAATACCTGAGACTGACTGATACCTAATGTACCTATAATTGAATTAAGAAGAATTTGAAAAACTAAAAAAATACCAAAAACCATTTTCAATGCATTTTTTAACTTCTCCGTCAAGTTTACGAAAATTTTATGTAAAAGTAAATAACTAAATTTCAAACGTTTGTGAAATTAAAGCAGGCATTGCACAGGGCAGCGTTTTGGGGCCTGTTCTTTTCACTACACAGAAAAAACTAAAAACGGGTTTCAATTAAAAATTTTATTGAATCAATTAATATTTTAATTGATTTTGCACCTACCACTGAAATGATAGTATTAACTAAAAAAAATTGTAGACGGTTTATTAAAACTCTTTCAATTAAAATAATAATAATATCAATTAAAAGAGTCACAGTTTTTCTTTACAATCTCAATTAAAAAGTTTAGTTAAACTGATTAAAACTTTAATTGAAACTTGAGAAGAAAACAATGGTAGTTTTAATTGAAAACTCGTATTTTTTTATTTTTGTTATATGCCCCCCATTAAATAAAAAAAGAAATTTTAAGTTTGTAAATTAAATTGACATTTTATTTATAATAAAATTAAAGCTTTTTAATATAAAAATGTATTATAAGAAAACAAATAAAAGTAAAGACAAAATTTTTGTTTTGCTTGTCTTGTCTAGAACATTTTCTTGTAATTCAATTGATTTCTTAAAACAATCACACACAACTTTAAAATGATAGTTTAATGACACTTATACTTATTGAAAATTTAATTATTTACAAAAATAATAGTTTAATTGTCCTTTTTCGATAAGGTTTATTTAAATCCACATGTGCACTTTTATTACCACAGATAAAACACGAAACTAAATTAAGTTTTCGTGCGTACACGAATATCTCAACAAAGAGAGTGTTGCAAACTCTAGTGAAATAACTACGATTTTGCGTGTATTAGAAATCGGTAAACTATTTAACTTATTAAAAGTTAATCATTTGCGATTTTTTTTTTTATTTACAAATTAAATAATATAATGATATAATTAAACATTTGTTTGATTATTTAATCTAAACAAAATATAAAAAAACAGTTTGCCAAATTTTTAAAAATTTTGTTTACATGTTGTCAACACTGTATGGATATATATGAAAATTCAATAAATTTTTTAATTGAATCAATTAAAAAAATTGTTTAAATTGCCATTGATATTCAAATAATCGATTAATTAGATATTTTTGGCCCATAATTTTTTCTGTGTATTTATAATTCAGATATGCCTTTGGATGATGATGTTATTGTTGCTACATATGCTGATGACACTGCCTTAATAGCAAGTAATGAGTCAAAAGAGGAAGCCTCAAACTTGGTCCAGAGACACCTTAACAACACTGCCTCTTGGTTCAAAAGATGGAACATTTGTGTAAATGCAGAAAAATCTCAACATATTACATTTGCACTGAGAAAAGGCGATTGTCCTAATATTTTTCTCAATGATGAACAAGTTCCAAAAACCGATTGTGTAAAATATCTTGGTATACACTTAGATAGAAGATTAACGTGGAAAAATCATATAAAGAAAAAAAGAGATCACTTGGACTTAAAATCAAAACGAATGTATTGGTTATTAGGTGGAAAATTAAGCCTTGAAAATAAAGTTTTATTATATAAAACTATTTTAAAACCCGTATGAACATATGGCATACAACTCTTGGGTACCGCAAGCAACTCCAACATCGAAATTCTTCAGCTGTATCAATCAAAAACACTTAGAATGATAGCAGATGCGCGTTGGTACATAACTAACAATAACATTTACAAGGACTTACGTATACTAAAAGTTAAAGAAGAAATAAGTAATTTTAGCTCCAGATATATGGAAAGGCTTAGTAATCATCCTAACCCGCTTGCAATAAGTCTGTTAGATGTCAGTAAAGACTAAAAAGACATCATGTTCTAGACATTCCTTTTAGAAAATAAACATTGTTAATTTTTGTAAATATGTATAAATGAAATTAATTAAATTATTTATAGATTATCCATGTATACATACAAATTTTTTAGATGTTTTAGTCTCAGTGGAGATAAAACCTTTCTTAATATTTATCTTAAGACAATTTGCTTATTATTGTAAAATAGACTGCAAATAAATATTTGAAAAAAAAAAAAAAATTTACGAAAAAAAAAATGTTAATTAAATGTTTCCTATTTTCTGCTCTACCAATATCGAATCAAATGTTTTGGTTGATCGGTTACAGTAAAAAGTTACAGCGATTTCTCTGCGACCTCATCTCTTTAAACTAACGAATAATGCACAATAAGTTACAATTTCTGATTTTTAAAATATAAATATTTTATAATTTCTTTCTTAGAGCTTTTGAAAGCTTTTTTTAATATTAACTTATTGTTTGCTTATTTTGTAAGCGTATTTTTGTTTTTTTATTTTCTATAAACATTAATCTAATATTAGCATTTGTCCGGAAAATAAAGCTTTATGGGTTCAACTGTTCATATTTTGAATTAAGCAGTTAATTTTTATATTTTAATGGCATGTTATGCTATTTCTTGAGCTTTTTGAAGAGGTAATTTTAAAATTTTTTTGTAAAGAAACTTTTTATGTTTATTTCTTGCACAACTAAGAAGCTAAAATCAAATTTTCGCTAAGTTTTTAAAAAAACTAATAAAGTAATTGCAACAAAACTGATCAGTTTATGGGTTAAAATTATTATTTTTATTTCTTACTAAAAACCAACGTTACAAAGCATCCAATACTAATAAAAATCTTTAAAAAAAAAATTATATTAGTGGTTGGTTAGCAGAAAAACCAATGAAAAATGCACGCTTATAGCTACTTAAGTAAAAATAATAAAATTAACTATTTGCTAAATTATGATCTTTATAAATATACCAACAGGTCTTGAGATATAATCATGGATATTAAGTAAATTATAAAGTAACAAAGCTTTCAAATCATCTATTTACACCTTTTTTGCTTTTTAAATAAATTAAATAAAAATTTAAAAACTATAAAGAAAAAATGAACGAGACATATGAAAGTAACTGAAACGTGAGCGTTAACAATTGAATAAGCGGATTATATACAAAATGCTAACAATTATTAAAAACCATTATCTATAAACATAATTAACCATAACTTTATAGTTTAATAGAAACAAAAAAATAATTTAGCACCCACTAAAAAAATATGTTTAATAAGAAATATGTACACTGAGGAGCATAAGTGCAACAAAATCTTCCTGATGTAGTAGGAAAAATGAGTTTGCTGCTCAAAAAGTAATTTTTCAGCAAGACAAGACCCCAAACATACCGCACATGTAGTGAAAGACTGGCTCAAAAAGCAAAAATTTGGTGTGATGACGTGGCCTCCACAATCTCCATAAATGAATCCGATCGAGAATTTATGGAGTCACGTCAAATCGCAGCTTGCAAAATATGCCAGTCCTCCAAAAGGCGTGAACGAGTTGTTGGAGCGGACGAAGGAAGTGTGGGAGGCGATTCCTCCAGAATTTGTGCAGAGGTACACACAAAGTCTACCTAATAGCATCCAGGAGCTTAAGAATGCAAAGGGTTACTGGACCAGTTATTAAAAATATGTTATTGTTTTAAAAATATAAAAATAAATAGTGAGTGCAAAACTTTATCATTTTGATTTATTTACATTATGCCTTCGTGTATTTGTTGTTGTGATCAGATCTTAATAAAACCTTTTTTGAAAGAGAGAAGACACTTATACAAACATAATATGAAAAATTTGATTGTATTTGAGTAAAATTTATATAAATTATAGGTTATTAAAAGTGATAGTTGTTGGTTTGTGATACACTTATGCTCCTCAGTGTACATGCTTTAAATTTGGTTTTTCTTTAAATATGTTGGAGGTGAAAACAAAATATTGTGGGGAGCAACTATTTTTGTTGTGAAAAAAAATTGTTTGCGGTGAAAAAAAGTTTGAGGTGAATTTTAAATACTATTAACCTCTTTGTGTCTAGTGGAAAAATATGACGTTATATTTTCTTTAACATACGCTACTATCAATTTGTACTAATATACAACAATTTGTATTGAAAATTTAGAGGTACCTTCACATTTTCAATCATAACTTTTAAACGGCTAGACTGATGTTGCTCATTTTCAATACCAAACTTTTCGGGAAAATGTACCTCAATCTGTGTAAAAATGAGCAGTCCATATTGCGTTTTTGTGCCGTGATCGCCATTTCAAAAAATATCAAAAATATATATACTTTATGGGGTCTTAGACCTATATTTCGATGCGTTAAAAGCGGAATGACAAACTTTTGACAGTATGTGGAGGGTATTAAAAATATATAATGTTTAGGTTATTGATATTTGATTATTTTTTTTTTGTTGTTACTTTCATTGATTTTAAAGAAAGTTTCTCAATTGGTTTCCAGTGTAATTTTTAGTATTTCAATAGGATAAAGTGTCAGTTTCCAAAATTTACTACAAACTACTTATAACCATAATTATTTCTACATAATGAACATTTTTAATGTTAAAAACAATTATTGCAAAAATGTAATGAATATTTAAAAGATCCACTTGAAATCGTAATACACTTGAAAATAATAAAATAAAAATTATCTATAAACATATTACAGACAAAATTAATTTTGCCATTAAAAGAAAAACGCCATGTTTTAAAATTTATTATGATTCTTAAATATTTGAAGCAAAAAACGTGGTTGCACTTAAAAAAAATTAGTAGGAACATAAAAAATTATACACTGGAAGAAAACCCCGTCATAGTATTTATGAAAAATTTGATCAATGGAACGGCCAATGAAAAATTGTATTGTATTTATAACTAGGGCAACCAGAAAACTACTTTAAAACAATGTTTTAAGCTCTACAAAAAAAACTTTAAAACAGTTAAACCAATAACAGGCTGGTCCCCCTCCAGGCGGGTTATTTTAAATTGGACATAAATGTGGCAAATATAATACATGAAACTTTTTCGAAAGAAATCCAAATTTACAAAATATTTTGTGAAATAAGTGTGTGCGGTTTGGAAGCGAGAAGTGTTAAAGTAAAAATTTGGTAACATTTTAAAAAATTAATGTTTTAAAATGAAAGGCGTGGTAGAGAAGAATGAGTGTATTTTCTAAAATTCATAACTACATTGTTAATTTTCAATTTTCTGAATCAGACTGCGCAGTTTCTGGTATTGAACCTTCGTCAGTGACCCTGTTTTTTGAATAATGTAAAATTTGTTATGTTTTTATTTGTTCGATTGCGTCTATATGAAATTTTCTGTGCAATCACTGACCGTGGTATAGATAAACTGATTTCTAATGCCACATCCACTCGCACTACACGTTAGACAGAGCGCTTTAGCCCACTGATTTATCGTCAGGTCGAGTTTTGTTGTGATTAAAACTAGTTTTATTCAATACACGGTGTTTTTGTTCTTGCATACATAATCTCAGAAGTACAACTCCAACAACACAACAGTTCTATTTTTAGAAACTTAGCTCACTCTAATGTCCACTGTTTTTCCATATGTTGTAAGTGATGCCACATCTATGATATATTCTTTGTATATTCGATAGATGGCGCTTACATTACGTAGTTTGGGAAGAATTGCCAGAGAGCAAAGTTTAAAATGAATGCAATTGTTAAAAATTTTGTTTTCAAATTGAAAACAAAGTTGCGTTTTACTCATAAATAATTTAGCTTTGTTTATAAATTAATATATAGTACGGGTCCTTTACAAATTACTTTGTAATAACGTCTATAAATTTAAAAAAATTAACAAAAAATGTGTTGGCTGGACAAATTCACTACGATTTCTCAAGTTAACTTAAATAGTATATATACCATTAGAAAGGTCTAACTGTTTTCTTTCAAAATCAAAGAAACTCAAAATCGGATGATATTCAACTAAGTTACAGTCTTATAAGTGCATAAAGGTACAAAAAGCCGTTTTTTACCGTTGCATAAGATTTTGGAGGTTTTTGGCAAATTTCAAGAACAGATTCTTCTTGTTCTCGGCAACACTTACCAGAAAAATAGTATCACTTCCCCGGTACTTTTTTTTTCTGTCGCACTGTGTAATTTAATTTAAGTGATTTTTTTTAGTTTTTGCGTTTTAAATTGTTTGTCATTATTGATTATAAAAATTGGAAATTTGGATGCACCAAATTAATTTTCAATTAAACATTTAATAGATATTATTAAACTTTTAATTAAAAATGAGTTTCAAAACAAACTAAAGTTTAATTGATATTTTATTGACAATAATTTTTTCTGTGCAAATAAAAACAAGTACTAGCTTAATCCTGTTTAGTATTCTTTGGACCTACAAACATTCTTACACTCAAAAAAAAAGTGTGTCAATCAAATCCAAAATATATTTGGAATTCATTGCAACCCTGTTTACTATAGTTTGAAAATCATTGCTTATAAGTTTGTCGAATATTTATAGAAAACGAATGTTATACATATGTACTCCGGTCTACCATGGCACCCGCTCTCAATGAGTGTCAGTGTGTCATTAGTAGCTTTTTCCATACTGTTTACTTTTTTAGTTTTTTCTTGTTGCGATAAGCCACAAAGGATTTTTTTTTGTCGTTTTATTATGCAACCTTATTATGTTGGGGTACTTTTATTTTTACTTAAGAAACAAAAAAGAGACATTCCATTTACTACCCCATTTTGGGGCGCAAAATTACCACGTATACAAATGAGTCATCATTAGACTAAAGAAAAACAAAACAAAATATTAGTAGTAATACCAATTATTGTTTGTAAATTAACTAATATTTTTCAAAAAAATCTTGTTAAATTATAAAGAAAAATTAATATATTTCTTTAAAAGTTGAACAATTTTTAACATATTTTAAAAAACTTCATTAGAAAGCGTTAGTACATTTAATTTTTTTCATATTTTTGTATGTTACAACCGGTAAAATCGTTACAGTTAGTTGAATTTGGTACTCTTAATTTGATATTTTTTTTTTTGACACAATCATGCGCAATTGTCATTAGTCTCTTTGGGGAAAAAAGACACAAGTTGACAAGTTTTTTTTTTATTTAGAAAAAAAATAAAAAATAAAACGCATTGTTGGTATCATAAATTTTAGTATAATTTTTATAATATACTTATTAGTTACACTACATTATGGTACAGACTGTTTTTAGTTTATGTGGAGTTTTGAAGCATTGAAATGGGGGTAACTTTACTACAGTGATTTGACGTAATCATGATTTCACTTCAATCTATTTTGTTGAAATTTATACATTTAGCAATAAAGATATAGTTTATCAACTGCGACAAATTTTATAACTTGAATCTAAACAGCACTAAGGAAATTAAGAAGGTAGAAATTACTAAAAATGCCAGTTAAAATGACTACCAATGTACTCAAAAAAGCGATGACTATATTTGTCATAAAAATAACTAAAGACAAAACAACTACAATAGTAGCGTTAACGACTAACGAAGCAGTCGAAAACAAATAACATTAAATTAATGCATAAACCATAAAAATGAGCAACAAAACAACAAAAACAGAGAACATAAAACGACTACATAAGTAGTAAAAACTACTGTTTTTAACAGTTATTTTTTTGGTTTGTTAAAAATATTTTTTAATAAAAAAAAAGTTTTTCTTTTATTTACAATACAAATATGAAAATATCAATAACAACATATATAAACTAAAGGATAATATTTAAAAACTCGATATCGCACACCCAGTTCAAAAGTGACTCAACTCAAAATTTTAATTTTTTTGTTTTATATGCTTAAAATATGCACAATATACTTGTTTATCTATAAAAAAAATTATCAGTGTATTTTGTTGTTGTTAACTGTTGCTAAAAAGCAGTTATGTCTTTCTTTATGTTTCAATTGGTATAAAATTGCAAATGTTTTTTTTCGATTTCTGAAAAATGAAAAATTTTGAGTTGAGTCACTTTTGTACTAGGTGTGCGATATAATCTTCTAATTTAAAATAACTAACAAAAATTAACTGTTTGCTGTAAAATTACAGTTTTTGTAGTTGCTTATTAAAATACTAAAATAACTACTAAAAACAACTGTTACTGAATTACAGTATTGTTGGTTAGTTATTTCTTGAAACGACTGTCTGAGTTAGTCTTTTTCATTTTATAACAGAAAATTTAAACAACTACTACTGTTTACTACCTGAATGACCTACATGATAATTTCGGAACTCTTGAACCAAACCCATTATTTATTCTCCAAATATATATTTTTACCTAATTTCGTGTTCATTAAAAAGTCTCTCAGAAATATAAACGGCAATAGCTTGAATTAATCAAGCTATTTAGGATTATATTGGATATTCGGCTTCGGCGTTGATTTGGCTGGTTGGCCGGTCTTTACATATCGCACTTGATCAACAAGAGGGTATTAACTCAAAATTTTGAAATTTTCAGTAGAGTCAAAAAACTGTTTATGGCCACATTTTAACAGAATTTAAAAATTAAAACATATCATAATAAGCTAATTCCATTTGAAAATATATATACATTGTTTTTGTTTTAAATTTTACCACTCATTGCAAAAAAAAAAAACAATTTTTTGACTTAATACCATTTTTTTTTTTGAAATTTTATCGATTTTTTTTGGTATTATTTTGAATATTTTATCAACAAAACAGTATCAACTCAAATACAACCAAATATAAAAAAACAGTTTGATTATTTTTAACATAAATAAAGGCTCAAATCAAAATAATACCTTTTTTATGAAAATATACGATTCATTTCTATTTGAACTTTTGTATTAACTCGAAATAATACCTTTTTGTTGAAATAAAGGTAATCACTACATTATCATGAAAATGGTCTCAAAAGTGGGTTTCGAGATGAAAGAGTAATCGGAATACGTTGAAATTTTTAAAATAGATAGATATTGATGTTGTTAGTTGATTTCTTGAAAAAAAGTGATATTTTAAAAATTTTGAGTTAATACCCTCTTGTTGATCAAGTGCGATATGAATTTTTTGCGCTGGGGATTATCGTAATGTATCCATTTTTCATCACCAGTAACAATACGATGCAAAAATTATTTGTTTTTGTAGCGTTCAAGCAGCATTTCCGACATGCAAAATCCCCTTTCAACGTCTCTCGGCTTCAATTCATATGGGACCCAATTTCCTTGCTTTTGAATGCTTCTAAAAGAAGGGAAATGGCTTGTTGTGTGACTCCCAATGATATTGCAATTTCTTCTTGCGTTTGAAAACAATCTTCGTGGAGTAATCTTCCAATTTCTCATTTTCAAACTTGTTCGGCTGACCCGGCCTCTCCTTGTCTTATGTGTCGAAATCACCACGCAAACCATCGTTGACCATAAGCTTCTACCACCAATCTATAACTTTCAGCAGCCGGTTTCTTTAAATGAAAGAAGGTTATCAGACTTCCCCGCAAAACATCTTTTTCAGGCACAAACTTCGACACTATTATAGCGATTAAAAAAATGTGTGTTTACACTTTGGCGTCTATCGAATACTGAATTATAGTGACAGATGTTTACCCTCCAAAATACCATATTTGTTATTATTGACACAAACCATATGTAATAGTTATGCCATATGTTGCCCAAATCGTCATTATAAACAATCAGAATTAATCATTTTTAATCATATTTAAAATTCTTGTGATAACTTTAAAAAAAAATCTGATTTCATAATAAATACATATTAAAATGTGAATTCGGAAAGCTTTTAGGAAGACAAAGGAAGTTTTCAAAACAAAATGGGTTCTATAACTCTATTCTATCTATAAAAGTCGTTTATGAATTACGGGGTAAAATTTAAGGAAATTTCGAAACCCAAACACAAATGAAAGAATGAAGCTTTCTTAGGAATAGCTTCTGTTTTAATTAAAAAGTGATCATATTACGCATTTGATGTATATTTTATGAATCCGGTCTGCAGGCGGTCTTGGCGGTAAGAGGATTAAACTTTTTTAAATAAAAATCATTGTAAATTTCAAAAAAAAAATTACAAAACCATAACAAATTTAGCTTTAATGTAGAGTATATCACAGTCGTCTTATATTGACCATAATTTCTTTTTGTTCCACTGTTCACAACATATAATGTTTAACGAACCATATGGATTTTTAGTTTAAAAAAGTTTTTTAACTAAAGGATGAGAAAATCAATGAATAAAAAAACTACGTCACTTTATTTTTTAAAGCACTTCTTTGCAATTGTTGATATTTTATTACAAAGCAAACTTTCTAAATTTAATATTTTTTGAAAAAAACAAAAAAATATTTAAATAAATATGACTAGAGATGAAAAAATAATTAAAAATCACAATGACAAAACATAATTTTATAGAAAGTATTATGATATTCATCTAATAGAAGATAAAAACCGAATTCAATTAAGATTTTAAACCATATTTTAAAGATAAATTATTAAGCATAAATGAAGAAGAATATGGTTTATACTTGACAAGACAACAAACAATTTCTATGAAATTTAATTAAAAAAAAGAAGATTTATAAAAAAAAGTAAAATGCAAACAAAAATGTTTTGGACATTAGAAAAAAATTAGCACAACCAACTATTTTTTTTCTTTGTGTTTACAGTGAAACCTCAGCGCTAGTGCAAGTAAAATAATTGGTGGGTATCAAATATTTGTTTTTTTTTTTTTTTTTGATACTCGATACTTAAAAGTAACTACTAGATAGTTTTAGAGGTTGTATTTTGGACAAAAAATCAATACCAAAATGCAACTCCGATGAAAATAGGTGCAAAATTTCAAGACAAAATTTTAAAAACTATAAAAAAAAAATGTAATAAATTGTAAAAAAAGTTAAAACATAAAGGGTGTTTTTTATACAGGTATAGAACTTTAAGTTGACAACACTTTTTTAACTGGCTGCCAATTTGTCAGCTGTCAAGTGATTTATGTTTAGTTTGGTTTGGCATTTCAACCTGAATAGGCTGACGCTTGAACAACGCTTCCAAATTATGCAAATTTATTTTGAAAATCATGGTTCTGTTCGAAATACGTATCGTACACTACGTCCATTTTACGGTTATCATAATAGTCCATCAGAGCAATTAATTCGATCATATGCCAGAAGTCATATTTAAATTATAATGCCAGAAGATTATCTTTCAGATAAAGTAAATTTCGTGTCACGTTAAAAAATGCATCTTGGTTTTATTCCATTTCAAGGTTTTATACACCTATAAAAAAAACCCTTTATATGGCAATTTTTTAAAACTTTTTGATATTGATGAAACTGACTTTTGCCATTCCTTTAAATTTGACTTGTAAAAAAAATGCTGATAGATTTACTTTAACGATGAAATGGATAATCTCTTTGTAACATTTCAGTTCAATTGAAATGATCAAATTTAAAAATTCCCAAAATGTGGGCTAAAACATACTCAAAATGTTTAATTCTTAAATATATCATTTTTTGCACATTACAACTTAGGACTCTAAGTTCGAGTTTTTAGGATGAATGTATATTAGCTTTAAACTTAGATGAACGAAGTTTTTAAATGGAATAGTGCTTCTGAAATGTGATTTATTTTTTTTTATAATAATAGACAAAAATTCCAAACAAGATGAAGTTGTTTCGACAAATTTTTGTTAATAAACTTGGAAATGGCAGACAAAATACATCATCGGCTTAACTAAACCAAGTTTAACTTACATCCCAAAAGATCGGTCACACACACACACACTATCAGTTCTGATTCTGTGACACTATTACAGTGTTGCCAGAAGAAGGGAAAACTACATATATGTAGGCGTTTTGCTTTAAAAATTACAGCGTAGGGGAAAAGGGACATATATCTGTAATTAGTGGATATGTAGTTATTTTTCCAAATAATGCAAACCTTCTAAAAAAACAGTTATTTTTGCATTTTTTTCCATAAAATAAGAGTATTTTAAGAGACAATAATTCCGAGAAAAAATGTGTTGGCTTCTAAGTTGTCATATCATATATTAATTTAACCTTTAAACCACTAAGACCTAAGTCTACAGAAGGTTATCACCAGAATCCATTTACAGGCAAAGTTTAAATTTGCAAGTCGTTTAAGGTTTAACATCGGCTTGTCATTACAAGCATTCTAAATATGATTTTATGGAAATTTGTCTACCTAAATATCTTTTTTGGAAGCTATTTAGAAATATAATATTCCTCGGAAGTTATTTTGCAGCAATGATAAATAAATTGATTTTTAGTGGCCATTTTTAGTTAAGGCAGTTTTACACATATTCTAAAAAAATATTTTAGAAAATTCAACAAATTTATATTTTCAAATAGTTTTGAACAATTTATAGATACTTTTCAATAGTAATTTTTTAATGTTCGAAAAGAATTGGAATTGTCGTAGAAAGTATGAGAATTGTAAAACAAAAATCATTTACACAATTTTTAAATAAATATTTTGTTTATAAACAAAAAATTCACATGAAAAAATGTAGGGATTTTTGTAGGGATACATACATAGTATTCTAAGTGCAGTAACTCAATTCTTCAAATCGTATTTTAAAATTAAAATTACAATTAAAAAAAATTTAAAATTTTCATAAAAGTTTTGTAAAAAAATAAAATGAATTTTAAATTTAAATTTAAGCCCCGTTAAAAGTAGTATCAAATATCCAAATTAAAAATATCGAGTATTGAAAAGTAACCGAATTTAAAAGCCTTACGACCGATTCAAATTTGGGCACAATTGGAATGAATACAATTTTAGTTCAAATTTTATTTGATTCGTTCGCTATTGGTAGATATTTTTTTTTTTGTATTTGTATTTCTTATGTAGGTAAGCGGTATTAAGAGGTTTCACTGTATATAAATTTTAGTATTTATGTTTATGACTTTTTAATTGTAAAGTTCATTAAAAAAAGAGCTAACAAAAAAACTCATTACAGGAGTTTAGTTTGAATTTAATTATTTTGACCAAATTTATAAGTAAAACTAAACAAAGCCAAATACAAAATAAAGGGTCCGCCAAATAACTCTTTTTTTTTTGAAAATGTTATAAAAAAAAACTACTGAATATTTTCTCAAATTTCTTTTTTTATTTGAAAGTACAATCCTTCCGGTTAATAATGGAAAATAATTTCATTCAAATGGCTGCCTCGGCTGGGCATGCAGTAGCCTACACGATCGGTCCAATTTTTAAGCACATTATCGGTGAATTTATGTTGATGGTGCTTTACGCACACTTTCTGCCACAGCAGCAATATTTTCGGGTGTACGCACTGTTTTTGGCTTTTCACGCTTTGGTTTATCGATGAGGATGCCAGTTTCTTTCATTTTTTTCACAAGATAACGAACATACGGAGCTGACGGTGCTTCTTTTCTTCCATCCGTACGCAATTTTCGCACACATTCTGCAACATTACCATGATTTTCAAAGTAATGTCGCAATATTTTCCAGCGTTGTTCAAGCGTATACACAACCATATTTGTTTAGCGGAAGGATAAAACTAATTATCTGTCAAATCAGACATGAGCTAAGTGTTACCATTCACGAAATAAGCACTAGTTGAGAAAAAAACGTTAGATGGCGGACCCTTTACAAAAAGAATAAAGCAAGAGTCCATAAGTTGACAATCGTTTTACTGCATAACCAGGCGCGGTTTCAAGGGGTGGGAAAATGGTAAATTCCCAAAAAAACAGCAGTTTCGTGTATTTTTTTTTTTTTTTTTTTTGGTTTTTGTAACAATAAAAAAAAATCTAAAAATAATTAAAAACGCATAAAAATTAACTAATTTTTACCATGGGTTAATGATAACTGTTAGCCAATTCAGGGTTGCAATAACAACTTTTTTGACAGCTTTCAGTACAATAATATTTACAATAGTATGAAAGTGAATAAAAAAGACTTTGTTTGGCATAAATGTCGTTTATACCGACGTTTTTTGATTTTTAAATTTTATTGTACTGAGAAACATCGCAAACGACAGTCCTTGGTAATTAGTCCATGATATTGTGACGCGAAATGAAAGACGTAAGGACCTGTCAGCAGAAAAAGACTGGATTAAATTAGCAAATGAAGACATTTGTAATTAATAAAAAACATTACGCGGATTTTTGTTTAACAAAGAACAAATGATCTTGAACTTGAATAATCTTGCTCACTCACATCATATAAAGGATTTTAGTTTATTTTTACTATCAAAAATAAAATAAAAATTAAAAAAAAAAACTCCCAAATCCGTAAAAATAAACAATTTTATTTAAACTGTCAACAATTAACTCCCAAACTATTAAAACCAACAATTTTTTTTGTGAAAGGCGTGGTAGAGAAGAATGTGTGTATTTTCTAAAAATCATAACTACATTGTAAATTTTCAATTTTCTGAATCAGACTTCGCAATTTTCTGAATCAGACTTCGCAGTATTGAACCTTCGTCTGTGACCCTGTTTTTTTTTTTTTGAATAATGTAATATTTGTTATGTTTTTATTTGTTCGATTGCGTCTATATGAAATTTTATGTGCAATCACTGACCGTGGTATAGATAAACTGATTACACGTTAGACAGAGCGCTTTATCGCACTGATCTATCGTCAGGTCGAGTTTTGTTGTGATTAAAACTAGTTTTATTCAATACACGGTGTTTTTGTTCTTGCATACATAATCTCAGAAGTACAACTCCAACAACACAACAGTTCTATTTTTATAAACTTACCTCACTCAAATGTCCACTGTTTTCCCATATGTTGTAAGTGATGCCACATCTATGATATATTCTTTGTATATTCGATAGATGGCGCTTACGTAGTTAGGGAATTGCCAGAGACCAAAATTTGATTTTTGTGTGAGTTTTATTCTTTACTATCATTAACTAATTGTTCAAATAAAGAATTTCTTTTTAAAATGAAAATTTTAAATGAAAATAATAACTAAGGCCGTATTACGGCATTTGTGATAGTAATTTTTCGATTGAAACTAATTTTCTATTTCCGAAAATAAAAATTTTTAACGAAATTTTTTTAATCAGAGATGTTGTAGTTCGGTCCTTGATTAGAAATAAACGAAAATTTGGCGTTTTCATTATTAGTATTTTTGTAGTTACTCATTAAAACTCATACTTTTCGAACGATTTTACTTGATCACGAATGCCGTAATTCGGTCCCTATTGCAGAAAAACAGTATTTGTGTGTAGGCTGTTTATTTAATAAATGGTAAAATAAGTTTAAAGAAAATATTTCTTTGTAGTTTAAATGCACATTCCTTAAAGAATAAAGAATACTGATAACTTTTAAAATAAACTATAATCAGTTACTGTTAAAATATTGCGAGTGTATTTAAATTATTTATTGAAAACCGACTAAATTTTGTCGGTTTTGAGGCTTGAAAACCGCGGTTTCGGTTTAGGTTAAAACCGAACGGCAAACTATACTCACAGGTTATTCTCTAAAACTCAATCGAAATTTTATTTTAACACTTACTTTCACACACTTTCACTACTCCTTTTTATAATGATATCCATTAAAGTAGAAGCCCGGCAGAATATTATGGTCCTATTGAAATTCGTTTGACTAAGATCGATTTTTTTTATCAAAGAAAAATATTAAATTTTTCAAAAGATGATACAAATTCGGCAGTCAAAATCGAAAAGTTCTATTTTTACAGTCGAGCATAGACTACATAGATATCAGACTCTTCATCCGGCAAACACATTTTTTCATACACATTTAAATAGTTTTTGGATACACTCAAAAAAATAAGTTAGTAGAAAAGTTAGTAAAACGTCTTGTAAATCAGATATACTATTTCTCAGCAAATATTTTGCTAACATTATGTTTTCAGCTAAAATTTTAGTTATACTTATTCAGCACTTAACTGTTTTGAACTAATGTTTTACTAATATTATACTAATGTTTTACTAATTTATTTTGCTAAAAAAATAGTGCTGATTAGCACATTAATGAATGAATTAGATGTCGCGGAATGTCAAGATGTAGTGTTGACTAGGAAAATTATACTAAAAAGTACAACTCTAGTAAGACATATAAAAAAATCAATTTTTTTAGTAAATGCATTAGAAATTTAGAACTGTTAAATATCAAAACCGTATTAAAATCAATAATTTGGGTATGCAAAAATTGGCTTAGATTCTGAATTTGGTCTATTTAAAAAAGTTCCAGAATTAGAAAGTTTTCTAATACGAAAAATTTCTTAAAGTGTTAATATTTTTCTATAGGCAAGTGTCTGAATATTTAAAAAAATTTTCTAAAAATGTATGTTTGAATTTCAGAATTTTTCAGGAGAAAAATATTCAAAATCTTTGCATATTTTATTTTTTTGTTAAATAATCAACATAATGATTGGTTCTGAAGTACTTGGAATAGAATTTATTCTAAGTGGATCAATTCTGTAGTAAACTCAGAAAAGCTAACACCCCTTGCAAAAATTAGTTTACGTTTTTGAGACTTCACTGTATGTCTATGTTATATTTTGTTATTTTTCGTTTCATTTCATTTATTCAGTCTATGGAAACAAAAATTCCTTACAGACTATGATTAAATCAAAAATTAAATATAAATAAATATAATGGCAGCGATTCCTATTCTCACCTTCACCATTCACCTCAGTCTTCGAACCTCGTTTTCTCTCAAAAAATACAAATTTTGGAAATTTTTTATTGTTCAAACGTCTTTACAATTAACAAATATTAAAAAATCACAAATCAAATTGGGACATATAATTAACACACGGGAAATAATGAGATTCGAAAATTGAGGTGAATGGTGAAAGTGAGAATAGGAATCGCTATCAATATCTTCAATATAATATTGCTTAATTACTAAAAAACTATATTAAGAAACAGCTTAAATTTTTTCAATTCGTTTGCGTTCTTTTAAAATATAGCATCATTTAGACAACCATTGATGTAAGTAGTTGAAAGATAATATTGTTTATGTTATATATAATTGTTTCTATTTTTTTAGATATTACATTAATTCATGACGTTAATTCGGGAGTATGAACATTTTTATATTTTGTAACGAATTGCAAATTATTTTTAAAAGAATCACAAAAATATGTTTTTATGATTTTCACAAATAAATTAACCACAGTACAATTTTTTTGAGTTCTTTTCAGTCTACTAATATTCAGCAAAAATTTTATTAATTTTTAGCAAGGATATTTCTAATCCACTAATTGTTAGCAAAACTTTTGCTAAATCTACTAATTTTGTTGCTAAAAATCAGCTCGCTGATTTTCAGCAAAAGATTTTGCTGACATTAGCAACTTTTTTGCAAGCATCCTCCTGACTTAAATTTTGCTGACATTTGCAACATTTTTTGCTGACTTTACTATTTTTTTGAGTTTAGGTATACCACCTATGTGCAACACTTTCTCATGTGTTACGTGCACTGACAGCCCATGCAAAAAATTTGAGATCTATGTAATCTATGCAATCGAAGACCTCAATTATTAACATATTTGTTGTTTTAAAAGAAGAAATTTTCCATAAGTATATTTTTTTTAACCTAGACCTTAGCCGAATACGAGTATGCACTCAGTCGGTATTTTACGTTTTTTTAAATAATATGGGTCATTTAACTGAATACACAAAAAAAAAAAACAAAAACTACAAATTCATATTAAAAAGCAAAAGAAGACAATAAATTTTAACAATTAATAATAGTTTAACGAAAAAATTAGCCAAAACATTGATTCTGACTTAGAAAATAAAGTTTCACTTTTAAAATTATTACAAAACTATTAAGAAAAGAAACTCCACAGTGCTCTATTATAAATGACCCTTAAATCCCCAAACAAAAAAATTTCAAAACAATCGATGTGTTTTATGAGCAGAGAAGACAAAATTGCTTTTTTTTAGTCATTTTCGGTTACTCGAATTATGAAAACTATAATATGGTTGTAAAAAATGTTTGTATTGTTGCAATTATTCGATGGTTTTGTTTTTTAGTTTTGAAATTTTTATTTTGCTTTTTTTTTTGTCTTTTCTGTTTATAAGATACATTTTTTTGAACATCTTCCAAATTGATTTTTCTAAATTTAAAGCAAAAATATGTATGAATAACATAGTCCTCTTAGTCACGCTACTCACCTCCTTTTTGTTTGCGTGGCATACGAAAGGAATTCCATAAAAATGAAGATTTTTTTCGTAGAACAGGACCAACTTTTAATAAATCCATTTCACTGCTAGACGTTTGAATGACTGCAGCGGAAGTAGAGGTTGAAGTACAACGCGAGGCAGCAGAAAAAGATGTAGAAGTTGTTGAAACTGCATCAAGTGCAGTTGATGTTGATTTAGCTGCTGCAGTTGAAGATGATGAATGAAGTTTGTGTATTGCACTTGTACTAACATTTTTTATATTTCTACCACTTTTACCACTACCACTAACACTTGTCATATCACTTTTTTCACCACCTTTACCACTCATACTACCACCAACAACACCGACGCCACCACGACAATTGTCACTTAATATAATTCCTTTTTGACGTGGTGTTTTCAATGATGTCAAAGTCATATTTCTTGAAAATTTAACATCACTGGGTGAAAAGTCATTTAAATTAAATTTTGGCAATTTAGAATTTTTATGATTTTTTAACATTTCCAATGTAGTTGTGGTATTTTTTGTATTTTTTAATGGAATTTCCACATCGGCGGATGACGATGACGCTAAAGACGGCGAGGACGTGTTTAGGTTCTGTGCTGAACCATAGAATAATGAAACAAAATCATTTAGACCCATGTTAATGAAGCAAAAAAATATATACAAAACATATACAAAAAAATTTTTAAATTCCTTTGAATTTGGCCAAAGGAAAGAGGTTTTCAAAGAAGAGTAAACAAAAAAAAAGAGCAAATATCTTTCACCACGGGGGTAGTTTTTGTCGTTGTCGTTGGCGTATTCTATATAAGTGTTGTCAACTTGTTGGCTAAGAGCATATAGGAAAAAAACAAAAATACTCTCGCCAGATAAGAGAGTTAATCCTTAAAATAGAGTCTATTGGTATAAACTCTTAATTATGGTTTTAGCCATTTTTTTGTTTTATTTTTTAGTTTTTGTAACAATGCCTTTCAAACTGTTAAAATTTAAATTTGCCACATTTTAAAAATTTATGTTGTAATATTTTTTTCATTGTTTTATTTTTCACTTTGTTTTGCAAAATTTCGTAATTTTTTTTATGTTTTTATTCGCAGTTAATATCAAGTTCATTTTAAATAAAATAACAAAAAATTTCCGCGAATTTTTTTCCAACCGTTTTTTTCTACGTCTATTTGTTTGAGCGGTTTAAATTGGACTACTTAAGTCTAATATTGTTAAGCTTCTTCGCAACCCCAAGAGATATGAAAAAAGTGTAGTATACCGCTATTTTAAACTTATTTATGTTTTGATGTGTTTTCTTTATAACAAAGAAAGAAACTGTGTAAAGTAAAAGCCAACAATATATAATACAACATAATAGTTAAAACATCAGCCAAAAGCAGAAGGCAGGCAGGCAGTCAGTCAGTCATTCAGTCATTCACTCAGTCAGTCAGTCAGTTTACTTACAGACCAAAAAAATAATCTTTACCATTACCATTTCAATTCCTTCGCTTTATAATATTTTTGTTTTCAAAATGTTTGTTATTATTGTTAAGGGGGAGGGTAGGTAGGGGGCGCTGCAAAAAAAATTGTAGAAACCGCAAAAATAAAGCAAAAATAAAACAAGCTTAGAAACAGGGTAAGAGACAAACAATAAAACACTAAAATCAAACAACCAAATGTGGAATAACGTCCAACAAAACCAAACAAATTACACCAGTTCCAAGTTTTTGTCAGAATTTTTTTTTTTCAAAATTGCTCTTTACATTCTCCTTCTAGAGTTGTGCTTAATAGTTTATAGTTCATTTCCGTTTATTGAACTTGTTCGTTCTTTTAGTTCAAACCAACGAAACAAACTTTAAGAACAACTTGGTCTTCATCCCATTGTGCAGGAGGGTATAATAGTGTGTCCCATAAAAAAATATGTTTGCTCAAGCTTTAATTGAAAGCTTGGAGGGTGACTTATTTTTTAGATTTTGTTCAGATTTTTCGGATGAGGTTTAGAGATCTCAAACCTCAAATTTTCCCCAAAAATCGGTCTACCCGAAAGTTATTTCAATTTTGGCTATAACTTGATTAATAACCACTATTTTCTTAGAAATTCATACAACATTTTTAAATAAAATGGCCAAACTTAATTTTTATATGCATTAGGGTGACCCTTAAAAATTGATTTGCCATTACCAGGAAACGGAAGTTTATGCATACACTCAAAATAGTTTGTAGCTTAAATTAACTGAAAATGTAATTTAACATAAATGATAAATCACATAAATTCGGTCTACTTACTTTTTATTCAAATCAAATCGTAATTGTTATTTATTTTTAAATATCATTTAAATAACTAATAACGCCGTAATAACAAAAGAATAGTAAGTTAAAAATAAATGTTCAAATTTTAACTACAGATCAGTAAAAATATAAGTTTCAGTTATTTAAAATTATTTCAGTTTTTTATTTTTCTTTTCTATAAAATGTATACACATGTGTAAACTTTTTCAATTTCTTGTAATTTGAATTGTAATAATTTTGTATATAAACAAACCATTTTAATAAAAAAATAAAAACACGAATTTTTTGAATATTTTTTTGAAAAGAAAATTAAGTAACTGTAACTGAGAAAAATAAACTACAATATTCCATTTTTGTCACCAAATTTTTATGAAACTTCAAATAAATGAAAATAATAAACGAAACTAAAAAAATCGGTAAATTATTATTTTGAAAAAATGTATAAAAAAGATGAAAGAAAAAATATTTATTTGAAAAATAAATGCATATTCCTTTATTTTCAACTCAACTGAAAACTATTTCGTTAAACTACAAACAGTAAACTACATAATATTCTTAGTGTATGCATGTTTTTTTCCTTAAGTCTTGGAACAGGGTAAACAATATATCTTTGCGAATCAAAGAATTTTCGTTTAAATTGCATCGATTTGTTAATGCTTATTTTTGCATATTTTGCTAAAAATGCTTATTTTTTCATATATGTCTTTAAATACATATTTTCTCTTATATTACGTTAAATGCATATTTTTATTGCATTTTTCTTATGATTTTCGTAAAAAATTAAGTTCATTTTTATTTTACGAGCGTATAGACTGTAGAGGATACAAGCTCCTTAAGCCCTGTTAGGTGTTCTTCTAAATTTTATATGCAAACTGACTTTAGAAGAGACAGTTTTTTTTTTTTAGTGAGTATTTTTCAATGTAAATAACTAAATTTTTGGGCTATGTAGGCACTGCAAATGTAGTTAAAAACAAATGAAATTTCACTTAAAGAAAGAACGACTTGCATTTCAGTAAATTCAAATAACATCGTCATATGTTTTTTAATGTTCATAAAATGAACCACAATTGTAGTAAAAATGAACCACATGTTAGTAACAAATAAACAAACATTTATTTTTTTAAATAATAAAAAACAACTGTAAAAAATTAATGTAAAATCATAAAACAATCTTTTTGTTTGTTTGTTTTTTAAAATTAACTACAAGGTTAGACCCGGCTCACACACTGCAATTTTACTTGCGCAATTCTTGAGTTTATAGAAGACTGAGGAAAAGAGAATGGAAGGGGGTACAGACTTGCCCGTACTCCAATTCCGTTTTTTTTTTGTCATCCGCAATTTTCAACACTGCAGGTTGATATACGAAAATTGCTGAAACAAACTTTTCCTGTGTGAACACAAAACAATTTCAAAGGAGAATTGGAGAAGAATTGCGCAAGTAAAATTGCCGTGTGTGAACCAGGACTTAGTAAAAAATTTAATTTGTTCTACAAGTGACTGACATTTGCATTAAAAATAAGCAACAGCTACATATTTTTAAGGGAGAAGTTCCCTGAGTGTATGTAGAGAATGAATTAAACAATTCAAAATTAACTTCAAAATGTAATTAAAATTGCTTTATACTTAAAAAATCTTTAATCACTATCAAGTGTTTTTATATTTCTTCAAAAATCTCAAAATAAAAATGTTATGCACTTAATATTTTTAAAATTTTTAGTGCATATTTTAAGATCCATGCATATTTTTATTTTATTATCGACGAGGCGAGAAGCTGTTTTTAATACTTTTTTAGTGCAGAAATCGTAGAATTTTGAAATATTTTTTATATTTGATAAAATTTTTTACAAAAGGTGAGGCGAAGGCCCTAGCTGACAGTCCTTGTTAATTAATATTTTTTGTAAATTTATTTGCTCGGGATGTTATCGCTAGTGCCGAAATATTTAGGTATCATCATATAACATATTAATCTTTATTTTCAGTGCATTTTCTTTAAAAAAGGCTCAATATGAGCCACTCTACACTGAGAGAAATATCATTACTTTAGTAATAAATTTCTTCATAGCTTCAATGAAAATTGTCACTGTAACTCGTCCTTTAAAACTTTTCATAGAATTATGAAACAGAATTAATGAAAGTCTTCACATAACTAATGAATCATTCCGACAATGAAGCGTTTTCAAAATTTATGAAACAGATTCATAAAATTGTTTAATATTAAGAAGGTCCTTGAATTATTAAAATTCTTTATGAATGCCTTGAAAAATTCATTGAAACTAAGCCAATAAACCGCTTCAAATGATTTTTTAAACAATTTCATACAAGTCCAAAATTAATACAAGGGTACAATGAAATAATAAAGCAATTTATTAAATATTAAAACTAAAGTTTAAAATGTATGAAAATTAATGAAATACGATAAATAAATAACAAAAGAAGTCTTTAAAATATTTCATTAAATTTATGAAAAGATAACTTATGAAATCGAATGAATTTTTTTTATGAAACTACGAATTTTTATGAAAAAAAGTTTACGAAAAAATTCATAGATAAAATGAAATTCTACATTGAATATACGAAAAAAATTGTAAGACATTGTTTCATTAATATCATGAAGGATAATTCTGTTAGTGTAACAAACATATTCCCAAATTTCAGAATTTATAAAGACTCTAGTAAAAAGGTTTATATATGACCACATATGACCATATATAAATATATCCAAAATTTGAGTGTATCCAATTATATCAGAGTTCATATATATTTATATATACCTTCAGATATAATTATATATCATTTCAGATATGTTTATATATAAATATATATAAGATTATATGAATATATATGGAGTTGTATATAAATATATATGGACTCAGATATAATTGGATAGACTCAAATTTCAGATATAATTATATATGGTATAATTATATATATAATTATATATGTACGATCATATCTAACTTTTTTTAACATGGTTCAATAAAATTCTGACATATATTGGAAAAAAAAATTTTCTCTATCTTTATATCGTAACCTAAAATCCAAAAGGCCGTAACTACACTTTTTAGTTTTTTATAGGATAGACAAAAAACTTTAAAAATAAAAAACTACTTGATGGTTAGTATCCAAAGTTTAGAATTATGATAAAGAAACACAGACGGAGAAAACAATTAATGGAAAATTAGTAGTTTTCAAGTAATGTAGTTACGGCCTTTTGTAATCGATTTTTCTGAAACCAAAAAGCCATAACTCCAACACAAAAATGTATGCAAAAAATAAAACAAGCGTTTAAGATAAAAAATATTGCTTTTCGACTGTAATTAAAAAAGTTTTTAGTCAACTTATGAGTTTTTATACATTTATTGTACGTATTTCTAAAACAAAACGCATTTTCACTATTTAAAAGTTTTCGAGAAAATTTATAAAATAAATTTATTTATTCCGTGAAAATTAAATTAAAAGGGTGGAGCAAAAAACAGTGGAAAGCATTACATAAAAGGCAAAAAAAAAAAAACTGCACTCGTTACACGACTTTTTGTTTACTGAATGTATTGAAATTGCAGTTACGGCCTTTTGATTTTTGTTCATAAAATTTTAGACGTAAACGTGTAAAATTTTATTTTGGTTAACTACATCGTAATCAATCAAAAAAAAACAATTTAGAATTTTTTGGTAGTTACGGCCGTTTCAAAACCTTTCATCTCTCCAATATCCCCTTTCCAAAGAAAGCAACACATAAATAAATAGGAAGAATTTCCTGAGTGTTGCTTCTCTTAAAAAAAAAAAAAAAATTTAACACAACTCGCTTTTGTATAAAAATGCCTTTCAGAGTAGTATGAACACTTTATATGTTCAGGAAGAAAATATTTATATGGAGGTAAAAGACTGTTGGTGCTTTTTGGGAAAAAAATCGCAATAATTTGATTTTTTTTAATTTCTTCATTAAACTAATGTAGTTTTTGAGTGGAACAAAATATTGCATTATTTTTTTACTTAATTAAAAATTTATTCAGTTAAAAAGCCAATATTTTAAAAAAGAAATTGGCCCCGATTTCATCCAGCTATTCGCAAAAATATTTGAAAATTCACATTTTAAAATGGGAATATCTCGGGAACTATTAGAGAAAATCCACACAAATAAGCAGGTTGTTTTTGTTAGTCTCCACTAACAGATCACAAATATGTCAATTTTTTTAATATCTGATCTGAAAGAAACAAAAAAAAATTTAAAGCACTCAAATTGTATATGCAAAAAGTTTTCTATTTTGGTTGGTTATATTACAAGGTTCAAAATCAAAACTTAAGCTCAATATTACGTCACTTATGCCTGTTCCAAATTTCATTGCAATCGTACTAATAAGTAAGAAATGACATTTATTTATATATCGCACTTTTTATAATATATCGCACTGTGTGTTTTTTGGGCAGATTTCAGAATAACTATTAATTCTGCGAAAGCTTGATATTAATTATCAAAGTTACTCTTCGTCCGTAGAAGTAAATTTTTATTTAAATCTACATACAATATAAAATTTTATTTTCAACATGGAAATGGTGTATAATGACATTATTATCATATACAATGTAAAGTGTAATAAAAGTAGCAAAATACAAAAAAAAAAAAAAAAACACAACCTAAAACCATTAAAACTTATAACAATTTTAAAGGTTTACGGAATTTATTATACTTTTGCTTATTTTTGCCAACATTTCATTTAAATAAAGTTAATTTTTTTTTTCACCGGATATCGTACATGTCCATTCACCAAAATTAAGCTAAATTAACTTGACACTACGTTTTACATGATATGACAGCTTTTTTTTTTTACAAAGTTTGAATCTTTTTTTAATCTGAAAGTTCAGTGATTATGACACGCAGTTGAAGAGATTAAAAGATCTCAGTTAAGAGATTTACAACCACAAACAAGGAAACTATAATGATGAGTTTTCTATTTTTTTTTTTTTTTTATTAATTAATAATCATATAATTACAAATTATATACTATTACAATAACTGATCACTAGCTACTATGGCTTTTGACGCGTTGTAGCGAAAACAGATCAGTGCCTCTGGTGAGAATCGAACCAACGACCCCCGCACTGATAAGTCAGCACGAGTATTCTCTTATTTTAATGGAATTTGGATAAGTTATAAAGGGGAGAAGATTAAAAAAACTTTTAGTAGAAAATATAACGACCAAAGTTGATATTTAGGGGGCAACAAAAATTGGCTTCAAAGTTGTTGTTTTGAGTTTGAAAGCTTTTTAATATCTTAAGTGCTTTATTGGATATATCCTCAAAATACCATTCATATGTTACCCAATTTAAATAACGTTTATTGAATTCTTTAAATCGCAGGAAAGCCACTGTGATAGTTAATGGATTTCATCAAAAACTTGTACGTTATTTGAATACCAAGAATATTTGATATCAGGCTTCAACATTTTGGAAAAATAGTTTTCAAAAAATTTTAACTCTTTTTTGTATCAGTGTATTTCAAAGTAATTATTAAAAATTAATAGTTTCCAACTGTGAACTAAATTATTGTAATTTAATATTTTATATGAAAACAAATTCAATTTTACAATTTACAACAATGTATTGAAAATGTTCCCAAACCGTTACTTTTGACCGCAATTTGCAATTAAATCTAGTAAACAAATTTAAATTAATGAACAATAAATTATAATAATATTAACTTGCACTATACAAAATCACGCTTTGCCTAAATTATAATTGTGTAGCGAATTGTTATTAAAGAAATATGAGAAAAAAACAACAAGCTAACAAAATTGTCCTTCAAAATCTATTTTTGAAATTTATCTGCCACAACATAATTTTAATAACAACTAACAAGGCAATTATTCCAACACTAATAATGAGGGCGCTGGATATGATTCTCATCCACTACACAAAGTAAATAATTTTTTATATAGAGCATTTTAACAACTTAACAAATACGAGTCGAGTCCTTGGATGTGGCGAAACTGCAGCAGTCTGATATATATCTTGTGTCCGTTAAATTTTAAATCAAAATCTCTTTCTTATTCTTTTTCTCCCTGCAAATTAAGCTGACTAACAAAAAAAAATTAGTAAAAATGTTTGCTAAAGCTACTAAAAATTAGTTCAAAATTACGTTGCAGTAAAAACTATTAAATTTATTAGATTTTTTTCACTAAATATTACACAGAGAGAAAGATTTTGTCATTTGACAACTGAAATTCTGTTACAATGACAGAAATCGGTTAGCACAGCTAAATATTGGTTAGGTTAGGTTAGGTTAGGTTAGGTTTAGGTTAGGTTAGGTTAGGTTAGGTTAGGCTAGGTTAGGTTAGGTTAGGTTAGATTAGATTAGGTTAGGTTAGGTTAGGTTAGGTAAGGTTAGGTTAGGTTAGGTTAGGTTAGGTTAGGTTAGGTTAGGTTAGGTTAGGTTAGGTTAGGTTAGGTTAGGTTAGGTTAGGTTAGGTTAGGTTAGGTTAGGTTAGGTTAGGTTAGGTTAGGTTAGGTTAGGTTAGGTTAGGTTAGGTTAGGTTAGGTTAGTTAGGTTAGGTTAGGTTAGGTTAGGTTAGGTTAGGTTAGGTTAGGTTAGGTAGGTTAGGTTAGGTTAGGTTAGGTAGGTTAGGTTAGGTTAGGTTAGGTTAGGTTAGGTTAGGTTAGGTTAGGTTAGGTTAGGTTAGGTTAGGTTAGGTTAGGTTAGGTTAGGTTAGGTTAGGTAGGTTAGGTTAGGTTAGGTTAGGTTAGGTTAGGTTCGGTTAGGTTTCGGTTCGGTTCGGTTCGGTTCGGTTCGGTTCGGTTCGGATTCGGTTCGGATTCGGTTCGTGTTCGGATTCGGTTCGGTTCGGTCGCGGTTCGTTGTTCGGTTCGGTTCTGTTCGGTTCGGTTCGGTTCGGTTCGGTTAGGTTCGGTTAGGTTCGGTTCGGTTCAGGTTCGGTTCGGTTCGGTTCGGTTCGGTTCGGTTCGGTTCGGTAGTTCGGTTCGGTTCGGTTCGGTTCGGTTCGGTTCGGTTAGGTTCGGTTAGGGTTAGGTTAGGTAGAAGGGTTATGTGCCCAAGGGCACATCTCCACTCAGAGACCAATATGGTCCATTGTGAATCCCTTCAGTGAAAAATTAGTAAGAAAGAATAGAAATAGACAGCAAGATAGATTGAAAGATAGATATAAAAAAAGATAGAAAGGATATACTCCCCAGAACCAGCTCCTATCGTCCCCTTGCTAGAAACAGTCGTCCTATCTCCCTGACAAATCTCAGCAAATCTACTGGTTTGCATCCAGCGACACACCAAAGTTCGTCGTGAAATCTATCTCCTAGCCATTTCTGTCTGAGACCCTGCAACCTAGGACAGTGGCACATTATATGCTCAACTGTCTCCAGTTCCTCAACGTTCTCGCACAACCTGCAAAAATCCAGTCTGTCCCTGTCCCATCTGCTTGTGAAAACCCTGACAGAACAATGACCGATCAGGAACCCCGTAAGGGTCCTGAGACCCTCCCTGTCCAGTCCCAAAAGAACCTTGGTTGCCCCTGCGTCCAATGCGGGCCATAACGCCCTAGACACCCTGCAATCCATTCTGTCCCTCCATGATGGGTTAACGGTAAATACTGGTAAATATTGGTTTTCCCAATAACATTCGGTTAATAAAACTGAATTTTGGTTGCAACACCCAAAATATTCAGAAATCAAATTTGAAAATTGTTGTACCAACTTGGTTGTTGTCACCAAAATACACTTTTCGATTCGGTTGACACTTTATTTTTCTGTGGGTAGTAAGACAAGAATAGAAAAAAAAAACTGTTGTACCCACAAGATTTTAGTTATATTTGAGCTAAATTTTAGTTAGTTAAAAGTAACACATTAATCTGCTAAAATCAGCGAATAAAAATTTTCTTTCTCAAATCAGCAATCTGCGATTTTTACACTCATAGAAATAAACCTGTAAAAATAGAAGAATAAGCTACTAACAATTAGTCAAAAATGACATTTCAGAAAAAACTTCTAAATTTAGCAGATTTTTTTTTTTTTTTGCTAAATATTAATAATATAAGAACAGAACTGGTGTCGTGGGTTCGATTAACATCAGAGCCACTGGTATGTTTTCGCTACACCGCGCCGAAAGCCATAGAAGCTAGTGCTCGGTTAGGGTAATAGGATATAATTTGTAATAATTAATAAAAAAAACAAAAAGTACAGCAACAAAAAATCTGTTAACTTTACAAAATTTAAGTTATATTCGATGTGAATTTTAGCTAATTGAAAATTTAATTTTACTCTGTAAAATCAGCAAAAACTTTTACTAAATGTTTGTAGGCTCAAAATAGCAAACAAAAACTGTATTATTAACAAAATGTTTGCAATGATATGTCATTATTTTGCGATGGTTTAATGGTTTAATCGACTTGCTTATTGCTTGATTAAACAGTTATTCCCATTTTTAGTAAATTAACTTTTCTGTGTAAATTTATTTTATTTTCTGCAATAAAATCGGATGTTTCAATTAAAATTTTTTACATTTTAGCAACACTTTGAAGCCATCAATTATATTTATTTTTTATTTGTTCAATTCCTAATGATGATTAGTTAAGTTTTTTTTTTTTGTAGATTTTTACAAAAGTTAATGACTTAAGGTTGGATGTTTAACGCAATGAAAAAAAAAACACACCAAAAGAAAACACGCACCTTTTAAACTAAACTTTTACTTTTCGAAAAAACTTTTTACATGTTTTTTTTTATTATTAAAATAAAAATTATACAATTGATTGCTTCTTTCATCATGCGTTGCAAAATACAAATAACAAATAAAACTTGGCAAAATTAAAAAAAAAAAGTAAATAATTTCAAAACAAAAAAGTTAATAATTGAACCAAATAAATAAAAAAACAAAAGCATTTCACTTTTTAACGTGGGAAACTAAAATATTAAGATATTTAAAATAATTTAAATATTCAAACAAAATTTGAATTTAAAAACGAAATGGGAAGTAAGTCAATTAGATAATATTTAAACTTGAAACACTGAGTTTAACCTCTTTACTGGTTTAATTTATTTAATTATTTCAATAATATAGCCCAAAGGTCATAATCGGTTACAAATGTCTACTAAATTTTACATAGTAAACAATATAATTTGATATAAATAAAATAATAAAAAAAATGAGATAATAACCTAAATACAATAAGTATAAATATAAAAATAAAATAAATAAGAGTGATAACATTTGTTTTATTAAACCACCCGGTATTACACAGAAAAAACTAAAAATGGGTTTCAATTAAAAAATTTAGTGAATCAATTAATATTTTAATTGATTTTGCACCTATCAAGGCAATGATACTATCAATTAAACCTTTTATTAAAATTAAGAAGGAAAAAAAGTTATAAATAACTTCTACAAAAAAAAAAATATGATACTCACAAAAAAAGTGTGTGATCTATACGTTGGTATGTGTGTTTTTTGCAATGCTGAGTCTGTTTGTGTGTGTGTGCCTGTTTTGTTTGTTAACTTCAAATGTATTTGGTATTTTATACTGAAAATTTTCTATTTATGCATACAGTGTATGAAAAAATAATATGATAATTGCGTCTAAAATAAAATATATATTTATATATTTACAAGTCAATTAAAATATTAATTGATTCAATTAAATATTTGTTTAGAAACAAATTAAATTCAAATCAAATCTTTCATTAGATATTTTAGGTTAATAATTTTTTCTGTGTACGAGAGGGAAAAAACACGAGCGAACCTTAATTTAAAAACCAAAACCTAAAAAAACAAAGTATCTTGGGAAAGTAATTTAAAAATTTTATTCTTATTTGTGTTAATTTCAAAAAATGCAAAAATGCAAAAACAAAAAATTTAAAAATTTATTATAACTTTTACACAAATACTCCACAGAAAAAACTAAAATCGACCTTCAATTAAAGTTTTTCTTGGCTTAATTACAAGTTTAATTGAATTCGGTCCTTCTAAGGAGAGGAAAAAAGTATCAATTAAAATAATTCGTAACTATTTAATTAATTTAACTTTCAGTTATGGTTTTAATCATATCTATTACAAATTTAATAGTATATTTTTTCCAATTTTACTACCCGGGTAAAATTTTTATTATGAAGTATGATGTAATTATATGTCATTTGATAGGGAACTTATGTATAAACACAAAGAAATTGGTCCGAAAAATGGGTCATCTACACGTATCTAATTATATCAAATAAGATATAATTTTATACAATTTTATCAGAGATTTGTCCATATCCGAGACATTAAATTATGTCTAATTATATACAAATATATCTGATTTTATATAATGTTAGCCGATAGTAGGTATGCTTTTAGTAACTCGACGTTAGGCTTAAGAGTATTAAAGTAGAACATTTCTAGAAATCAACTATTTCGAAGACCCAGATTTTTTAAAAGAAGCATAACGAAATTTTTAGAAATTATACACAATAAATTTGTTGTTTCAAAAATGTATCTATTTTTTACTTGAAATTATAAAAAGAAATCACTTGATAATGATTTCGTTATAAAATGAATATGATTATATGTGAAGCCATATGTAATAAAGTCTTAACTGGCAGATACCATAATTTGATATTGAACTTAAAATATGTATGAAATTATATATAATTATATATAAAATTATAAGGAAAATATTTTCAGTATGATGTCACATATAGTTTAGTTTAATAAGAATTAGTATGGTACCATATCAATCACTACATATATTTCGATTATTATTATATGGCTTATGTAGTTACATATGGAGACATATAATAATAAAAATTCACTCAATAATAATGATCAGATGTATATGTATATAATTATATAAGTCGTAATGTAACTCCAATCAAAGTCAGATATGACTTAATCATATTATATATGACTAGATATAACTATTTTTACCCGGGTGGTTTTTTTTTTAAATATATCGAGATTATTTTTATGTTATCTTTAATTTATAACGAGCTTTCAGCCTCTGTATATTTATAAAAATAAAGCAAATGTGTTTTAATATGTTTTAACTAGGTTGATACTAGTATTTCGTTCTGGCTAAAGATCTAATCCGGACCCGAATATTTTTTTTAATTTAAAACAAATTTTTGGTAGATACTATTAAAAGTTTATTTAAAATTTGCAAAAAATCGTTAAAAATTGGGGAAAAAGTCGATAAAAATTACAAATAAATTTAAATTGAAAAAAATCGCTAAAATTAAAGAAATTAAATTAAAAACACCAAAATTGTAACAAACATAACCATAATTTTAAATAACCGTCAAAATGAGAATTTTGTTGATCTTTTAAAATTGCATTTAATTTGGAATTGGCAGGATTCAGATCATAATTAAATGTTACTATTACAAATAGAAAACACTAATTGTTAATAAATGTAAGATCAGATGAAAAAAATCTAGTGCGGATCAGCGCTAGATCAAAAGCCAAAATGAAAAAAAAAAAACAAAGTTGAAAAAATCACTAAAAATAGGATTTTTTTCAAATTAAAAAAGTTGCTAAAATTTAAAAAAATTGGGAAAAATTAAAAATTGTTCATGTTAACAAAGAATCTTCAAAATTAGAAACCCTAATATTGGAAAATATCCTCAAAATTTAAAAAAAAAAACAACAAAATTTATGAAAACCGTTAAAAAATTTTAAAAATCGCCAAAATTTAAAAAGAATATTTTTTTTTTAATTTTTGTGATTTTTTTAATTTTTGGTTCTTTTTTTCAAATTTACCGATTTATTTTAATTTGGCGATTTCTTTACTTTTAAAAATTCTTTTTTTAATTTCAGAGATTTTTGCAATCCCGGGTAATAATTGTTATATCTATTCATATATAATATGATTAATTCATATCTGTCTTTGAATTAAGTCACATTATATACAAATACTTCTAATCATTTTTATTGAGAGATTTTTTTATATGGTACTTGATATGATTATATGTCTCCAAATCTTACTTCATACATAGCTGCATAAGCCATATATAATAATCCAAATATATGTAGTAATCGATGTGATTATATATGGTCCCATGCTAAGTCTTAATAAACTATATGTGACGCTATACTGAAAATATGTTCCTTATAATTTTATATAGCATTATATATAATCCCATACACATATTGGTAAAGTTTAATGTCAAATTAAGTTATACGCTAGTTAAGATTTTCTTATATTTGGCTTCCATACTAATTCCATACTACTCGTAATACATAAAAAAAAACCATATTAATTTTATAACGAAATTATTTACAAGTGATTTTATATAATGTCAAATAACCACTTAATAATATATTTTTTTGGAACACTAATTTTGTTCTTGATAATTTTTAATCATTTCGTGGTTATATTTAAAAAAATGTTGGTCTTTAAAATTGTTAATTTCTAGAAATTCTAAACTTAAATACTTTTAAGCATAGCTTCAAGTTACTAAAATCATACCTACTATCGACTAAAATTTTAAAAATCAGCTATATTTATATCTAATTAGATATAATTCAATGTTCCGGATATGGACAAATCTCGGATCAAATTATATCTAATTTGATATAATTGGATACTTGTAGATGTCCCATTTTTCGGATCAATTTATATGTGCTTATATATGAGAACTTATCAAATAAGATATAATTTTATTAGACTCCATATTAATATTTTTACCCGGGCTTTTAGCTATTTTTTTCAATTTTGACTTTTTTTTTTAATTCGGGCCAATCTTTTTTTTTTAAATATGAGCGAATATATTAATTTACTCGAGTTCTTCAATTTGGCTAATTTTTTAATTTTGATGAATTTTTCAAATTTCGGCATTTTTTTCTGTTGTCATTTTGTGTATTAAGAACGGTAAATTTTGTGTTAATTTGAAATTAAATATTTAATATATATTATTAAACTTTTAATTAAAATTAAGTTTGATATCAAAAAAAGTTTAATTTAAATTTTTTTTTGACAATAATTTTTTCTGTGAAAAATTTATTGAAAGACAAAAATTGATTCTATTAAAAGCATTAAACATCAAAGTAGCATTGCGTTTTACACAAATCTAAATCTTGTGTAAAGTTAGCTAATTGCGCTTTTTGTCTGCATCAGCATATGGCAGTTAACAGGTTAAAACCACAAATTTTATATATTTTTAAACTGTATCCATTTAAAACAATATAATGAAATTCCATTACCTGGTTTTTTAAAATAAATCTATCAAACTTAACTAGGTTTTTTTTTTGTGTTTGCATAAAATTACACCAAAATATACTGATTTTAATTAAATGTATAATTTTTTATTATTTTTGCATGACAAATGCCATCAGTTTCATTATTAAAGCCAAAATTAAGCAACTAGCGTTTTATAACAATTTCACACATAATTATCAAAATATAAATTATGGGGTTCATCAACATGAAAAATCATCTTTAAAATCATCAACACGAAAAATCATCTTTAAAATGTGAACATTATGAACTTCCACATTTGTGATGTGTATCAACTTGGCTTGCCAGACTTGGGGTTTTGTCACAAATATAGGGACATTTTTATTGGTATTGGGGGAAAAAAAATTTATTTGGGTACAAGGCTATTTTGGAGATTTAAACTTTTTTTTTTGGTGAATATAAAAAATGTTAGATAAATAGTTTAAATAAATTTGTATTTAAATAAAAAATGTATGGCTTTTTTAAATTTCTAGCATATTAAAAATACAGTTTTTTCTTGGATTTAATTGAAGCTACACACAGAGAAAAACTTAGCTATTTGCCAACTGAAATTTGGTTACTACGACTCAAAATCAGTTACTACAAATTTCAGACGGTTGGTACAACCGATCATTAGTTTTCACAACAAATTCGAATTTTAGTAGCAGCACCCAAAATATTCAGTCATATATTGTAAATATCGTTGTTCTCACTAAATTTATAAGTTGTTACTATTAAAATACACTTTTCAATTCGGTTGGCACTTTATTTCTCTGTGTGTACATACATTTTTATATAAAATTGTATTAATCACATTTCAAAATGAATATTACACCACCAACAAATATAAATATACACTCAAAACATTTTTTTTGTCATATATCAGAACTTAAAAAGAAAATAGGGATTATTTTGGAAAACACACATTTTTCCCAGTTTAATGATATTTAGTTGGGGTTTTGGTTACTTATTTGCAAGAAATCATCGTAAATACTTTTAAATTCGCAAAATTAAAAATTGCATACATGGATTCTTTTCAAGTTTATGAAAATTTTATTTGCTCCATAAAATTAAAGTCCTTAAAATTGTTGATGCCTTTTTAATTTTAGTATTAAGCTCATTTAAAACTTTTATTTGATGTACTTTTTTGCGGAATTTGTACAGCTCTTGAGTTATCACAAAGCGAAATGTGTTTGTAAAGAACTGCTGCTGAAAAAAATTAAACTCCTTTGTCCTTTATCAATTAAGTCCGCCATGAAGATTCACTCTTCCCAGCAAAATACTCAGTAATGGCCTCTCATTACCGGTTTCTGAATAATAAGCAGTAGAATTAGGGCCAACTACATATAATTCGGTGTAAAAACTCATTATAATTGTTCTCCTAGTTTGTTTTTGTAAGTAGCTTTGCATATTCGCTGCATGAAAAAACGCACAAAATGTGTGCACTTACTTACCTGCTGCATTACAAAAAAAAAATAAAAAAATAAGTGGTTACCAAAATAATTACTTATTCGGATGCTTATAACAAATTTAAAAAATGTTTGGTTACAAATTTGTAAATAATAAGGATTACCCCTATACTTATCAGTAATTAAAAAATAAGTAGTAGTAAATGAATAGTCGCTCGTAAGCTGGACTGCTTATAAAAACGACTTCGTCAAACAAAAATAATTAGTGCTGTATTATAATGAGTAAAGATATTTATTTTCATTATATAATTTATGTGGTAATGAAAGATTTTGCTAAGCAGATAAAATCAGGCAAAAAAAATTTTATTTCGCCAAAATTTTAAAAAGTTCATGAAGTTTTTGAGTTTAAAATTTTTTTAAGTGCATTTCTTACTCGGAGGTGCTGTTTATAAGAAACTCTGTTCACGCAACACGCTAGCCAATGTCAAATATATAGTGTGAAAGTCAGACGCAAAAAACATATATTTTCAAAAAATATACGCCATTTTCTTATAAGATTTTGTTGGTGCGCTGACATCAACTTAGTATAGGTAGGTGCCCACATGCCACCCCCCACTTTCGTTGTATTTAAGAAAGTTATTAAATTGTTTCTTTCCATAATTTGTGTATTTATTGACCATCTTTCAAATCACCAAATTTTACACATGTACATTTTTTGGATTGCACAAAAAATAATAGAGTTTGATGTTTGGAATAACGTTTTCATTTCGCGTATTAAAACAAAACACCTTCTAAAATGTCGCAGAGTTGATATTATTTTATAATATTAACACGAATTTTTAAAAATTTATTTCTAGAAAATTAAAAAAAAATAAAAAATATGTGAGCGGACTGATCATGGGGTATGTGCCAGACCACCAGGTGGGGTAGTTTGCACAAAAAATAATAGAGTATATTTGGGATAACTTTTTCATTTCGCGTATTAAAACAAAACACCCTTTAAGATGTCGAAGAGTTGATATTATGTTATAATATAAATACGATTTTTTTAAAATTTAGTTCTAAAAAATGTTAAAAAAAAAAAAAAATATGTGAGCGACTGATTATGGGCACATTATGCCAGATCACCAGGAGGGGTAGTTTCGTCAGCAAAAATTGGTAGCACTTTAAAACACGTATACGTTATATTAATTTGTTACATGGTTATATGTATGTGTTGCACTGGTCAGACTTAATTATGATTAAACAAATTCGAAGAAAACATAACAAATAACATAACATAACAAATATCTCTAGAAATTCTAATAACAAAGTCCCCTGAAGATTTCCTTGGGCAGGAATGAAATCCGGATAGGGACACGCCTACATCAGATTGCTTTTCACAATTTGTTAAATAAGTTTTGGGACTTTAGCACATTTAATTACTATAAATGCAATTAATGTTTATCCCGATGAAAATAAATTTAAATAACAAATATGCAGGTGCTTGTGCAAATTTAAATGTAACTGACACTAATAGAAAACATATGATTTTCTATTGTTGATTTACTTTAATAAACGTCACTACATTGCTAGGTCTGTCAAAAAAACAGAGTAGTATTTGGAAGATGACAAAGCCAATTGTGACAATTTTTTGTTGTTGTTTTTGTTTTTTCTTTGATATTTTAAATTTTGAATCTCGCTCCTAGACGAGGACAAGAAATTCTCATTGAGTTTGTGACTTAACATAACAAATATCTCTAAAAATTCTAATAACAAAGTCCCCTGAAGATTTCCTTGGGCAGGAATGAAATCCGGATAGGGACACGCCTACATCAGATTGCTTTTCACAATTTGTTAAATAAGTTTTGGGACTTTAGCACATTTAATTACTATAAATGAAAATAAACTTTTCTGAATTTTTTTTTGCTGAAATAACAGCTTTTGATATTAATCTTTATGAATATTTAATATCTTTGACGTTAGGCAAAAAGATATTAAGTCAAAAAATGCATTTTGAGTTTTTGATTGGGTTTAAATCATTTTTTTCCTCTTTCGTTTGGTAACAATGTCTTAAGTTTAGCACATTTGCTTTTTAGGCAATAAGTCAGAAAAATGCATATTTTATGGTAATTAGCGAAAAACTCCGGATTCTGACTTAAGACGTTTTTGCCTAACTTCAATGATATAAAATATAAGTTTTCTACCAGAACCGTTATATTTATAGCTGAAAAATTTGCAACATACACCTGCCGAATTTTCTCCATAGTTGGGGAAGATTAGACGATTTGAGTTACTTTGGGCAACTTTGAGCAATGACAGCACTTCAAAAAAAAAAAAGTGGCGAATGCTTCCCTTCTACCCTACCTCAAAATGAATAAAATTACACTATTTTTCGAATACTGTTCTTAAAATTTGATTTGCATTAAACGGCACAGAAACCCTGTGCAAAAAACTGCGAAAGTTTAAAAATCGAAAAATTTTTGTTTTACTTCAATCTAAACCAAAGTTTAAAAATATGAGCAAAAAATATAAAACTCTTGTAAGTTTCAAGTAACTTTTTAATTTTTCGACTTTTAAATGGCCATCAATTCTTTTGGGGAAGAAGTTTCAATGTGAAACACTTTGCATGGCTTAGCTTTAAAGTATAGTCAACCTAACACTGTCCATCATTCCTCTCAATTCATAAAACTTTGATTAATAAGAGGCATCGAAAGTCAGTTTCAACAGGTGCCGAACATTTTTGAAGTAATAGACAGTCGCTTTTTTCTAGCAACTTTAACAGGCGTTTTATTAAAAAAAATTTTAATTCTCTTTCAACATTTTATAGAACACTCCTAATAAAGTTGCTTTTTACTACACACAGGGAAAATATTAGTTGGAATTCAATGAATACCATTAAAAGTCTTTCCTTTTGATTCTTATTCGATTGCAAGTACGTTCTATATATAATTAAAGCAAATTAACTATTCTTGTCATAAAATCACAATAATGGTTACAAAAATATGATAACTTTGCCCAAACAATTTGTTACCCAAACTCTATTCAAAAAATAAATTCTTTCTCAATAATTCGTAATGGTTACAACCGTCTTAAAAATATATATCGGCCATTTAAACCTAATAGTTGATTCTGAATATATAAATATTATTCAACTCAACAAAAAATTATACTTGCAACCAAAGCATTTGCTTTTTTTAAATGTCAAAAAATAAAACAAAATTTTTTTTTTCATAAAACAAACAAAATGTTCAAGAACACTTTTTTATACAAAAATATGTAAATAAAACTCTGAATAAATGCGAAAAATTTATAGCATCAATATACACCAGAAAGGTATTGGATTTTCGTTTATAATTTATAAATATTGGAATGAGAAATAGAAATACATGAATCATATTTTGCAGGAATTTTTCGCAGTTTGTTTGGAACTTAATTGGAGGATTCTGAAAATATATCAAAAGGTGTCTCTATTTTCTGATTGATAGCATTTCTTTGCTGATGACGATTTACAAATGATGATATTCCTAAAACTACAGAAGAATTTCAAGTAATTTTCTAAAGAAAACAGCTTCGATTCTGGTCAAATGTTCCTTAAAAAATTTCTTAGAGAAATTCTGCAATATCTGTAGATTTTACAAAGATAAAGATAGTAATTAAAAACAAAATTGGCGAAAAAGTGTCCTTTAATTAAGAACTTTGATAAGTAGTTTGTTTCAAAATATTTTTCATTATTCCATATAGACAAATTACAGCTCAGTTTTGGTTAAACGTTTTCTAAAAAAAGTTTCAGAAATTTTAAACTTTAATTGTCCAATTAGTTTCAGAAACATTAATTTAATGTGATGATAGATTTTGGAACTTTTGTATAAGTACACTCAGATTAAAATGTATCATTTTATGGGCGAATTAAAAGCATTTTTCTTTATCGAAACTTAAAATTAATCCCAAAAACTTTAATTTTTCACCAATAATGGTTTTTCCACAGAATTTAATTTTATATCATTTACTACTACTATAAAGTATTTAATTTCATTGGAATAAATAGAGTTTTAGAAAACAATTGCTTTTAATATTTGCTTTTATATGTACTATAGTTTGTAGAAAATTTAAATTTGTATATTTTGTGTAAATTAATGAAAATACAAAAACATATGTATATTCTAAATAGGAAATGGTGTATTTATTTAAATAAATTCGATTGGATTCAGTAGGCATAATTAAAAATGTCTGTATGTGCAACAATATTTTTTAATCATTCTAATAGAAACTTGGTTACAACTATCGAATCAACTGTAGATTTTTAAGATAGTACTTGTGACTATCAAAATTCGGTTGGCAAAAAATACGGTTGGAGCTACAAAACTTTTTTCTGTGTGTAATAACTTTTAAGACATTCTCAAAATTTCCCAAACAGCAAAAGTGCTCAAAAATTATTCAAAAATAAGCTCAAAATCAGGCATGGCAGGCAATACTACAAAAATACCGTTATCAATTCAAAATCCTTTCAACTGACTATCGTTTTCCTTAAAATACCGTTACCGAAATAATTGAAATACCGTTATCAGTCAAATACCGTTACCGTTATAACTAAAATACCGATATACTTAAAATATCGTTAAAATACCGCTAGCGACATTATCCTTAAAATTTCATCTGGCAAAATCAAAAAAAAATACTCGCTGTAAAAAGACATATATTTTCTCAAAGCTTGATCATAAATTAGCTAGTCATTAGAATTCAACATAATGGGGCTAAAACTATTGATGTGCATTGACATTACCTGAATAACTTAAACAACGTTATCCTTGAAATGCCGTTATAGAAATAACTTAAAAACCGTTATCTCTAAAATATCGTTACTGAAATAAACGAAAATAGCGTTAGCGCTAAAATACCGATACCGAAATAATTAAAATCACGTTAACACTAAAAAATCGTTACCGAAATAACTGAAATATCGTTTCCCCTAAAATGCCGTTAGCGAAATAGACGAAAATAGCGTTAAATTTACCAATACCCGGATCGAATCAGTTACCATCCATGCTCAAAATATAATAAGCTAAATATACCTGTAAATTAAGTTTGGACTTATTAAACAAGTATAGGCTCGGTAGGGGCAACTCTCTAACCTTGGGGTGGATTCCTGGTCATGAGGGGCATGAGGGCAACGAGAGGGCAGATTGTCTTGCCAACCGCGGGGCCCGAAGGCCCTTTATTGGTCCTGAACCATTCTGTGGAATACCTGCGGGGTATGTTAGGGAAAGGCTCAGGGCATGGAGAGAATCTGAATTCTCTGGTTACTGGGAAAACTCTCCTGGTCAGCGCCAGGCTAAGAGATTGATCTCTTTTCCCAGTAGGGGGTCGAGGCGATTCTTTTGGCTTGAAAGGGGGGGTTTGAAGACCCTGGCGTCGTACTTAACTGGACACTGTAATCTCAGACACCATCTGCACAGAAAGGGTCAATCGGACACGGATATGTGTAGGTTTTGTGAGATGGTGTCTGAGACCTCGGAGCATGTTCTCTGCGAATGTCCCAGGCTTTGTGATAGGAGACTTAGGTTTCTAGGTGATCGCTTCATTTCGCCGTCCGACATCGCGAACATTTTGCCTAATAGGATAACTGGCTTTATAGGTAGCTTGAATCAGTAGGTAACTTTAGGCAGCACAAAAGACCTACATTGGTCGCAGTGCATAGTGCCTTCTGATCTAATCTAATCTATTTAACAAGTAATTGAGCTCTAACTTAACTATATCGATAAAAGAAAGTGTATATTAATTTGGACTAATTCTGTTCGACCTTTTTTCTAATTGGGGATAGTTTTTGATTGTTTGGGGATAACGAAAAAATATCTGGCAAGCCTGTGTATAAAAATTCGTTGAGGAACCACTAAATCAACTCCGTTTCCTGAATTATAAATATTTTCGTTTCCATAGAAAAATAAACATTATAATTAACAAATGTTTTTTTTAGTATATTTTGTATGATTATGAATATATTTATAGGCCTACGAGTATATTTAACAATACATACAGACATACATACACACCGCTTTATATACAAATATACATATTATTTACTTTCAATCATAATTTTGAAGTTTCCACTTGACTTATTTCTTACTTATTATACAAACAGTACATTACGTTTTAACAAATTAATTTCATTAATTATTCCATTAAATTTTTATAAGTTATTAATGAAAAATAAAACACAAATGTTTCTTCTTTTAGGCTCAAACAAAAATGTTTGTAAAAAAAAATAAAAAAATTACGAATATCAGAAAACGCTCAATAGCAAAGACTTTAAAAGTAAAGAGATTGCAATACTCTCACTTACTGAGAAATAATATATAATTTGTGGCTGTAAATAGGAAAATGAATATTTTTCGAGTCTTAAAATTTATAAATTGACTTATTTTAATGTTGCTGCTGATAGTTTCTGAAATATTTGTTATGATTTGATAAAAAATTTGTTCAATTTGGCTTTGGTTTTCCTTAAAAACGGCATGTTTCCTGTTTGCAGGCATAAGGTGTTTACAGAGAGTGAGAGCATTGCATAGCCATTGTCAATAGGGAGGTATCCCTCACTTCCCAAGCCCGCCAATTAAAACTAACTTGGAATATATTAAAGACATACACACAAATAATAGACACATATTTATTTAGCTGCATAATATCACGTTTAAAGGTTAAAAAGTAGTGAACAAATTTATGTTTTTGTATGAAAACAAATCGGAATTTTAAGACAACGAAATTTATTTTAACGCAGTGTTCAAGAACTGCAGACAACAAAACATTTGATGTCGATGTTGCCTATATCGTGGAACCAAAATGGACACGTTTTTGATATATAGTTGAAAAATGCTCTTTGGAAAAAGTCAATTAAAAGCCGAACGATCACGAATATAAAAAACCTGTGAAAATAGCAGAAAAAGCTACTAAAAAGTGTTTTGGGTCCACTTCTTTTTAATTTGTTTATTAATGACATTTCAGCTTGCTTTAAAAAATCAAAATTTCTTTTGTATGCTGATGATTTGAAAATATTTCGTAAAATTTCCTCATTTCAAGCTGTTTCTGAATAAAAGGTTGATTTGAATAATCTGGGTGCATGGTGTACGTTAAATAACTTACATCTTATTCTTTTTAAATGTTTTCATGTTTCTTTTAGCAAATCTCTGAATCCTATTATATCAAATTCCAATATTAACAACCAAAACTTGAAAACTGTTAAGTCTACACTTGATCTTGGCGTGGTTTTTGACTTGTCGTTTTCTTTTGTACCACATGTGGGTTATATTATCCCTAAAGCTTACAAAATGCTGGCATTTTTGAAAAGAAATTCTTCTGATTTTTCTGATCCTAATACTTTGAGGTTAATTTATACCTCGTTTGTTAGATCAAAGTTGGAGTATATTGCAGTTATTTGGAATCCCTATAACAATACTCATGTCAATCGCGTTGAGAGAGTACAAAGAATTTTCATTAAATTCGCTTTAAGGTCACTTATCTTTGTTGATCCCATTCCTTCTTATAAATCGAAATGCCTATTATTAGGTTTGCAGACTTTAGAATATCGTAGATTATACCAGTCGGCGTTACTTGTATTTGATATAGTAAATGGTATAACTGACTGTCCTGATTTGCTGTCTCCACAAAATTTTAGGTACATTCGATGTGAATTTTAGTTAATTAAAAATAGCAGTTTACTCTGTAAAATTAGTCAAAACTTTTACTAAATATTTGTAGACTCCAAATAGCAAACAAAAACTGTAATATTAACAAAATTTTTGCTATATTTACCTCAAATTTAGTAGAATTCAGTTTATTTTGCTAAAATCAACAGAAATGTTTGCTAAAAAATTGTAGATTACTGATTTTATAAGGGCAGACTTTCATTTGCATTAAAAAAAACTAAAAAAAAACTTTAAAAATTTCATATTTTTTAAAGATTTTTTTGTCTACACACAGAGAAATAAAGTGACAACCGAATTAAAAAGAGTATTTTAATGGGAACAACTTATAAAGTCAGTTAGTACAACGACATTTACCTTAGATATCTGAATATTTTGGGTGTTCCAACTAAAATTCAATTGAATTATCCGAACTTTCTTGTGAAAACTAATGTTAACCCTCTAACCGGCATAAGCTTTTTTGGACTGAAATTTATTCCACTTGTTCGGCACGAGAAATAAATAATATTTTGTTTTAGCGAAATTTTTTTGTTGCCTATTTAAGGCGATATGGGTCAAAATAGGTTTAGAGGCTATCTCAAAAACTAACCTATAAAATTTAAAAAGTTAAGGCATAAATTATTCTTCTTACAAAGATATAACAACAGTCCAAAAATTAGTCCTTTTGAGCTTTCAGATAAAAAGATATGGCGATTTTCGTTTTTCGAAAAACGCGAAATCGAGCGAAAACGAACCTTAACTTTAATATATATTGACGAAACTTTGAAGCTTTGATAGTGTTAGCAAATATAATATTTCTGCCAAATTTCATAAAAATCTACTCGTTTTCAAGACAAGATGATGTCCTTTATATGTATCATTTTAAAGTCCTGTATCTCCTTGGAACAAACTTAGAGTATTTTCCAAAAGTTTAAGCTTTAATCTTCCTTTGTGTGGAATATGAATGGTTTCATGTTAAGAGAAATGTGTTTTAAGAACTTTTCAAAATTGTGGTTGTTTGAAAATATTTATTTTTTGAAATTACTGAAAATTTTAACTATAACGCTTTCTCGCTTCCAAACCATGACATGTACACAAAACATTACTTCGCAAACTATGTGGCTAACTTCGTTCTCTATCGACATAGCTTACATTTTTATAATAAAATACTTTTTGGCGAACTTATGGCCAATTTAAAATAAACCGCCCAGAGGCGGGCTTGCCGGTTAAAGGGTTAAGTTGTGTCAAAAGACTCAAATTCATAATAACCGTATTTGAGTCGAAGTAACAGCATTTCAGTTGGCAAATAACTAAATTTTTTTCTGTGTACTAATATTTAGTAAATGTTTTTGCTGATTTTAGTAGATTAACTTTTAACTTCTAATTAACTAAAATTTAGCTCAAATATAACTAAATATTTGTAAATTCAATAGATTTATTTTTACTATTCTAATTTTACTAATATTTAGTAAAAAAAAAATCTGCTAATTTTAGCAGTTTTTTTCTGCAAGTTAATTTTTTTACTAACTTTTAGAGCTTTTTTTGTTATTTCTACCAGTTTATTTCTATGAGTGTAGGCATTAATACACATAATTTTTATTTTAGCCCTTTAAGAACTAGGCTCACAATTGTGAGCTTTGATATTTTCTCTTAAAACTCTGAATATATCCAATAGTAATAGATTTATTGAGATGAAATATATATGTTTAACTAAATTATATTTCATAAATAGGGCAACCAAAAAAAACAGCTCTAAAAACAATGTTCTAAGACCTTATAAAAAGCTCGAAAAACAGTAAAATAAGCCATTTATATATATAAAAAAAAACTAGCTAACTATAAAAACTAACCGTCAATTTCATAAATTTTTATTAAAATTTAATACTGCAATTACAATTTTTGTAAATTTTTTTAATTGGAACTTTGTCACTCAAACAAAGGTATAATAGAAAAAGTGTTTCTCATAAGCTTCAAAGTTCAAATTGGTTTATCAAAATATATTCTTTTTGAAACATCAACATGTAATATTAAATTTTCCAGTAAAAAAAAATACTTTACAGACAAGTAAAAAATAGCAAAAAGATCTCTTTTAAAAGAAAACAGCCAAATAAAATGATTTTTTAAGAAAAAATTCAAATATTAACAAAATAAGCTAATGTAAAAAATAAGCAAAATTAGCTTTAAGAAATGTAGCTTAAAATGTGCATAATCTCATGATTAAAACTTGTATTTAGTTTAAATAGTTATATTCTTTCAAAGAAAAAACAAGCACTAGCTTATTTTTGGTTGCCCTATTCATAACATATGTATGACTATAGGGAAAGTGTAATACTTATTACATAATTTTACGGTAAACTTTAAAAATCAAAAACTTTTTGCATGCAGCTTGGGTCTTAAAGGGTTAAAGCAACTATAAATCCTTAACAAAGCACCAATTTTACTATCACTTCAAATATATTTTATTAATAATACGAAAAAAGAATGGAAGCTTATGGGTATGTTTATATAAGGGGCATTATTTGTGAACGGGAGACCCCCTGCTGTCTCAAATTGAGCTTGACGTACAAATTTATTTTATGGCTTAACATTTAGGTTAGTATGTCTACTTCCAAAAGCTTGTTAGTTGGTACACGGGGTTTAATTGGGTTGCTAAATTCGAATCTGGCATTACAATTTTAGAATTCAAAATGGAAGATCCAATACGGCCGATGGATTCAAAAAGTTTTGGAATTAACTTTAAAATTGCCACTTAACAGTTTTTGGGATAGTTGAATACGAATAATTAAAATAGATTTTCAAAATTTAAAATGGCGGATCCAATATGGCGCATGATTTTTTTTTTAATAGTGATCGATTGCACTGTATATTATTAAAGCGAAAGTTTTGGGCTTAGCTGCATACGAATATGAGATTAGCATTTCAAAATTGCGATTCCAATATGGCGGATAATTTAAAGGTTATCTCTTTCGCATCAAATATTTTGTCAGAAAGTTGAAGGGGTTGCTGAATACAAATCTGGAATGTGATTTTTAGATTTAAAACGGCGGAGCCAATATGCCGAATAATTTTTTGAAAATTTTTCGGTTTCGTATCAAATATTTTCTCGGAAAATTTATGGGGGTCACTGATAACGAATCTGAAATCAGATTTTAAATATCTAATATCGTGATCATTTTTTTGATAAATGATCGGATTCGTTGTTAATTTTTTAGCAGAGTGTTTTGATGGTCGCTTAGTACGAATTTGATATTTGAAAATAAAGATAGCGTATCTAATAGCAATTTTAAAGAGAATCCGATTACCTAAAACAAAATTCATCTGACATATTAGATCTGCCATCATCAATTTATAAAATTTTATATAAGATTCGTATTTTGAGAATGCGTTTTATTATAAAAAGTAAAGCTATTGTGATAGAAATCCAAATTTACAAAATATTTTGTGAAAAAATTTGTTATCTTCATCACACGGTTTGGAAGCGAGAAATTTTAAAGTTAAAGTTAAAAATTCGCAAAATTTTAAGAAATAAATATTTTGAAATGAACACAATTTTTAAAAATCTTGAAAAAATATTTATGTTGACTAAAAACCATTGATACTTAACACAAATTAAGACTGAAGCTTAAACTTTTCAAAAAATCACTAATTTTAGCCAAGGACATGCAGGATTCCAATAGCATACCTAAAAAGGACATGGTCTTAACTGGAAAACGTATGGACGGATTTTTATAAAATTCGGGAGAAATATTACATTTTCTAGTATTAGCTAAGTATATAAGTTTAATCAGTATATGTCAAAGTTCAGGTGCGATTCGGTCAATTTCGCGTTTTTAAAAAAAACGAAAATCGCCGTATCTTCTAAAGTAAAACCCTAAAAATTATCAATTTTGGACTGTATTAATATCTTGGAAAGAGGAATAATTTACGCCTAAACTTATTCATTTTTATGGGTCAGTTTTTGAGATTCACTATAAATCTATTTTGGCTCATATCGCCTGAAATAGGTAACGAAACAAATTTTGGTAGAAGAACATATTGTTTATTTTTCGTGCCGAACAAGTGGTATAAATTTAATTGCAAAAAAGTTTAGGCTGGTTTAAGGGGTAAATCATTTTTAAACGTGATTTACAATTTTTATGAAAAATTTTATCATAATCCACCCAAAATGACGACGTGTGTCATAGTTCTGCGAGCCCCTCTATATAATAAGAATACAAAATTTAACAACATTTTTAATATTTTAAAAAAATTAGCTAAAATTGGGTGGTAAAATATTAAATTTTACACTTATTATTACACTCATAATAATCCATGCTAAAAATACGAAAAAATGTCAAAACAATGAAATCTTTTGTAAAATTAACAAATTTTTGTTTATTTTACAAAATTTTTGGTTATTTTGACAGTTTTTTGTATTTTTACGCATGGATTTTTATCAGTGTAGTGTATATTATTAATAATATCTTAATTAGATTTAGAAAATACTAGAAATTGTGCTACAGTATACGAAATAATTATAAGTTCACATATGAAATTGTGGATATTTTCCAAAATATTTGCAATGTTTAAAAGTTTTTTGTTACCACATAAAAATAACAATACCAGCAGATACCAAACAAGTTTCGATCCATTTTCTGCAGCTTTTACTGGATTTTTAATCATATTAAAAAAATATTCATTGCACGCAGAGAAAAAATATGATTGAACATGATTGCGGACACGAAGTGACCACATTATGATCCTAATTATCATATATATGATTCTGGCTGATCATATTATAATTACCGAGGACATTTAAGATCCGTTTAAGATCCATTTAAGATCATAATATGATTGCTACGATCATATTATGTGTGTAAGGTATTGCAATCATAACATGATGCTCTTAAACTATCATAATATGATGCTCTTTTCTCTGCGTGTATTCGCCTGCGAAATAAATATAAATTCAGTGATGCTAAACTCAGTTTTTGGCAAAATATTTGAATTTTTTTTTTTAATGGCATATTTTAAAACTTTATTTCATTCATTTACAATAAAATGTTGGTGTGCATCGATTCACGACTTTTTTTGAATAAAGCGCATAATTTTTTTATAAAAGCACGCTGCGCATGAAAATCGAACTTAAAGTGAATGCAATTAAGTTGCAAAATTCGCCAGTGAGAAAAAAGTAAAAAAAAATTCAAGTTCGAGGCCATACTCTATATTTCTTCATTAGGATATTGTCCTAACAAATAATCTATAGAGTTTTTTGTTTTCAAATTTATTATTTGACCCTTTCAGGAATGTGTTGATAGATCTATTTCGGGAATTTTCAGAACACGTTTTGAAAGCGGTAACAATCCCATGCCAAACATCAAACATTCATATGAACTAGTTTACTCACTACATGAGAACTAATATACATATGAGTTTGAAGTTAAAGATTATAACCATTGATCAAAAAGATTATAACCATTACAAACTAAACAAAATATAAAAAGGAGAGAAAAACAAAAAACTTGTATTGAATATCCACCAGAGGTGAACCTTGCACATCAAACAAGTTTTCAATTTATTTTTTGGTCAATGGTTATAATCTTTAACTTCAAACTCATATGTATATTAGTTCTCATGTAGTGAGTAAACTAGTTCATATGAATGTTTGATGTTTGGCATGGGATTGTTACCGCTTTCAAAACGTGTTCTGATGATGGCAACCTAGAAAATTCCCGAAATAGATCTATCTACACATTCCTGAAAGGGTCAAATAATAAATTTGAAAACAAAAAACTCTATAGATTATTTGTTAGGACAATATCCTAATGAAGAAATATAGAGTATGGCCTCGAACTTGAATAATTTTCATTGCACAATTAAAGGTCGAAAAAAACATAATTTTTATTTTTAATAAAAATTATAACAAACTTGTAAAAAAAAATATATAAAATCTTTTGCCAAAAAACTGGGTTTAACATCACTGAACTTATATTTATTTCGCATGAAAAAAACGAAAAATTGTGAAAAATGTAACAAAAACTGCATCAAAAGGATCGAAAGGGAATTGGCTGGCATTATATCGTAGCAAAAATTTTAAAATATTGCCAATATTTTTGAAAACTACAGCAATTACATGGGTGAACTTATAATTATTTCGTCCATCGTATATCAAGAGATGTTTTTTTTTTTTGTAAATTTGAAAAAAAAAATGTTTTTTTTAAAAAGTTCAAAACAATTTCTAAATTTTTAGCGATTTAACTACATAATGGCTAAAATTAAATTTTAAAATAATTTATAATAAAAGTTCAGATTTTTTTCGATCCACAAAATTCATTGTTAGTCCGTTTTATTTTAGAGAAAATATTGTAATGTTAGTTAAAACTACAATGCGTATAATGAATATTACAATTATTAAATTGAAATATTTATTACACTAAAAACTCAGCACAAGTTCCAAATTTTATAATAAAATACACTGACAGAAAAACATATTTTTTTTTTTAAAGTTTAATAATTTTTTTGAAAGACTTTACCAGTTTTTAGCCAATGAAATGTTTGTTAAACACAAATAATTGTTTTGTTAGAAAAATGTTGACAAATCCGTACTATCACTGCGAATTTCTTAAATCTGCCATTACAAATTTATCAATACAAAAGTAAAAGTTTCAACAAATTGTCCAACTTTTTGGCATACACCATACAACAAATAACTTTTTAACACACAATTAAACTGGTCAATTGAATTCAACGTAAAAGTAAAAAAAGAAAAATTGTAACGCCACGTTTTTGTAATTTGTTCATTCAAATTCATCATCGTACAATAAAAAATCAACTCAACTCTACACAACTCATTCATCATTTAAAAGATTTTTGTGCGTGTCAATTAAAAGACATTTGTTAAAACACTTGTCAATTTAGTTTGTGAAAATGTTGTGATAAGTAAAACAAAAATTCAACGTGAAATTGCTGGGAATTGAAGAAAACCCACAAAAAGCTATAAACCACATAACATTAGACATTTAAAGAAATATTGAATAAAATGTGGTTGAAAAATGCAATAAAAAAATAATAGTTAAAAAAAAAGAAAATTAAATTAGCTTGAAGTTAAGTTGATCCCTCACACATTTTAACACCTTTAAAATATATAAAATTAAAAAAAAAAACTTTTGTGAGCTTAATAAGGTGACAAAATATATAGAGCAATTTGTAGTGAAACTTGTTGAAAACTTTTTATGGCCATTTAATTCAGAGGAAAATTATACATATTATTAAAAGTTATAGAAAATGTATTCACAAAAAAACGAGGTATTTGTTAATGTTCATTCGCAAAAGACCAAACAAATGGAAATAACACTCCCTTTTTTACAATTTCAAATATTTAACGTTTTTTTCGAACGAAATAAAAAACAGTGGGATCGTTTAACGGAGCAATTCGCATTATCTAAAGGGAGATTTGTAGATTTTTAGTTATTATGGGCTTAGTCTAAGTTATGAAAAACTTTATTAATTTATGTATAATAAAACATTTCATCATATTTTAAAATATAAAATTTTTATATAAATATGAAAATCTCTTATGTATTATTTATAAAAAGCTCTTTGTAAAGCTTTTTTTTTTACAATTTCAAATATTTAATTTACTAACGAACTAAATGCATATAAACGGTGAGATTGATTAAAGATCCAATTCTCCTTAACTTAAGGGACCCATGCAGAAAAATACAATTGGCACAGTGTTAGCAAAGCGTCGGCGACTATCGGTTATGCGTTGGCAGAACTTGGGATTAACGATCTTGGAAGAAGTTGAGGAGTTTCGTCAGTGCGACGGAGTTCCTGGGGTAGAAAAGGTGACATAGGACCGATTGTTTAGAGCGCACAACAAGGCGACATCCTGGCTAAATCTAAGTCCTCAGGGACTTGAGTCGAATTAGGGAAGCATTTTCCCTTCTCCGAATCCTCTTTTCGACCTAACCTAACCTAACTATTTTGACAGTATTGTCCTGTTAACCGATTGATAACAGTGGCCAACCATTGTTTTGAACGAACTTCCCACCGTTGGCATAACGTTGTTAATTCAAAAAATTTGTTGCTTTTAAAATAGCTTATATTAAATTAATTTTGAGATTTATGTATAATAAAACATATATCAAAAACAGCAAAACAGTTTTGGTCTTAGTATTATATATCTTATTTAAATATTTAAATGTGTGAAGTATTAAAAAATATTTTTAAAAACATGCTTCTAATTGGCAATAAAGGTGGTACTGGCAAAAAACTATGCTTTGCAAACCAAATGGTGTTTTCCGACTACATACTAATTGTACCTTTAATAATTTTTAACACGGTATGTTTTACAAAAATATTAGTGGTTTGTCAGTACTATTTGTTTTGGTACGGTTGGCAATTTCTACCTGGGAAGATTTGTCAATTGATAGCAAATGCTTTGCCCATGTATGTCTAATAAAAGATACAATCTGTTATTAGTTTTTTATTTTCATATACATTGAGATTATTTTTTTGTTTTTTGTTTTTAATTGATAACGAGCTTTCAACTGCTGTATATTTACAAAAACAAAGCCAATTAAACGTATTAGCTAAGTTGATACTAGCGTTTCGATCTGGCTAAAGATCTCATCAGAGCCCGAAGTATTAGAAAATCTAGAGCCTAACGAATAAGCATAGCTTGAACAAAAAACCTACTAATCATCAATTTTGCTAAGTTATTGTCTTCTTAGTAATCAAACACGTAGCTAGGGTAGTTTCCTAACAAGCATCATGCACGCAGATAAACTTTTTCATATACATATAAACGTTTTAGCTGATTTTTTGCATATATACTTTTCAAATGTATTCACATATTATACTAAAAGTTGTACTCTGGGCTCATTTTGTAAAGCTATGCTGCCATATAAAATTTTTGACAAATTGCACGTTTTCATATGAGGCACCATATTAACATAATTGTTTTCTTGCTGAAACACCTCTTCCTAATACGTTTAATCTACAATTTTGTGAATCAAGTATGTACCTAAAATAAGAATACAGGGGTTGTCTTTACACTTCAACAGAAAGGAGCCAGTTTGATTGCATTTTGAAAACTTCATACGTAAAAAACTGCATTTACATGTGCCAAATTTTAAAGTAATTTTGTGGAAAGGCTGTACCATAGATTGACTTAAGAACCCCACTTAAATCAACGTGCCTAAAAGGTATAGAACTTGTGGTCATAACCTTGTTAATTTTTTAAAGATTTGGTCCTCCTAGGTAATTTCTCTTAAAACACAAATTTGATTTTTTGTCGAAAAGACAAAATTATTTGTAAAATAAGCATGTATGACCTATTTTTAAAAATACCTGTTGGAACTTACTTTAAATGGCTCTTATTAAGGATTTTTCCTAACACGGCAATTTCAATTGTTTTTATTTCCTTCGCTTACCGGGAATTTTAATGTGGGCAAACTTTTAAATTCTAAAATCTCTTTCTTTTCTTTTTTCTCTTCTTCTTTGCTTTTGTTTTCCTTTCCCTTTTCCTTTCTTTTTACATTTTCCTTTTTTTTCTTCTTTTTTTGGTTTTGGATCTGCGCCTGATCATAGTTTTTAAATATAAATTTGACATTAATATTATAACCTTTTCGTGTTATTTACAAAAAGCTTTTCTTAAAGCTTTTATCAATGTTTAATATTGTAATTGATCATTTAAAACAAATCAATTAAAATTTTTCAACAATCTAATTTGTCCCACTGTTTCTATTATTTTACCTTCGCATTTTTTTTTTTTTTAAATGCACATGTTTATTCATACTCTCGTACTATCCATAATTTGTTGCTCTCCTAGAAAAAAATGTCATTAAAGTTAATTATTTACGTTGGTTTGTGTTTTCACACAAAAAAAAAAAACTTTTGTAAATGCAAACCCGGCTGTAATAACGTGATGTTAGAACATAAAACGTCAAATACTACTTGTGAAATTTGTGCACCATTAAGAACGCGTTAAAGCATTTTACTATTTATAAACACTCATGGGTAGAATTTATGTTGGGATCATTCCATACACGTCACTTTTTAAAAAATGTTTCAAACAAAGAATTTTGTGAAAGTTAAATTAAATGAGTTAAGGGTGTTGAAACTAAAGATGGGCATGTGAGCAGAAACTTGCGTGATTCACGTAAATCCTAATTTTACTCACGTGAACGTGACTAGAAAAAAATTCGTGAGTGTGCGTGAGTCAATTTTTTGTGTGAGTGTGCGTGAGTAGTTTTACCAAAACATTTTGGAAAAAATTCTTCGGGAGTGTGCGTGAGTCAAATTTCTGCGTAAGTCAAATTTTACTCACGTCCACATCTCTAGTTGAAACGTGTGCGAGAAGTTTAAATTTTAAACAAAACATGAAGCTAAGTATAAAAAATTATATGCGTGAGTGAGTGTGCGTGTCTGACTGTGAGTGAGTTGGCGTGAGTGTGAGTGAGTGTGTGCGTGAGTGGGTGTGAGTGAGTAAAGTTTTTGCTTTAGTAAATGTTTTCTTTAACTTTTTCGCCGATTAAATATTTTTGGGGTTTAAAAACTAAATAAATGAGAAAATTGCGTCAGAAGAAATTTAAGTTAAACATTTACAATTCACCTTAATTTTTACATAATATTTTTTCCGGGCAGTTTTTATTTCTTGAATTTGCGAGATTCTAGTGAATCAGTGGCGAGTGTGAGCAAAATCGAAATTTACTCACGTGAGCGTGAGTAAGTGAATAGGTAAAAATGCTTGTGAATTATAATGCGTGAGTGGAATTTGTCTCTCCCGAGCATGAGTGAGTGTGAGTCAAAATTCACTCACGTGCACATCTCTAGTTGAAACGTGTGCGAGAAGTTTAAATTTTAAACAAAACATAAAGCAAGTACAAAAAAAAAATAAGGTTTTAAAGATACACTTAAAGAAAATGCGTAATTATAAGCGCAATATGCATTCACAATTTAATTACAGATATACTATGGCTACAAAAATACACATAAAATTTAGTACTTTGCATGTTTAAATACACCCAGAGTAAAACAGAAATAAGTTTCATAAATTGCTCGTCCAATGCAACAATTTTATAAATATTAATGAAACATTTCATAATATGGATTATATTGAACACATCATGGTCTCTATGATTTTTTTCTGCACAAAAATAATGAAATCTTTACTAATACAAAAATATCCTTCATATATATACTGAAACTTTTCATAATTATGATGAAATGGTTTAGCTTTCTACGAAATGTTTTCTAAATACTATGAAACCTTGCATTGGACGAAAATTGATATATTGATATATTCCGTAAAAACTCTAAAAAGAGTTAAAAGCATTGAAGAACGCCAATATTTAAAAATTTTTAATGACGGCATTATTTAATTGTGAACCAAAGCTGTTCCGAAAACATACAATTTATATAAAACAAAAACAAATTGGAGTCAAAAGCTTACATAATTTTTTAAGTTTTTTACTTTAATATTTCCCAAAACAATTTAAAATTAAGGCATTATTATGAAATCAATGGTTTATCAATATTTTCATAGCATATATGTTTTAATTTTTGGCTGATATGCTACAAAGCTTTTACAATTATTAAAAGCTTTCATAAGCTTTTAAAAAGCTTTCTGTTGAGCACCAATATTTCAATATTGTAGCAATTATATTTATAACCTTTTAAATAACACATTAACTCAGAAAATATATCTTATTTCAAAAGCTCATTTAGTATTTGAATCTTTATAAGTATTTAAAATTTACAAAACCAATTGAAATCTACAAAAATAATTAAGAACTTAAAGCTTTGATCATTAATACTTATTATTTTTAGAAACTTACAAAAAAAAGTTATCTATTTCAAATCAAAAGTTTTTAATAGCTTTTCTGTAAGCTCAGAAAAGCTATTGAAAATCAAAAGCTGCTGTTGTAAGCTTTTGATTAGTTAAAAGCTCAAATAAAACCAATTAAAATCAAAAGCTCTTATTGTATGCTTTTATTTAGTTAAAAATTTTACAAAATTAAGATCTTTTTCTTTCTTCCATTCAAACTTGCCACATTTTATGTATGTCATGAAAACATTGTATTTATTCCATTAATTCATTTAAATCACACCACCAGCAACAAACTCAATAATTCAAATATCCACAAAATGTATCCATCATTCACACAACTTAATCAAATCAATTTAAGCGCTGGCTATTTTGTGTGGCGGCACATAAATTGATTTGATGTGTTAATTTGCGATAATAAAAATATGATTTAGAAATATCAAATCAAATTAAAAATTTCACACAATTCATATATGGAAAAAAAAAACACAAATAGATACTTTCGGAAGAAAAAAAAATGTAAGAGATTATTGAAAAAAAAAAAAATACTAAAAACAAAGTGTGAAATTTCTATTTAAGGGGCTTACTAGGTTTAGATTTTTTTATTTTTTTTTTTCATATTTCAATAGTTTGAACTTTATTCTATGCGCTATACAAATTTTAGAGAAAAAATCGCAGAAATAAAATAGTTACAGCTTACTCCTTGGTCTATACTTTACATGGGCAATATTTACTTTAAATCATGGTTGGCAAACAGTAACCCTAAAATACTGATAACTATTCAATACCGTTTCAAGCAACTATTTTTTAATTTACGAGGGCGGATCAATAAGTCCGTGACTTTTTGAATGAAACACAGTTTTTTTTTTGCAAAAAAAAAATTATTTTTCAACATAATCTCTTTTAGCTCAATAGTCCATAATCTCAATAGTACAAAGTTTCTTCAATTTTTGTAACCCTGCCAAAAAACAGGATTTTTCTAGGTCCATAAAATAGGCATTTCTTGGCCATATGGGGTCGTTTTTTTTTTTAATCCTCGTTAAATCGGTCCAATAAGTTGGCATAATTTTCGCCGTTTATTGTTTTTCCCTTTTGAAGGTAATCGATGTGGATTATCCCGCGTGCATTCCAAAAAACTGTTGCCATCACCACATTGACCACGATTACGTTTATGGCAAATTAAGTGCAAACGCGGCAACCATCTTGCAGACAGCTTTATTAAACCCAACTGATCGTTTAAAATCGGAACCACACTTTTACTCTTCGATCGGCCAACACCATATCGTGTATTTTTTCGACATTTTCGGGTGTATTGAAATCAATTGGCAGTCCAGAACTTTCAGCGTCATTTGTACTTGTGCGACCACAACGAAAGTCAGTAAACCACTTTTTTAGCATTGAAATCGATTATGCAGAGTCCCCATAGTATTTGTCAAGCTTTGCTTTTTTTTAAAGCCAAAAAACTAATTACAATTGAGCAAAAAAAGGCATTTGTTTACAAAAAAAAAAAAAAAATTGTACCACTGAATACAGGAAACGAAATGGAACTAAGAACTAACTTCTATTTTCCGATAACATATGTTTATGTTTGTAAAGGGTGTTTTTTATACAGATATCAAGCTGTCAAGTGGCATTTCAACATGAATATACTGACGCCTGAACAACTCTTCCAAATTGTGCAAATTTATTTTGAAAATCATGGTTCTGCTCGAAATACGCGAATTTTGTTTAGCGGTGAAGCTCACTTTTGGTTAAATGGATACGTCAATAAACAAAACTGCCGTATTTGGAGTGATGATAATCCTCAAGTGTATTTTGAGACACCGTTACATCCAGAAAAACTGACTGGTTGGTGTGCTTTATGGGCTGGTGGAATCATTGGTCAGTACTTCTTTAAAAACGATGCTGGTTAAAACGTTACAGTCAATGGTGACCGCTATAGAGTCATGATTACTGACTTTTTCGTTCATCAATTAAACAACTATGATGTGCAGGAGCTGTGGTTTCAACAAGACTGCGCAACATGTCACATAGCTCGTGCCACAATTGATTTTTTGAAGGAAACGTTTAGTTACCGCATAGTTTCACGTTTCGGAACTGTGAATTGTGGGGATATGTGAAGTCGCTGGTCTACGCCGATAAGCCCGAAACGATTAAACACTTGGAGAACAACATTCGCCATGTTATTGACAATATACGGACACAAATGTTGGAAAAAGTCATCGAAAATTTGACCTCCAGATTAGATTACGTCCGAGCCAGCCAGAATATGCCAGAAGTCTTATTTAAATTATAAGATTATCTTTCAAATAACGTACATTTCATGTCAATTTAAAAAATTCATCTTTGTTTTAATCCATTACAAAGTTCTATACCTCTATAAAACACCCTTTATTATTATGTAAACAAGTCAAAAAGTGAAATCGCCCTGTTTTAAAAAATTGATTAGTCGGGATCTCTCTCTGAACTGCCCCATAGGGTATATCATACTCCATTGAAACAACAATTTTGTCAGTTTTACTCTATCTCGTTTCGTTTCGGAGATACTGGCCATTTTAAAATATCGCCCTTTTTTAAAATGGCTCGTATCTCGAAAACTAAGCGAGATATCGCAAAACGCACAATATTTTTGCAAACCTTAGCAACGACCAAATTCCGACAACACAGATGTGTACCGATTCCACTCGTTCTCCGTGGCATTCCATATCGTTAAATTTTGAGAAAATGTTCTATTCTATTATCGGAGTGATTAAATAGGTATTTTCACGTTCGTATTTGGGTAAACAAACAATTGAGACAATTTATATATCGGAATCTTTCCCAGACCTAGCATATTTGTATTCTGTCAATTGTAATTTGCTTCATTTAATTGATTCATTACTAGAGGTAATGAAATATAAAATCATTATTTTTAATCAATGAAATGCTAATGAATATAATTTCATTACAATTGATATCAATGAAATTGTAATGAAATCATCAATTAATTAGTCCATTCAATTAATTAGTCTCACTCATATATGAAACACCTTAATACAAATTGTTTTAGTTTGGTAATTGTTACCGAAAACGAAAGACTAAAATAAATCAATCCTTCTAAATCCAAGTAAAGCGGAAAGAGCGGATACCCAAAAATAAACAAATGAAAGCTTTTGATTTATGACTGACTGTTTACAATTAAACTCAAAAACTATCAAAAAACTAAAATCATGATTTTGAAAATAATGATTATGAGGTGGAAAGATGAACAAAATAGTATAAACAATTTAGTTAAGCTTTCACTTGGCTAAAGTAGTTCAATGGGATGAACAAAGAGTTTGGAAGTTACGTGAAGATTGTCTTTAAATATTTCTTTTTTGGTTTGGTTAACATTTAATTTGTCACTTACCTTTTAGAGGAGATTTTCCTGGTGTCGTTGCTTTAACATCTAAACGTTTCGAGTGAAGGTTAAATTTTTTAGACCGTGGAGAATCTTTAATACTCGTAATACTACCACCAGTGGATGTTGTACCAGTACTGGCTGTAGTAGATGGATTTGTTAAGGAAATGAAAAGAAATAAAAAGAAAAATAATAAATTAAAAAATAAAAAAATAATAAGATTAAAAAAGAAATTAAAGCATATTTTAGGGAATTAAATAAAAAAATGTTGCTAACAATAATGTTGCTAGGAATTGCATAGATTCATTTACAGAGTATACAGTAATTTACTCTTAAAAGCCTTTCCTACTTAAATGAACAAAAACTACATGGAGTTCCCAATCGTAACGTTATCTAAGGAATTATGTAATTTTTGGTAGTCAATTCTCTTATGTGCACTCCAAAAAAAGTCTGTAAAGTCAGCAACATTTTTGCTGGGAGGATCCTTGCAGAAAATATCAGCAAACAATTTGCTAAATTCAATAAAATTTTTGCAGAGTTTACTAATTTTTTTTTGCTGATATTAGCAAATTTTTTGCAATGATTCTCCCACCAAAAATGTAGCTGACTTTACTGACTTTTTTTTAAGTGTGTCTAGGTCCATGTTTTCTTGCCATTTTTTGATATTGTTACACTCTAAAAGACAAAACAAACAAAAATTGTAAACCAAAATCTCATTTAGACAATTTTCTCAGGATTATATGAAATTGCAAATAAGGATAAATTGATTAAAAAATATCTACGAACAACCTAATTTGTATTTTAGGGATTAAGAATATTACAAAAAGTGGAAAAAATATGGAACAGTTTTGGTGCTTTTTTGATCGGGAGCATGTAAAAAATGTATGACTTTCAAAATAAAAGCTGCATAACAATAATCTATTCTTCATAAGATGAAGTTCGAAATACATAAGACACAAGGTGGTTTCAAAAATAAAAAAAGTATCAAAAGGGAAGAATTTGTTAAAGGCCAAAATAAGAACGACTAGCAAAATAGGATAAAAAACGAGGACGGCTGAATGAAATAATATATAAAATATTTAAACTCGGAACTCAAAGCTACACACTTCTCCAAGTAAAGTCCTCAATATATTTTTTGTATGCAGTTACTTTCGAAGTAATGCCATAAAGCGCCAAAACATTAAGCCTATTTGTGAACTCCATATTGAACACTTCAATATCCACGGTGATAATTTTTATCCAAGATTCATCAAAGTCTTCCAATTTCAGAAAATTTTTTAATTGCGAACTACACCATTTTAAATTGTATTTCCGAAATTATAAATTGCATTTCAGAAATTAACAATTGTGTTTCAAAAATAAATAACTGCATTTCAGAAATTATCAATTGCATTCCAGAAATGTTTTTTTAACATTACTTCTGAAATGCAAATGACAATTTCTAAAATACAATTGACAGTTTCTGAAATGCAATTAACGATTTCTGAACTCATTTCTGAGTAGCAATTGATAATTTTTTAAATACAATTGATAGTTTATGATATTAAAATTTAAATCTGATATACAATTGATAATTGAAAATGGTGTAGTTCTGAAAATCAGTCAAATTCATAACTATTTTTTGTATACTTTTTCTTAATTCTTAAACTTTTATATTTTTGGTATTAAACCCTTGGACTTTTATTGGCTTTGTTAAAAACCCTCATTAAATTTAAAGGACTTTAAATTTCAGGCGTTTTTTAATTTAAAAAATTCAGACAAATAAAAATATCAGGTCCATACTTCTTTTTAATCTTTAGATTATTCATGGCTTTTTCTACAGTTAAGATGGCGATTTAAAAATAGCAAAAAAAAAAAAAAAAAAAAAGCAACACTCAGGAATTCTTCCTATTTATTAATGTGTTGCTTTCTTTGGAAAGGAAATATTGGAGAGATGAAAGGTGCGGAAAAATGAAGGGCTTCTAACATGACAACATTGTAATTGCACGAGATGATGTCTTAGAACAGTTGTTGCTCGCCACCTGATGGAGAGTTGGCGAACTTATTTTTGGTCCTTATTCATGGTTTAACTTAGGAGGGGTTTAGTGATATGGGAACCCTGCAGGTGGGCGCTACTATACATAAGGTGGATAGAAAACTCGTATATATTATTTTTCTAAATTGATGTTGCCGCCATCGGGAATCGTACCCGGGAACAGTCCAACGCGCTAACCGTTATACTACAGAGCCCACATATTCCAGAAGTCGTAAACGAGCCTTCATGTTTAAAATGAGTTTTCTAAAAAATGGCACAGAAATTACATAGGAAATTAAATAGGTTTGAACATTTTGTGAATATGAGTATAGATATAGTTTTTTAATTTTTGAGTCAAAAAATTATGTTTTTTTGGATGAACAACCTTCCTACAAAAATTTTTACTTTTAGTAATATAAAGCTCATTTTTGATTAATTTAATCGTAAACTGATTCGCTTAAATCTAAATGTTTTAAGAAAATTGTTAATTTTTTGAGTATAAAAACCCTGGTAAATAGGCTTTAACTGGACTGAATTTATGGTAAATATGTATTCAATTAAAATATTATTAAAAAATTTCTAATATCCTCAAAAAATTCCCTAAATATTTTTGAAATCCCCAAAAATTCCCCTGTTGAAAATGCTGTCACCAAGCCCAACAAAAAATTCCAAATTGGGGGACAAATCCACAAGTCTGGCAGCGCATGACCCAATGTGTTTACATTTAAATGTTTATAAATATTTTAAATGTTTATAAACATCTTATTTATCAAAAAACACTAAATATTTTGACAATTATAATTGTTGGCAAATTTTCCACCACTTACATTTAAATTTTCTAAATGCTGCTCTTAAATAAGAAAAACATAACATATCAACTTTAAAATGAACTCTTTAAGAAACTTAATAAATGTTTTGATTTATCTGATGTTTAAAAATCGCAAATATTTTGTTTATTAGAAAATTTTAACGGTTTTTTTTTTTTTTTGTTTGTTAGTTAATGATATTTCTAGAAGAGTTTTTGAATTTTTAATACACGGAAATTTTGTACAAAACTTAAAAGTTATGAAAATTTATAAATTATAGATTTTATATGTATTTTTTTATTTGTTTTTTGTTTAATTTCAATTTTTTTTTTTTTTTTTTTGTTTGACAATTAAATATTTTAGGGTTTCACTCTATGCAAGGGTTTTCTATTGTATGACTCAAGTACACTCATAAAAATAAGTCTATGAAAATAACATAAAAAGTTACTACAAATTAATTAAAAATTACGTTGCACAAAAAGCAGTAAAACTAGTGCCCAGTTTTTCACTTCGTATTTAAATACCATTTGGACTTTAAGTTCTATTTAAATGCATATGTCAGTTTTTAACTTAAAATTTAAATCACATTTAAGTGGTCAATCTTGGGCATTTAAAGTCTATTTAAATTGTACAAATATAACATGTGATTTTGACAGTTTGTTTTTTTTTCCGCGTGGTAAAACTAACAATAAAAAATAAATTAAATTACAGCAGCCAATAAAAATTCAACTTCGGATGAAATTTTCACTTCTCTTAATTTTTATTTTATTAATTTAATTATAATTTATATTTTATTTCTATTTATATATATGTACAATATATTTTATTTTTTTTTTATTTCTATATTTTATATTTTCAGCTTTTTTCTATTCTTTAAACAGCTGTTTTATGAATAATGATCATTAATTTTTTGACATTTCATGATGCTACCATACTTTTGTCGCAGATAAATAACAATTATCATTTAAGACTGAAAAACTGAAACTGTATTTAAATACAACTTAAATTTAAATGTCAATTAACTAATTGTATATTTAAATACGAAGTTAAAAACTGGGCATAGGAGAATCTTTTATTATAAATAATAAGACAACTAAAACACAACTCTGTATTTTTAAGATAAATAAAATACAGAGTTGTTTCTGTCTTTTATTTGTTTATATTATATCCTTTTTTCCTTTTGTATATACACACAGAGAAATAAAGTGCCAACCGAATTGAAAAGTATATTTGAAGGGTAACAACTTATAAATTCAGTTAGTGCAACGATATTTACATAAGATTTCTGAATATTTTGTGTGTTGCAACTTAAATTCAGATGAATTAACCGATCTTTCTTGTAAAAACTAATGTTCAGTTTTAGTAACTGAATGAAATTCGTAATAACCGAATCTCAGTTGGCAAATAGCTAAAGTTTTCTCTGTGTGTAGGTACAACGGAATGCTATACGTCAAAGACTGAAGCGTAATCTAAAAATATGAAAATGATAGTAAAATAAGTATAAATTTAATTAAATAATCACTGATTTTTACTAATCTCTCAATATCTATTTACTGTTAAAAGAAAGTTACAGTGGATCATTTTTTTATTTTTTTTTTTTTTTATTAATTAATAATTATATAATTACAAATTATATACTATTACCCTAACCGAGCACTAGCTACTATGGCCTTCGGCGCGTTGTAGCGAAAACAGACCAGTGCCTCTGGTGGGAATCGAACCCACGACCCCCACACTGATAAGCCAGCACGCTACCAACTAGCATACCGGGGCGCACTGCACAGTGGATCAAAAAATAAGTCGGACACTACATACATACATATTATTTCAATCCGATTATTTTTGAAAAAAATTATTTAAAAAAAAAACTGTCATAAGTTAAATCTCTAATAGAACATTAAAGGATACTACAAACAAATCTAAAATTTGCTCCGTATCATAACATTGTAAGATTAACTTAAAACACTTCCAAAATAACATCAAAAAACTATTTTGTATCTATATTTTATATTAATATTTGATTGGCAACCCTTTATTTATTATAACCTTCGCCAATCTTCGGGGCGCTGATTCCACCAATTTATTACATGCTGAAACATAAGTCTTCGATCATTCTTTCAAGCATTCTCAAGGTCTAGTCTGTTGCTTATACTGTGATTCTTAAGCTGACTTTCCAAATGTTATCATTAATGCTCTGCGATGCTGATGTCTGGAGACTAAGGTTGAGTTTCTAGCACATGGTGACAGTTTTATAGCATCTACAAGCGAACATTTTGTGTTTGGGGTCGTTATCTTGGTAGATGTAAAATGAATCTTTTACACCCAATTTGTAACACTTTTTATCAAACTCTCTCTTAGAATGGTTAAGTATATAGTGCGCTTCATAAACCCATCTATTATAAACAAGCTCGCCTGGTTCAGCGGCAGTCGCACACCCCAAAATGTTCGACCATGATTAACATTTGGTCGAACATTTTGTTCTTTTAGTTTCACATTTGCCTTTTTCCAGACATAACCTTGTCGTCGAATAAGAATATGTCAAATTTACTGTCATTAGTAAATTAAACTTGGCTCCAGAACGAAAAAATCTTTGTTTTTGTAGTTTTTCGCGAAATTAAAATTTTTTTTTTTCTATTAACTTTACTTACAAGCGGCTTCTATCTGGCAACTGTTCCATGTAAAACATGATTCCTGAGTACATTTTTTACAGATTGGGGACAGAAGCTAATATTTAAATATTTTCAAAGTCCGTTGTCAACTATGGGGCACTTAGTTTTGGAGAGAAAAAATTTGCTGAAAAAATGGCATTACAACGACCTCTACTGGTTTCGACTATCCAAGTAATATTTTTAGACTTTAGTAAATTCAAGTATTTTATCAAGTCAAAATAGCAAAATTTTAAACTAAAATCTCAATTTTAACCCAAAATTTTGTTTAAATTTTACAAATTTGAATTACTTACGACTTTACTAATTTTTCTACCAACATTTTTCTATGAGTGTAGCTAACCAGTATTCAAAAACTCATTAAAATTGATAAAGCTATTACTCGGCCTTATATAAAATTACAGATATTTTCCTTATGAAAACACGGATCATAAGGGCTTTATCCTTCATTAAAGAGTTTAGAATATAAACAGATTTTTAGTAGATTGACCCTGAAAGAAGTCTTTTGATTAAATGAACTTTTACAAGACAAGAATTTTGCCGACGCATTTATTTGTTTAGGATTCGATGCTATATGGTACTCTAATAACATCTGTATAATTATTGTGAATTGGCGCCAGTCGGTTACAATTACCATCTGATGTGTTATGTAAAACCACTTTCTTCTAATAAAATAACTTCAATGATAATTAGAAAATATTTTGAATATCCGATGCTCTTCAAATTAAATTTCCTACACATGATCAAAAAGTTAATGACTTAAATATCTAATCATAAACCCACTGACTGCATGTTCTCTGTAATTTATTACACCATACATACCGTGTAAACAGTGGCGTACTCAGTATTAAGTTGTGGGGAGGGGGCTACATATATTTTGTATGAAAAATTTCAGATAGTTTAAAATATCGAAACGTAACATTTTATATATATTTTAAATTTGTTTTTTAAGCAATTCCTCAAGATTTCGTTGAAATTGGGTTAGAAGATCACGGAGACAAAAGTAAAATAAAATTGGTAAGAAACATAACGAGCAAATCGCATATTTAGGGTAGAAATGGATTTCTAAGTTGTTCGAAACATCTTTGGTTTAAGTTTTTAATATTTTGAAAACTCAAGTGAAAAGTTTAATACGAATTTGTATATCATTTGATACCAAATTTGTATAGTTTCTTTGAAAAATGCATGGAACGTGGGTTATTTTTACCCCAAATTGCATTCTTATTAATTTTGTCAGCTCTATTACTTATCCATATTTTATGGCAATCGGAGCACATCAATCAGCATTGCTTCCTTGTTAGTTTTAAATAAATAATAGTTCTAACCTTTTAATAAAAAACTCATAAATTTTTTTTGACAGTATTTAGAGTTTGCAAAACCGTAACCGAAACATGGTTAAACGTTTTTCTTTATTTTCAAAAACCGAATGGGTTCCGAATATTTTGCATTTTCGAATATTTGAGAAACCGCTTATTTTTGGGATGGTTACCAGATTAAAAAGATAATTTACTTAAAAAACCAGAAAAACCTCTAAAAAAATAGAATATTAAAAATTTAGAAATTTGTTTCCAATTAATCTCATCTTTACACCATCATAGAATTTTACTCAATTCATCATCTAAAAACCTGTTACTTTAACAAAATCGTTTGTAGTTAGAATGAGTTTAAATTAGGAATATACATTTAATCGCCGTCGTTGGCAAAATCATGAATGAGTTAGTCAAATTTGTTAAAAATTCGTTAATAACATAATAGCATAAAAAAAAATAATATTGTTCAAATATGATATTGTCATATTAGATTTTATTTGTTGCTTTTCAAAATGTTTGATCATTTTCATGACAGACAATACAATTGTTTCATTGGCATTACCCAAATCTTCAGTTGTCTGCAAAACAAAAAAAAATTATTGGTTTCACTCAAACCGAAACATTACATACAATAGACAATATAAACTCTATGAGAATATTTTTGTCTGCCTTAGTGTATAAACTGTCAGATCTGGTAACCCTAAAAATATTGTCATAAAAAAGGCAAATATTGCAATTTTAGCGCCCTCAAATTATTTACAAGATTTTTTTTTTTTCCGCCCTGTTTTTCGTTTTATCAATCTCATATGTACATATTGTAAAGTTGTTTGCTAGAAAATTCTCACCTTGGTAGGCGAGGGGTAGTGTATTGGCTTTAGATGCAGAAGGTCCCAGGTGCAAACCGTCATTGGACCACTATTTCCTTATTTTTTTTTTTATTATAACTTAGGATTTTTTTATTTAATTTTGTTTTATTTTATAATATTTGTTCAATGAAAATAAAAATTATTTAAGTTAGAGGCCATACTCTATATTTCTTTGTTACATCGAACTTGTATAAAAGACAAAGTACGGTCTTATTTACTCCCCCTTTACATCTAGATTTTAAACAAAACAAGTGTGAAAATAAAAAGGAGAAAAAAAAAACAAAAAAGCCTGTATTGTATATCTACCAAAGGTAGAGCTTGCACATAACGAACAAGTTTTCAATTTGTGATAATCTTTAACTTCGAACTAATATATTAGTTCCAATTTAGTGGGATAACTGCGTTATATGAATGTTTGATGTTTGCATGGGATTTTCAATTCTTTCAAAACGTGTTCTGATGATGGGAACCTAGAAAATTCCCGAAATAGATATATCAACACATTCCTGAAAGTGGTCAATTAATAAATTTGAAAAGACAATATCTTAATAAATAAATATAGAGTATGGCCTCGAACTTGAATAATTTTAATTTTCATTGCACAATTAAAGGTCGAAAAAACATAATTTTGATTTATAATAAAAATTATATCAAACCTGTATTTTAATTCTTCTGCTTTTTAAGCTAAAATTCTTTAAAAAAAACAAAACTTATAATAAAAATTATTAAATAAAAAAAATATAAAGCTGGCTTTAAATATTTAAAAAAAAAATACCTATTAAAAAAAATTCTTTCACGTTGGCTGAGATGTGACCCGGCCTTTCCTAACAATATTGTATAAACGCACATGTTTAAAAAAAAATGCAATATGTGATGAAATTGAGTTGTATTCTGATTGTCAAAATTAAGCATTTTAATGGGGCGAGGGTGAAATGTTTGAAATGTATGCACTTTAAAATGCAATACCATTTTCCATAAAAGAAAACACCATAACTGTACTTTTTTAATTTTTTACACATTTATTAATATTTTGTACACTACAAAATTCGCTACAAAATTCGTCTTGTAAACATCAGTGCTCTTGGAAAATTTTCGACAAATAATTTCATTTTGTATTCCAAAAATATGCAAAAAGAAGCATTACATTTCTAATGCAAATTTATTGCATTTTACAACTTTTTTAGTACTCTTTTAATACTTGCACTAAGAGCAAAAAGTAATTAAAAATGTTTGCTATAGCTACTAAAAATTAGTTCAATATAACGTTGGTGGAACAACTGCTAAAATCACCAGTTTTTTGCTAAGTAATAAGATAAGACTAGCGGAAATAAATCTGTTAAATCTACAAAATGTTAGTTATATTTAATTTAAATTTTAGTAAAATGAAGGCTGCAAATTAATGTACTAAAATCAGCAAAAATCAAAGTTTTTTTTTATGCGATAAAAAATAGAATCAAATTAGTAAAGTAAACTTGGTATAACTACTAAAAACTAGTTAAAAATAGCGTTGCAGAAAATTTTTTTAAAATTGGTAGCTTTTTTTTGCTAAGTTTTATTTAAGTAAGAAAAGCAAAAAAAAAAAAAAAATCTGTTAAATATACAAAAATTTTGTTATCTTGAGCTAGATTTTAGTTAATTAAAAGACATCAACAGAGAACAATTTTTTTTTTTTTGCAAATATTTCTGTTAGTTTTAACAATATATACCGTTATTTCAATTCAACTAAATTTAAGTTAAATATAGAAATATTTTTTATATTCGGTTTTGTTTGATGTTTCTGTCTACAAATATTTCGCCAAACTTGTTACTAATTTTAGCAGCTTAAATTGCCATTGTCAATTAACTAAAATTCAACTCCAATATAATTAAAATTTTTATATTGTATTTAACTGTTTTATTGTTTCTGTTCTTATCTTATTAATAATTAGTAAAAAAAATCTACCAGTTCTTTTCGTTTTTTCCGCAACGTAATTTTTAACAACTTTTTACACTGAGAGAATTATCTGCTTGATATAAATGAATTTTTGCATTAGATCTATGAATTGTCACGTCCATTGAAACTTTTCATTATATTAATGCAGTTTTTCATAAAATTTTATGAAAAATTTCATATTATTTATTAAAAATTGTATACGCTTGATAAAAAAAAAGGTTTAATTAAAACTCTGAAGCTTTTTCATGAAGTTTAACAAATTTTTCATTCACATTGTGAAGAAAACTTTATTAGTTTAGTGAAAAATATCATTAAAACTTGTACCAGGAATTCTCTCTGTGTAGTAGCTGTTTTCTGCTATTGTACCCCCCTGGGTACGCCACTGCTTGTAGTATTTCCAAACCAAATTAACATGGTCATCATCAACCTCTTCAACTTTTCCACTTAACACCTAATGTCAAAGACCTGTCAACTATAGTTAACTATCAGTAGATACTACTACCGCCGCCATCGCCATCATCATATTGGCCATTGTCGTCATACATGCAATATGTAGTAGTATCAGCGTAAATGGATGGATGGTTATACGAAAGTGTTGTTAAAAAATGTCTTTACCCACTACTTTGAAACGTAAGACACTGATGATTTAGTTAAACTTCTCTTCCGTCTTAGCTTACAATTTGAAAACCAGTTTTTATGGGGGGAAACAACTTCAGTTTTTCTATATTTGACCAAATTTAGTCAAAGTCAATGGTATAAATTGCGTTATTTTATGATGCTGCTTGTTTTTTTTTTTTTGTTCAACAGTCAGCTGCCACTTTTTGTTGCCTGCAATTGGGAAGAGGGATCCATATCAAAACACAAACACCTGTTACCTTGTTAAAAGAGTCTGGGTAATTCTTATAAAGAAACATGTTGTTACTTTATAAAAGATCTTAAAAGCAAAATACAAGTAATTAACACAATATGAAAACAAATTACAAATAGAGTAACAAGAGAATAAGAGAATAAGAGTGTGAGATCATTCTGCTTATTTTTGTAATAATTTAAAAGAGAATTATCAAGTAATAAATACTCATTTTTCTCATCATATTTTGTAAAAGTGGAAATTAGCAACATTTTGCTAAAGCAATTCAACCATCAACAATGCTGCCATATTTGCCAAAGTTTATGGGAAAATTCTTAAAAAGATCTTTTAGAAGCTGTTTAAAAAGTTTTACTGAAAGCCGAATTTCTAGCAATGTTTCAAGAATTTTCGAGAAGAAAACTTTCAGTTATATCCTCCTATTAGAAGTTCTTGTAAAATACAAATCGTAGATCAATGTAGGTTCATCTCGATCAAGTGCGGATTAAGCACATTATATAATCTTTATACGCCTTAATGAATATACTGAGAATATTTGTATTGAAAAAGTGTTTTTTAAACCATCCACTTTGTCAAAATTTTTAATTAATCTTATTCCTTCGATCAATCTTATCGATCATATTAAAGAAATATTTTTGGATTTTCTATTTCCAGTCCATATACATCGATTGATCCAGGATATATGTATACATCGTGCTCACCGCAAGACGACTGGATGGCGATGGATTCTCTAAAAACTGGTTGATATATTCTTATCTAGTGTATTCTTTGACAACATACCGACATCTCAGTCCTTATGCCAAAGACGGGGAGAAAGTCCTAGCAGCTAATCAAATCTTTCAGACTAATAAGCTTTAGTTTGTTTCTCTTCAGGACACTGAATAATATTTTGGATCAAGGCCAAACATCTTCAAGGCAATACAGCCATACAAATACTGAGACTACACTTCTCACGCCTCTCATCAACAAAATAATTGTAACATGTTAATAAACAATTGTGGCTTAAAACACTCACTTTTACTTTGCTTATATTTTGTGATTTTCTATTAAAAGTTAATGTATTTTAATTTTATCTTGCTTATTTTATCGTTAAAATTTTAAATAAATAAGCATTTTTTTAAATTAGCATTCAAAAACATTATAAAAATTAATTTAAATTTTTAAATTTCAGCAACATGTTTTCATTTGCTTGGTGCGAGTTTACGAACAAATAAAAATAGAGCAGATTGAGAGAGACTTAGGTGCATAGAAACCCAATGATACAGCTTCAGTTCGAGTACCTACGCGTTAAGTCTACCAACATCGATATCTGTCATGTAGTCAAGACGATAGTATATTCGATAAAGTATATTCCCTTTAGTGTTTTTGAAAACATGTCCTACGATTAGATTAGGGTGTCATTGGTGGAAAAGGGCATTCCACCAGTTATATTTTATTGGTCTTTGGAGATGCTTATTTTAAAGTTGATCACTGACATAGAGGCTACTTATTGGACTGACATAGAGGCTACTTAGAGGAATGCGAATACGACTAGGGGGGTGTTGTTTTATCGTAGTTATTTTGGACACTGTGTATACGACGACTTAAGCCTCAGGACATATGGTAATCCAAATGACATTGTCTTCTCCGTCATCGTCGGTGAAAGGGTATTTTTGAGCATATGCAGCAGGCGCTGAACAATACTCTTACTTGGTTCCTGGAAGGGTGGTGGTATATAAACCCATCGAACACAATCTTGGTACCATTTACGGATAGCAGAAAACTTTACCTGTCTATACCTGTTGTTGGGACTACGACAATAGGCATCTCAGTCAGAGTGAAGTACCTAAATGGAACTCTTGGTTGACCCTTTATCTGGAATAAACACATTGAAAAAGGATTTTTGGGAAGACGTGGAGTGTAAGACCACATTTGGGCTACATGTCGTTTATTACTATTGGTAAACCAATGTTCCGACGTGTGTCCAGAATCATACTAAAAAACTATGTATTGGAAAAGCTAAATTTCTTTTCGAAAAATTGTTTTTAGGTGCGTAAAACATAGTCCTGGATACGCGCCTGCATATGCTGAGTTCGCATGGATTCCAAAGGTTGAGCAACTAAAGAGAAAAGATATTTTCAGAAGAATTTATCGTTTTGTATGTATTGACTTATCAGGTGCCGGCAAAAAATACCACATTGGTCATTCCAATATTGCATATTTTCATACTGGAGTCTGCTAGTATGACGCTCGTTCGTTTAAGACTCGAAGTCCAAAATTTACTATTATTAATTAATTTATTAGTTCAGGAAGCCTATAGTCAAATTGGATATCAAATTAAAGGTAACATCGGGTAGTCAACACAGACGTTATTTTGACATAATCCCCTCCCAGAAGTAGGATCGTTTGCAAAACGGTCGTAGTCCATATTCGACTTTAAAAAACTCTCTTAGTGAAATTGTTCATTTTAAACTGAATCCTATGACCAAAATCATGTTGGCAATATTCTCCATGTTAGAGGTTATGAGTGAATAATTTCAGACATGTCTTCATACAGCCACAAAACAGTCTCAGTAGTAGCAGCCGTATTTGTTGCCAATCGAATGCTTCGGTTGTTGTGACAGTCCTTCGATTGAAGCAACAGAAATGCTGTCACGACAATAGAAGTTCGATTGCCTCAACAGAAATTCGGTGATAGCTGCCAAAAAATTTGACAGTCACAACCGAACCATTCGATTGGCTACAAATACGGTTGCTACTACCAAGTTTGTTTTCTGGGCGTACAAAAAGCGGGTAATTTTGTACCTTACTTCTAAACATATAAGCGTGAGCTTTAGCCACTATTTTTTTTCCTCTTTCAGATATCCCAATTTCACTAAAATCTAAGGGAACACATAGGGAAAGTTTCCTTGTTAAATATTTTCCAAATGAACGAAAATAGATACACAAAATTAGTAAAATGTATGATGAAATAGGAAAAACTGATTGCTGTTTAATTTATATTAAGTATTTTTAATATTTTTACAAATTTATCTGGCATCTTCTGCCTTTTGCATCTATTATCTTTACTGAAAATCTAATTACTCTTAACAGAATGTTGCGAAACTATATTAACAGTTCTCTTAAAATTATTTGTCTCTTTATAACCAACTCTCTTCATTATCATTTAAGAGTGTTTTTTTTTAATTTTTCACACTTCCAATTATTTTTTCTCCCAATTCTCTTTCTTATTTGTTTTCTTTACAACAGGTTTTTTGTGTACCTTTGTTATTATACTAAATTATATGCAGATGTTTGTAAAATTTATTTAGAGAACTTTATTGAAAAATATTGTTGCTATAGCTGGGATTGAAATTCTTGATCTTGTCTTAAAGTTTGTTTTATAAAATATTACCAATTAACAGTTAAATATAGATTTAGAGAGAAAACGTGCAGACAATTAAGAGATGATTGAGCCAAATTAGATCAAATGTTAATGATATGCTATGGGAATTTGAAATTAGATCATTTTATGATTTTATTTGATTGAAATCAATTTTCTTAAATCAACACAAAACGTTTAAATTATGCGTACTTCAACACTTTAAAAACGCCTCTTCCTAAGCGGTAAAACTTTAATTGAATTACAGATTTTATACAAACAATTATACAACATATGTCCCAAATGAGCTAAGACTATCACTATGTTAAGGGAACTGGTGTATGAAAATACAATATATAACTAGAAAGCTAAAAATCGAAAAATGGTACTGACTTGACCTAGTTTTGAACCAAAAACTTTGACTGGTAAATTGATTGATGTTGTTTTAAATCAAATCTATCTCTTCATTAAATTGTTTGGGCCATTCGGTAATATGAACTATTTGGTGTAAGGTAATAGCGCCCAAAATCAAAAAGTCATGTAGTCCAAAAAGCTAGCTAATTGCCCACAAGTGGGTATACAAAAATGTCATATTGCCCAAATGCAGTCATATTGCCCAAAAGTTTTTTTTTTTGCAATATGGCAATTGATTAAATTGCGCAATTCTCAACAACACAATACAGTGAAACCGCTTTTCAACAGGATTAGTGTATTATTTGCTATAGTACCGTCGTGAATAGTATGAGACTTAGAAGGAACATTTTGAATACGTTACCGGCAAACATTATATCAAAAACTTAAATTGTATATCATAGATTACATAGATAAAACTCTTCTTCTTTTAACAACAAACACATTTTTCATATAAATACATTCAAATATTTTTTGTATACGCATAGGCCGTATGTCCAACACATTCCCAAGAACTACGTCCTCTGACAGCAAATGTCAAAGAGTTAGATATCTATGTAATCTATGTTTTATGCTACCAAACTTAAGTGGGTATGCCAATCATCCAACTCAAAAAAATTTTATTTAGTGAACTAAAAGCAATTGAGAATATGAAGGAAAAATGTAGAAGAAGTCCCCTATCTTAGTGATAATATTGCTTCAGGAGGAACACGAAAAGTTTTTAAAATATTTGCGAAAGGTAAGTGATTAATGTGAAATTAACCTATTGGAAGCACTGGGACACGTCAGCCCGGGCCGCGCTACGCCTTGACATTTTTCGCAGTTTGGTTTAGAAAATTTTTTCATTGTCTTCTTATAATCTTTTACACGGTATTTTGGAGAATTTAAAATGTTTAGAGCTTATCTATTTCGAAGCGATAGAAACTTATATTTACATTCGTCAAAAATCATGGGAAATAACAACTAATTTTACGTTATTTTTAAGAAAATTTCTTTCGCTCGTTATTGATAAACAGACAGTTGGTCTACACGCAAATGCGAAGAACACCAGAAAGCCTTTCATCGACTATATAGAGAACCTAATTTCCTCGACCCTTGAATTCCCAAAAATGTTGTTTGTTAAAGATTTTAAAAATAAAAGTGATCAAATGTTTTGATTTATTCTTAAAGCATTTAATTAATTTTCCATTTTAATTTTTGGCGTTTATTCAAAAAACTTACATATTGAGCAAACTCGATGCCATATGGCCCAAAAAATTAAAAAAAAATTACAACTACAAGTTACTCAAAGTGTTTTTGAGGCAATATAACATTTTATTTTTTGGTCTTTATGGTCTTAGTGTTTTATAAAAGTTCAACAGTGGATGCTATAATCATCATCTCTTTGAGGAACTTGTATCAATATATCCTCTTTCTAAAAATTAAATAATATTACTCAAAACTCCCGTTACTAAAATCATTTACATTGCAAAACATTGCATATTAAAGCGTTCAAATGGTATAGCACAAAAACAAACAAGTCTTTGTTTAACAAATATAAACAATTAATTCCTTTATTTATTTTACAAAAATAACAAAAATAATAAAAAATAACAATATCTCAATAATTTGTAATACCACCTTTCGCCTTAATGTAATAAAATATTCTATTTTTCATAGAACTTATTATTCTTTTCAGAAGAGCTTGATCCCGTCCTTCCCATTCTCTGAAAATTGAATTTTTAGCTCATTCGCATTTATATATAGACGCTTGTCAGCATAAACTCTACTGGCGAGAATACCCCATATGTTTTCGATAGGGTTCATATCTGGAGAGCAAGCAGGCCATTCCAAAATATCGACATCATTCGAGCTTAACCATCATGGCAGGCTGCATTGTCTTGCTGGAAAATAAATTTTGTATCGTATTTGCATGTAAAAATGGCAACAAACTGCATTTTAGTAATTCGCATTATTTTTCGCTGTTCATTTTAGTTGGGACGATTTGCAACTCCAAACAACATTCTTCAGTAAATGCACTTCATTTTAGAAAAGAACACGAATAAGGAAATTTAAGGCAAAGTACAAAAAAATGTGACATTTTTGTCAGAAAAGAAAACGCTATAAATATGAATATTTTTTTTTATTTTAAAACATTATCACAAAATTGGTAAATGTCATTTTTAAAGTTTAGTAACATTTTTTCTAAACAGAAAGAAAATGCAACCGTAAATTAAACATTAGCGGTAATCACTCTTGATAGAAAAGTAAAGAAGAATCGAAGAAAACGAGAAAAGAAGAAAACTTTTGACAGATACAACAACAAAATGTATGGGATTTGTTTTTTCTCGTTTTCTTCGATTCTCCTTTTCTTGATAGGAAATTTCTTTGACTCAAACCTTGAGTAAGTTGTAGTAGAAAACAAGAAAAACTTTTTTTGACAGAAGAACAACTGATTTTAAGCGTCACAAGATAATTTCATATTTTTTAAATAAATTGTGAATTATATATATGTTTATATATTAATAAAATTTACCTCCAAGTTGAAAATGCTGCATAAAATCTATTTGTGTTATTGCATTTTCCACTATAAATTTAATTATTTTAATTTTTTCTGACGTTTTTGGCATTTTGCTTATTTAACTTTTAATTACATTTGGCGAAAAACGTGTTCAGCCTAGAACAAATGTAAACAAAGATCAGCTGACAGTGTTGAAAACAAACTTGCTAAAAAAGACGCTCACTCTTTAATAAAAAGAAATCGATAATGTTTCCTCCAAGAAAAAGTTTTCTATCAAGAGTGATTACCGCTATTATTTCAAAAAAAAAAAAAAAAAATACTCTAATAATTTCAACTAAAGGGCCAATTTCTGCAAAAAAATGTTTGTGTTAATTTTTTCACATACATAAGTATAAATACATCTGCTAACTAAATGAGAATTTCATGTTGGTTTAAATTTAATGTTATAAAATTTAAGATGTAAAAAAACATTTCGTATGCCAACAACACTTTTATAAAAAAAAACACATTTGATATGGCAACAACAATTTTTTTGGTTTTTGGGAATGTATACGATATTGATCACTTTTTAGTCAAATGAGTTATTATTAAATTGAAAAATAATTCAATAACTGTTAGCTAAAAATGTCTAATTGAATTGGCAGTTTTCGTGATTGAAATTCGGTTTTATGTTTTTGTGTGTTAATTAGCAATGTTTCTTCAGAAACGCATTTGCAAAAAGACACAAAATCGCGAATTTCGCACAAATGGTATGTGCCCGAAAAAATCGTAGAACAGATTTGGAATCTGGAGATCAGTGTTTATAAGACCCAGACAATACTTTTTTGCGGATCCTCCCGTGTTATATAAAATAACTTACAGTAAAAGAATTCAAGTTTGTTATAATTTTTATTAAAAATAAAAATTATGTTTTTTTTTCGACCTTTAATTGTGCAATGAAAAGAATTCAGTTAAAATTTTAGTGATTTATCAGGTTGTAAGAAAAAAAAAATTATGCTCTGTATAGAAGTCAGCATACCACTTTCAAAATAATTGGTTCATATAAATTTAAGACTTTTTCACGATAATTTTTGTAATTTTTTTGTTTTAACTGTTATTGTAACATTTTCGGATTAAAAACTTCGAAAAATATGTGTTCTTTATGTTATCGTATTCAAGCCCGACGTTTGATGTATAGTTTTGTATTTTGTTATTAGCATTCTTAAGCCTTTTAATTTTGCAAGTGGGCTTCAAAGCAATCAACAATTATTATTATATTGATTACCACTTTGTAGTAAAAAAGTTGGACAAAAAAAAAAAAAAAACTGTGGTAGCAAAATAGTTTACATGAACATTGAGAGTGGGCTGACTATAAGAAGATAAATTAACATTGAACTATATTCACACACAGATTTCTCATTTAATTGGTAAACAAATGCTTGTGGCTAAAATGCCATACAAAAACCAGTTAATACTCATCAATAAATATGAAGTTATCAAGTATTTTTTGTAGTCTATTAATAGCTAACGATTAAATAACAAATGACTGATAGCACAATTTTTGTAGTGAATCTTCAACTAGCATCGGTGGTTCAGTGGTAGAATGCTCGCCTGCCACGCGGGCGGCCCGGGTTCGATTCCCGGCCGATGCAGAAACAATTTTTTTTTTTTAATTTATAAATTTTTTTGATGTTAAGAAATTTTTAGATCTTAAAAAATCTGTAAATTTCTGAGTTTTTTTATTTTAGAATTAAAAATATTTTCCACATGTGGTCAACGACAAGTAGATTGTACTTAAACTTGACAATTTTTAGGTATTAATAGCAAGTTTTATCTGTATGTAGTTTATCATTAGTACCAAGTACTGGAGAAGTACTAGTTACCTAATCACTAATACCTTAATATGTTCTACGTACTTGAAAAGTATCTGCGTATTTCCAAGTACTGTGGTACTTTCCAAGTACAATGTTTTTTGTTTTCCAAATGCTATGATGCTTTCCAAGTACTATAGTACTTACTAAGTGCTACAGAATTTGCCAAGTGCTATTGGTACTCGCTAAGTACCTACTTCTCATATTTGCTAAGTAGTTTAATTAAAAAAAAATCACAAAATGTTACTTAGCAAGTATCTTAGAAATTGGCAACTACCATAGTATTTAGCAAGTAATAATAGTACTTAACAAGTGCCAAGGTACTTGTTAAGCAACATTACAAGCAGAGTCTCCGATCTTAATGAAATTTAGTAATATGGTGGAGCAGGAAAAATAAGGGATACGTACCTAAGTTACCTAATTTTTCGATTTATTTCATATTGTTCCAAAGTAATCTATGAAAAATAGAGTGCCAAATGAAAGAGTTTTTAAAGACGCATAATCTGGTATATGAAATATATCCGAAAGCTTTCAAATATTTTTGTTATTTAAAAAAACTAACGTTTTCTTAAGAAATTATAGTTAGTTGGATTACGCTAAAAATTATTTATATTAATGCCAATTTAATTTATCCGAGGATATGTGTCTGAGCTTTCTTTTGTAACGGGTTAGAAGAGATGTGAAAAGTGGTGAAAGATGAAGTGCTTCAAACATGACAACACTGTAATTGCCTAAGTTACTACATACACTGAGAGAATTATCCTTTATGATAGGAAAGAAAGAAAATCGAAATACTAGTATCAACCTAGCTAATATGTTTGATTTGCTTTATTTTTGTAAATATATGGAGGTTGAAAGCTCGTTATAAATTGAAAATAACATAAAAATAATCTCGATGTGTATAAAAACAAAAAACTAATATAACTGTAAAAAATATTACTTGAGCCAGAGTACAAACTAAAATTTTTTTATATAAATAGAACATTTTTGGTCTTCAAAGTTTAGTAACGTCATGATGCTTGTTAGGAAAAGACCTAACCACGCGCTTGATTACTAAGAAGACAAGAATGGAGCAAAATTGATTATTAATAGGTTTTTTGTTAAAGTTCTGCCTTTTATGGAGGCTCTAACTTTTCTAAAACTACGGGTTCTGATGAGATCTTTAGCCAGATCGAAATACTAGTATCAACCTAGCTAATATGTTTGATTTGCTTTATTTTTGTAAATATACGGAGGTTGAAAGCTCGTTATAAATTGAAAATAACATAAAAATAATCTCGATGTGTATAAAAACAAAAAACTAATATAACTGTAAAGAAAATTTATGTGTTTTCGAATTCCAATTAGTATTTTACGAATTTTAAATCAAATTTTTTGAATTTGAATTGATAGTTGAACTGAACTGCAAATTAATTTTTCTGAATTTCAACTGATAGTTTCTGATATTTAAATGGAAAATCTCAATTTAAATTATTGTTTTCTAAATTTCAAATTGAACTTCTGAAATTCAATTAAGGGTTTTTGAATCTCAAATGGAATTTTCTAAATTGATATTTTCTGAATTACAGTTGCAAAAGGTCAGAATTAATTGCCCACTGAAGATAATTCCTTCAGGGATTTAAACGATAACTTTAATTCCTTGAGGAAATTGTAAAAAAGTAATTAATTCAGCAAATTAAGCGCAATCACAGAGGAATTCATTCATTATAAAATGAGTTTCCACATTGTATGTGGAAATATTTCTATTTGGACTTCAGATTATTCTTAGGGGTCTTTAAATTAGAAAAAAAGGTATAGGTCCAAAAATCGAATTTTTGACACTTCTCACCTCATTTTTACCACTAAAACATGTCTCGCTTTATTTCTGGTCATTAGATGATGCCAAATTTCGAGATTCTATCTTTGCTAATTTAGGAGATACACCAAACGCCGTTTATTTCGGAGATAAAGGCTGATTATTGAAAAGGGTGAAATTGGACTTTGCTAACAAATATCTCCACTATATTGATCTGATGACCAGTAGCGATGTTCTATAAAACTGAAAATGCGATTTTAGGTCTAGGATGGGTGGGGATTGTTTCCTTTCTATATAAAAATATTATATATGAAATTTGGTGCCAATTGGATAAATAAAAGTCCTGCCGAAAATCGGTTAAAAATTCAAACTGCGTTTATATGGGGAAAAAAATATTTTTTTTTAAGTTTTTTGCCAAATTTTTTAAATATAGTTTTTATTCTAGATGATAAATTGTTCGATATAAAGATAAAATTATGTATTCAAGAAGGTATAAAAATCCAAAATCGGTCCAGAATTAGCTCACCAATAATTTTCAACTAAGGGTCATTTTGAGACCAATAGCATCTAAATGTTAATTTAGCTTAGAAAATTGTTTTATGAATTTAAATAAAGGGTTTAGAAAGTTTTTTAAAAAAGAAGAGTTTAAATATTTTTTGTTAAAATTTATATAAATTCCCACAGTATCTCATTTGATCTCAATGCTCCACGGCACGGGTTAACGTTGTTTAATTTGACCAAAATGTTTGGCACGGAATCTTCAAATTTTATGTTATAATATAATAATCACGTTTCTTAAAATGCAATAGTAGTAAGAACAACGTTTTGTTCTGTTGTAATTTGAAATAAATAAGTATGTGCTCATTTGGGATAGCAGGTCCACATGGGTTAATGATGTTCGAAAAAAAATTTTTTTTTCTGACCGGAACATGCGTAAAATAATCAAATGTGCCAGCAACACAATGAAGAATCTTAAGCAGATAATCGATGAATGCAAGCATAAGTGAACACTTAAAGGATTCACATGTACTCGCCAAAACCTGATGTCGTGTCCAGGTTATTACGCAGCCACAAAGCTGCTCGACACTGAATTCGCTAAACAAACCAACTGGGAAAAGGTAAGTCAATAATCGCTGTTGTTGGTAGGACTAAAGGTCATTTTTTTCTGATGAGAAAAAGTTCAGTCTTGATGGTCTAGATGATTTTAACAGCTATTAGAGAGACCTACGAAAGGGACCACGATATTTAACACGGTATTTCGCGGGATGGTTGATTTGGTATTTCCGAGCACCAGAATTTATTCTTCTGAGTATATTACAGTATTGGAAAAGAAATTGGTGCTATTTATTGAAAATAGCTTTGAAGAAGAATTAATTTTCCAACAAGACAATGCCTCAGTACATGTAAGTCGTCAGACGATGGAATTTCTATAATCAAAAAACCTTCATTGAGATATTTGGGGAGGCTCTATGAAACAAGACCCCAATGAAATAAGTCACCAAACCAAAAATGAAATAACACCCCATTTTTTGGGGCTTTATTTCATTATGAAATAAATCCCCAACCAAATGAAACGAAACCCCAAAATAAAATGAAATAACACCGCAATTTTGAGGCTTTAATTCATAATGCAGTAAAGCCCCATTCCGAAAATAAAATAAGGCCCCAATTAAAAAACAAAATTATTATTATTACTTTAAAATATGTCTTTATTCCTAATTAATACATAGTAAAAAGGCGCGATTTTTTTTTCAGCCTTTTTAAAATAAAAAGATAAATAATATTTAGTATATCAATACAGTTTTTTTTTTTAATATTTTTTAGTAGTATATCACAAAATAAAACTAAATTTATAAATCGTATAATCGTACGCTGAAAAACTTTATTTCGCGAAGCCGCCTGCCGCGTTCTACGGACGAAAAAACCCCTAAGAGCGGCCGAAGGCCGCCACACAGAAAAACTTGTTTTTACAAATTACTAGATGTCTTAAAAATATAAGATTTCAAAGGATTCGTCATCTGATTTGAAAAACAAGTTCTTCTGGGTGGCGGCCTTCGGCCTTAGGGGTTTTTTTCTCCGTAGAACGCGGCAGGCGGCTTCGCGAAATTAAGTTTTTTTCTGCGTGCGACATAAAATAAACTTCAAACTTACTACACGGTATAATCTCACTTACTAATAGCAAATACCTATTTACATTAATAACTTGATAATTCATGCAGTAATTATAACGGTTATTTGCTTATATTACTTAAAAATTTTGATTTTTAAGAAAATGAAATAACACCCCAAAAATATTGTTTGGGGACTTATTTCATTTCTCATATTGGGGCCTTATTTCATTATGAAATAAAGTCCAAAAAAAAGAAATTAAATAAAGCCCCAAAAAATGAAATAAGACCCCAATTTTTTATTAGAATTTTTTGGGGCCTTATTTCATTTTTGATTTCGGGACTTATTTCATTGGGGTCTTGTTTCATAGAGCCATTTGGGGAGTATTAACCCTTAGATTTTAAGCAGAACACCGTCATTATGAAAACATATTTCATCTAAAAGAAGCAGTTATTGATGCGTGGAGATCTATAACGGAAGAACTTCGAATAAATCTGGTAGACAGTATGTCTGATCGAATTTTCTACTTAATTCTAAAAAAGGAGCCCTCAGGCATTATTACACTTAGAAAACTTTGTAGGTAAAGACCACTGCAAATGCAGTTAAAAACAAATGAAATTTCATTTAAAGAAAGGACGACTTACATTTCAGTAAGTTCAACTAACATTGTCATTTGTTTTTTAATGTTCACAAAAAGACTAAAGCTATGTACAGACGGTGGTCAGATCTTACAATGTTGTCAGAAAAATGTTCAGGAAATGTCTAACAACAGTGTGAACTTACAACTTTTGTCTTGCAACATTGTCAGAAAAACCATTGTCTGTACATCGTAAGACAATAATATTGTCAGACATCTGACATTCGTGTGAACACCCTACGTTGCCATTGTCAGATAATTGCAAGACATTGTAACCAATTTTTTATTGGCAGATGTGTTTAAATTAATACATCTGACAATGGCAGTATTGTCACAGAAATGTTTCTCTCGGGATCTCTCTCGGACCTAGCTTATTTATGTTATAAGGGTCTATTAAGACTCCTGTGGAGCAAAAATTTTGTCCGTTTTGGTCTATCTCGCTTAGTTTTGGAGATACTGGACATTTTAAAATATCTCTCGTATCTCGAAAACTAAGCATGATATCACAAAATCGACAACATTTTTGCAAACCTTAATAATACGCCCTACACCGACAACACAAATGTGTACAGTGTTCCGATTCCAATCAATCCCCGTTTCATTCCATATCGTTCCATTTTGGACCAATGTTCCAATCCATTATCTGAGTGATTAAATTTTTATTTTCATGTACTTTTTTGGGTAAAAAAAATAATTTGTTTTTTCACAAAAAAATAATCTTTGGGAATATTTCCCAAACCTAGGGTATTTGCATTCAGTCAATTGCAATTTTCTTCCTTTAATTAATTTATTACTAATGGTAATGAAATTTTAAATCATAGCTATTAGTCAATAAAATCAAATCAATGAAATTCATTACAGTTATATTAGTTTTTTGTTTTTATATACATCGAGATTATTTTTATGTTATTTTCAATTTATAACGAGCTTTCAACCTCCTTATATTTACAAAAATAAAGCAAATCAAACATATTAGCTAGGTTGATACTAGTATTTCGATCTGGCTAAAGATCTCATCAGAACGCGAAGTTTTAGAAAAGCTAGAGCCTATATAATAGGCAGAACTTCTTGTCTACTTAGTAATCAACCACGTGGTTAGGTCTTTTCCTAACAAGCATCATGACGTTACTAAACTTTGAAGACCAAAAATGTTCTATTTATATAAAAAATTTTTAGTGTGTACTCTGGCTCAAGTAATATTTTTTACAGTTATATTACCTAACCACGTGGTTGATTACTAAGAAGACAAGAATGGAGCAAAATTGATTATTAATAGGTTTTTTGTTAAAGTTCTGCCTATTATATAGGCTCTAGCTTTTCTAAAACTTCGGGTTCTGATGAGATCTTTAGCCAGATCGAAATACTAGTATCAACCTAGCTAATATGTTTGATTTGCTTTATTTTTGTAAATATACGGAGGTTGAAAGCTCGTTATAAATTGAAAATAACATAAAAATAATCTCGATGTATATAAAAACAAAAAACTAATATAACTGTAAAAAATCATATTGTTTTTTTTTTTTTTTTTTTTTTTTGTAACTATTATTAGTTTTCTATTGTTTTTACTTTTATGTCGGTTAAACTCTTCTAAATATTTTTAACTTACGAAATTTAGAAAAATTAATGTGTAATTATAGTTTTGTAACGCAGTGTATTTTCGTGACGTCATTATTAAAAACCCGAAAGGGTCGAGCTCTTTAATAGATGTTTCATCGAGTTCTTGTCGAGTATGAGAGTTATGGTAAATGAAAATGAAAATGGTAAATCTGAAAATGTCTTTTTTCAGTGGAGATTTTATTCCCAAAATATAAATTAATTTGAAAATGGAATTAAGCAATTACTTCCTTTGAATCTCTGTAAATGATTATTTTTTTTTAAATTTTTTTGTAGCAAAAAAAGCTACAATGCAGCAAAAAAGCTACAATGTTATAATTGTAACAAAAACTCACTACAATTTTAAAATATTGCAATATTACGATGTCTAATTTCATGTATTGATTGATATAATGTCCTACCCCTTGTCAGTTAACTAATTGACTGATATAATATATTTATTTTGATTTTAATTAATCAATTGCATTTTTAATTTTCTTCTTTTGTAATACAATACTAAAGTAAAATTGTGGGTAATTGTACAAAATAAAAAAAAATTCACGAAAAACATGCTCCAAATTACAATGCAAGTCATGTTTGGTAACTTTTTTTTTCTATTCGATTTCGTGCAAAGTAATTGCAGAATTTAATTCGAATGCAATAGAGTATTTGGAAAATTAATTCTTATGTAACTTTGCTACTTTGCACCAAATATTCCCTGGAATGTTTAACCACCATATAAAAGAAAACAATCCCAGACATTTTTTTAATAATAAAAAAAAAATCGCAAAAGACGAATTAAGACATGTGATATTTTATTTAAAAAAAAAAAATATATACATTTTGAAATAGTGTTACATGTATGAATTCTGCAGTTCATGTGAATTAAAATGTTGCAATTATAGAGGAAAAAAGGGAATAACCTAAGCCAATTTAGTAAATGGTCAATTTTAAAAAGCTTGTAATTAAAAAACTTATTTTTTTTTGAAAAAGTATTTTTTTTATACAGTATAGACCATAAATTATTAATTCACTTTTTGTAGAGATCCAAAGAACCGCGATTTTTTTTTTTTTGGCGTATATTATATTTGATACCACTAATCATGCTTTGGACGACATTGATGTAATTTTTTTTTTTTTGTTTTCTTCAATTCTTCAGTGTATTTTTTTTCCCAAACATTTTCATACACTTTTTGTAATAAAAACCCTCAAAACTCCTTAATTGAAACGTTTGGAGGATTTGCGTATTTCGGTACAAAAGTTATGGCTTTTGCATGAAACCATTCTAACCATTAGCATGAAACCATTCTATCCTACACTTCGTTTTTAGGATACCGTCCAAGCAGGTCATAGATATTTTTTTCTTAAACTGAAAGAGGTTGAATACACTTTAATTTTAAATTTTTTCACTTTGGAATATTTACAATAATGCTTAATAATGCTTTTATTTGAAGGCATTTTGAAGAAAAAAATTCCTACTTAGCAGTAGTTTATATTTGAATTTTTGTCCATTTACTTAGTTGACATAGGTTAGTATTTTTTCCAGTTGTCTGTTGACAAAGATTTATGTGGGAAATTTTAGGGTTTGGTTTTTGCTGTGAAATTAAGAGCTTAAATATAAGGATTTTAAATGCTTTTATTTTATTGTACTTAAAATATTGCTACAAAGTATAGATCTTAGAATATAAAAAAAGCTTTTTGTAAAGATCATTCTTAAGTGAAGCTTTAAATATGAAATGAAACATAAATTGATTAACATTTTAAGGATATAAAAGCTTTACATAAATATAAATAAAATTTTTGTTTCCCTAAATCCAGATCTTTAATCGTTAGTTACTGAAAATTAAATATGCGAAATTAAAACGATTTGTCAAACAATTGTTGAAATTTAGTCTTACGATTAAAACTAAAAATTTCTTTTTTATAATTTTAGTAATTTAATTCACTTGTTTTATTGTAGTTAAAATATTGCCATAAAGTTCAAATCTTTGAATATAACAAAAAGTTTTTTAAGCTTATAAATCTCTTCAAAATATTATTCTCAATATTAATTATACTAAACATAAATTGACTAAAGTTTTTAAAAGCTTTAAAAATGCAAAAAGAAATTTTTCTTTAATTAAGAGTTTTCATTTGTATACAAAATTTAACAGTCCAAAAAAAAAAAAACGTTTGTTCACAATTTCTTGAAGACTTCTTAAAGATTTAATATTTTTGTGATAAAAGCTCAAAGAATTTACGGTACTTTTAAATAATATTTCCACAGTACAAGAAAATGTGAAAAAATGTACAAAACTTTCCACCAAAGCTTACAATTTGAAAATTTCTTATGTATATAGAAAATTAATCTAAAGAAAGTAAAGCGTGTTCAAAGCTTTCGTACAAAAATTAAAAACCATTTGAGTTACATTGAACCATTTTAATTTTGTGTAAATAATGAAAGAAACAATGTGCTTTGCGACAACTTTTACCCTACTCATTGGACTTTGCAAATGTATCGTCTGGATAACAATTTGTTTGTTAAATTTGGGACCACTTTAGAGTCCAAGAGTCGTGCATTGCAGGTACCTAATTTTAATTGCCTCAGATAAATTTCTCTTTAAGCAAGAAGAATTATGTAATTTGTTTTATCCAAGGAACTTTGTTTTAAAGTCCACAATCTTAAAAAATCTGGCCTATTCAAAAAAAAAAAATATTATATTTTACAAAAAGTCATCTCTTTTTTAATATTCGCAATTAGCAATGCTAATTTTGGTCAAACAACACTTCTCCAAAAGAAAAAAAATCAAAATTTTCCTCTCTAAAGCCTTGTCATCGGAGTGATGTAAAATTTACCGTACGCATCTGGAAGACACTCGGAGATGAATATGTACTTAAATTTAAAAAATAATAATTAATTAGACAAAACATTTCAAATTATGATCGATTTGCGTCAAAGAGGTAGCGTTGGAGTCTAAAGTTATGTAAAGTGTCATACCAGAACAAAATTATAAAGCAAATATATATTACTTTTTTATGGACCAAATCATAAAAACACTTTTAGTGCTGAGTTTTTCAAAACTTTGCTGTTTTTGGGCAAAAATTTCCTCAAGATTTCAAAAATTTAATTATTTTTATGATCCATGGTAAGTCGCTCTCTCAAGATCTATTTTAAGTACAAAAAGGGGGACAAAATTTTTCTAGTGTTTTTGTTTTTTTTGGGTAAGTTTTGCAAAATTTACTGTTCAAATAATGAATTTTATATGAAAATACTGGCATTACCCAATGATAACCGCGTGGAGGTGATAGTACAAAATGTATTGGCTTAAGGGGGTTTCAGTCTGTCCAAATCCCGGATTCGCTGAGTAAAATTTTTCTGCGTGAACGGGCATCGGTAGGACATACGGGTGTTCTCCTATGTGATAGGCAGTTTAGTGACTTCGCTGAGTAAAGTTTTTCCATTTTGAGATTTATCAAAAAAAAATTATTTTGTTGTTATATTGATGTATTTAAAAGTGTTTTCGAAAATAGCTTTGTAGGCAAAATTTGCGAACATGTGTATAGGGTGCTACTTATCATACATCCTAAAAATAATATAATTTTTTTTTTTAACCGAAAATAGCAAGTAGAAAAAAAATTCTTTTTTAATTCTGGAGGGGACCACCTACTTTTTTATATTTGGAGAACCCCATAAAGTGGAGTTTGGCTGTTTTTTTTTATTAAAAAAACATATATTTACGACTTTTTGGAATAAATTGTTTAGAAAAGAACGTTGTAAAACAAAATTATGCCTTAAATGAATGGAATGAGGAAAAAGTAAAACAAAAATTTAAATATTTTTCCGAAAAATTGAGCTTTGCATCGCTGAACTTATATTTATTTCGCTGGTAAACATTGAATAAATTTTAAAAATTATTAAAAATGAAGCAAAAACTGCAGGAAATTAATTGAGACGGGTTTGCTATCTACTCGTATTATTGATACTTTTATGTGGCAGCTAAAATTTTTAAATGTTGCGAATATTTTAGAAAAAATTTACAATTTCATGAGTGAACTTATATTTATTTCACCCACTGTATTTTAAACCCAAATTTGTCCAAACAATTATATAAAATTAAAATATTTTAAATATCTTCAATGTTCTAGGATTCCTATTCTATCAAAATTTGGTAGTATTTACACTAGAGGGCGCTTTCAGACAAACCAAATTGCAAACATTTCTTATTCCTGGTTCACACACGGCAATTATAATTGCCCAATTCTTCTTCAATTCTCCTTTGAACTTGCTCTTGTGTTCACACAGGAAAAGTTTGTTTCAGCAATTTTCGTATATCAACCTGCAGTATTGAAAATTGCGAATGACAAAACAAAACGGAATTGGAGTACGGGCAATTCTGTACCCCCTATCATTCTCTTTCCCTCCCTCTTCTATAAACTCAAGAATTGCGCAATTATAATTGCCGTGTGTGAACCTAGTCTTAGTGAAGCATTTATGTTTGCAAAATTTGGTCCTCAATGTGTTAAGTATTTCGAGAGTATTTAAAGAGAGTTTTAAATGAGTATCAGTTTTAAGCGGTATCTAACCAGGGCAAGGAATTCCATGCACTTATGAAAGGGAAATATGTGCCTATTAAATGCGGTTAAAATGAAAAATATGCACCTAAAACATGAAAAAATGTACACTCAGAGAATAAGGTTCATCATATTTATGAAAAACTTTTATAAAATGCGGTTAAAATGAAAAATATGCACTTAAAACATGAAAAAAATTACACTCAGAGAACAAGGTTCATCATATTAATGAAAAACTTTTATAAAATGCGGTTAAAACGAAAAATATGTACTATAATCATGAAAAAATGTACACTCAGAGAATAAGGTTCATCATTTTTATGAAAAAGTTTTATAAAATACGGTTAAAATGAAAAATATGTACTAAAAACATGAAAAATGTACACTCAGAGAATAAGGTTCATCATATTTATAAAAAATTTCATTGATTCTCGTCCAATTTAGCATTTCATAAATATGATGAAGCCGCTTCATAAAAGTTTAAATTCAAGACAAGCTTCATTTTATTTATGAAATGTTTGATAAGTATAAAGAAGTTTCATAGCTTCTTTATGAAATGTTACATAAATGTGATAAGACGATTTATTAATACATATGATTAAGCAAATCAAAGTGTCTAATATGTTTTTCTGTGTTTTTTCTATTTGTTAAGGTAAATTATCACAAGAAAAATTATAATTTATCAATTAATTTAGAAAAATTTTTCATTATCTTTAACCGAACGAAAATAACATCTCACAACCCATAAAATTCACAATTAAGTTTATATTCACAAAATTCCATGCAAATTTTAGAGCACATCAACTAATTAGAAATTCTGACTTTCAATTGATGTAACTCAATTTTAAATAGAAAATCTAAATTACAAAATACATTTTTCTTTAATTCAAATGAAAATTCCTAATTTCTATTGATGATTTCTTAATTTCAAATGCAAATTCTGAATTTCAATTGATAGGAAAACCAAAAAAAAAAAATATATTCACACGGTTTATAAAACATTTTTATGAAATGATGAAGATGTATGAAACATTTGACATACATTTTGGTGAAACTCTTTATCATATCTATGGAAACTTCACAAGTATGATGAATAATTAATGGCAAATAATTTATGAAACATTTTCATCAATATGATGAAACTTATTTCCCCGAGTTTACAGATAATAAAAGAAAATGTGGATAGACTATTATTTTTCCAATAAAAAAATACACAATCATGTGCCACTAAAAATCGTTGCAATTTTCTTCTAAATTTGACGATTCAAATAAATATTTAGTCTATATTAGTTTTGGAAAAACCATTCATTTGGATAAACTTCCTTGCCCTAGTGATATCAATTGCCAAATTTCTTTTAATATAACAAAAATTTGGACAATATTGCCAATTAAATCTGACATAACACACGTTTTATAATTGTAAACAATTGCAATATTTATCTTATTAAGAAATAGCAATTTTTTAAATTCCAAAATTATATCAATTGTTTAATTAGAGTCAATAATAAATTAAACTTTAGGTTGACACAAGTGGATTTTTTTATCTATTCCACGAATGGTTAAAATTGTTATAAAAAGAAAACTCGAGGGTTTCATTATTAACGAAACGAAACAATAATTTCATTATCTGTACGACTTTCACGATAAAAATGACGGTTTTAAATGCAATGTTTATACGCAAAATACTTTTCCTGTTAATATGTCAAACTTTTATGACATTCATTTACGGTAATAGCTATAAAAGTTATGGTCCCGATATTAAAGGATCGGTGGGTGAAGTTTTTCCCAAACCATTATGGCAAGCTAATACAGGAGTATATTTTGGTTTAAATCCTAAAAACTTTAAAATTGTGGTAAGTTGAGTAATTAATTTTCATACACTGAGAGAATTATCTGCATGATAACAATTAATTTTGGCATTCGTTCGATAAAATTTCAGTTGAATTCATCCATTGAAACGTTTCATAAATGTAATGCAAATTTTATGAACATGTTTGATATAATTTTTGTTAAAAAATAAAAGTCATGTTTTTTCGACATTTAATGGTGCACAGAAATTGAAAATTATTCAAGTTTTAAACAAAACAAGTGTGAAAATAAAAAGGATAATAAAAACAAAAAGCGTGTATTGTATATCTACCAAAGGTAGTGCTTGCACATAACGAACAAGTTTTAAATTTATTTTTGATTAATGGTGATAATCTTTAACTTCGAGCTCATATACTAGTTCTCATTTAGTGGGAAAACTATGTTATATGATGTTTTGCATGGGATTGTCACTTCCTTTAAAACGTGTTCAGATGATGGGAACCTAGAAAACATCAACACATTCCAGAAAGTGGTCAATTAATAAATTTGAAACCAAAAACTCTATAGATTATTTGTTAGGATAATATCCAAACAAAAAATATAGAGTATGGCCTCATTCTATTTTCACTTTGTGAAAAAAACTTCATTATATTAGTGAAAATTTTCATTAAAACTTATGCAAGAAAATTCTCTCTGTGTAGATTCTTTATATTTTTTTTTGTTTTTTTTTTTTGTTACCCAGGCTGTCAATAAAAATTGTGCCTTACTACAAGATGCCATGCAACGTTATAAGATTATAATACAAAAATCTGCCCAAGGTTATGTTAAAGCTCCTCAGACACCCGTACAGGAAAATATATCACAACTGAAAATAAATTTAACACAAGCATGTGAAACATTGCCACATTTAAATATGGATGAGTCATGTAGGGTGAAATAGATTTCAAATGAACAGATGTTCAAATTTAAAGTGATTTTTCTATTTTTTTTGAAATTTTTCTTTTGTAGATTATGTTTTTGGTAAAGGCGAAGTCAAAGCCAACTCTATTTGGGGCATATTGAGAGGTCTAGAAACACTTGCCCAACTCTTGGTGCCTATGCCAAATGGAATTGTATGAAATTTCTTATTTTCTTTTATCGAGTAAATTAAATTTATTTTTTCTGTTCTTTTAGTTACGTCTCACCGAAACCGATCTTTATGATTCACCTCGTTTTAAATATCGCGGTCTGATGTTAGATTCGGCTCGCCATTTCATTAGCAAGACGAAAATTCTGCAATTGCTAGAGGGCATGGCTTATAATAAGCTTAATGTCTTTCATTGGCATATTACAGATGATTCAGCTTTTCCTTTCATTTCAACAGTTTTTCCGGAGTTATCAGCTAAAGGTGCTTATAGGCCAGAATTTACCTATACCAAAGCAGATGTTACAGAAATTGTAGAATATGCCCGTAAGCGGGGAATACGTGTTGTACCAGAATTTGATACTCCTGGTAAGTAATAACTGAAACATTTTTGTTAAGTAATAATTTTGTAGCATAACCTCAAAAAAAATTAAAAATGTATAGAATTTGCATAAGAACAAGATCATTAACGGATATTGCTGCTTGGTGGTTGGTACACTTTGTTTTTAGTCCAATATTTTACCCGCCCTATTTTCTTCTCAATATTTATTTCACAAAATTTTTTTTCCCAAAAAAAATTTCAGATTTTTTTTGCTTTTGACAAATGACGGAAACACATTTTTCTGCAAAACCTTTTATTCGCAATACATTTTGTACGAAATATTTTATCAGCTAAATTTGTTTCACGCCAAATTTTTTGTGTGTCAACTATTTTATACGCAGTACTTTTTCACCAAATTTTCAATCGACAAAATTTTTTCCGTTAAAATTTGATTCAGACTTATTTTCGCAAAAATAAAAATAAGAAAAAAAGTAAGACATTTCTGGGAAATATTTTTTTTTGCGCTATTTTCCTTACAATAGCTTACACGAGATTTTATATCCGCAAAAATAGGTTTGCTCCAAAACTGTTTTCCAAATTCTAACTCAAGAAAAGATTTTAAGCAAAATTGCTTCCTCTTACAAGAAGAGTTTACCGATGTGTTCTCTCCGATCTTAGTGAAACTCTGATATATGATCAAGTGTAAAAATTAGGGGCAGTTGGGGAAAAAATTACCAAATTTTTCGGCTTATTTCGTATGGTTTCAAATAAATTTTAGTCAAATGGCATACCAAATGAAAAAGGTTTTGAAGACTCATTAACTGGTATTTGAAACACGTCCGATAACTTCCAAGTATTTTCATTATTCATTAAAAAAAAAAAATCTGTTTTAAGTAGGCCGGATCCAGGATAAGGTGATCTATTATTTGTTATATTTTTGCATTGAAAAAATTCATTTTGGGGGAGAAAATGTCCCATTTTTCCCTCCTCCTGGACCCGAGCCTAGTTTTAAATGACATTAGAACGAGCATATTGTTAAGAAGTTTTAGTTGGTTTGAGCTAAATATTATATACATTAATGCTTATTTAATTTAATCGACGGGATGTCTAAGTGTCTGATATTCGTAACTGTTAGGCTTTCATACCACTTTTTCCGAAAAGCTTTTTTTTAGTTATAAAGGGTCCGCCAAATAACTTTTTTTTTTTGAAAATGCTATAAAAAAAAAAACTACTGAATATTTTCTCAAATTTCTTTTTTTATTTGAAAGTACAATCCTTCCGGTTAATAATGGAAAATAATTTCATTCAAATGGCTGCATCGGCTGGCCATGCAATGCAGTAGCCTACAGGATCGGTCCAATTTTTAAGCACATTATCGATTGTGTGCAGCTGTATTTCCTTCTCTTCAATTTTTGTGAACAAAAATTCGTTCAACATGGCCCGATAACGATCGCCATTGACTGTAACGGCCACTCCTTGCTCATTTTCGAAGAAAAATGGCCCAATTATGCCTCTGGACCAAAATCCGCACCAAACAGTGACTCGTTTTGGGTGTATCGGCACACATTCTGCAACATTACCATGATTTTCAAAGTAATGTCACAATATATCCCAGCGTTGTTCAAGCGTATACGCAACCATATTCGTTCAGCGGAAGGATAAAACTAATTATCTGTCGAATCAGACATGAGCTAAGTGTTACCAAGTGTTACGAAATAAGCACTAGGTGAAAAAAAAAACGTTAGATGGTGGACCCTTTTTTATAAATATTTAAAATAAATGGCAACCCTAAGTTACTACGCATTATGTGTATCAAAAGTTTTGCTTTTTCAAGAGCTTTAACGCTGCGTACAAATAATTCTGAATTTCGTTAATTTCAGACATGTTCCCTACAAACAAGTTATAATTTTGACTACACTTAGAATACTATGTAGGTAAAGACCACTGCAAATGTAGTTACAAACAAATGAAATTTCACTTAAAAAAAGGACGACTTACATTTCAGTAAATTCAACTAACATTGTCATTTGTTTTTTAATGTTCAAAAAATGAACCACAATTGTAGTAAAAAATAAACAAACATTTTTTTTTTTAAATACTAAAAAACAACTGTAAAAAATGAATGTAAAATCATAAAACAGTCATTTGATGTGGATTGTTTTGTTAAATGAACTACAAGGTTAGCAAAAAATTACATTTGTTTTACAAATGACTGACATTTACATTAAAAATAAAGAAACTGTATTACAATCCAAGCAACTACATATTTTTAAAGCAGAAGTTCCCTAAGTGTAGGGTTATATAGTTGCAAAAAAAAGTCGACTTTGAGACTTTTCGACTTTTGTAAAATTTTAAAAGTCGACTTTTTGACTTTGGCGTTTTTTCAAAAGTCGACTTTACGACGTTTTTCCAAATAAAAGACGATTAATCGACTTTTTGCAAGAAAATTTCTAATTCTCAAAAAAAATATTTTTTAGATTGTTGTGGGGTTTTAGTCAACATGAATATGTTTTTTAGGATTTTTGAAAATTGAGTTCGTTTCAAAATATATATTTTTTTTAATTAAAAAATAGTTTTAGCTCTTCCTAGATTCCAAACCGAACACAATATGGTTTTCGGTCAAAATAGCGTTATTTGTTTAAAAAAATCACTCAATTGCCGCATTTGAGGTGAATTTTATATATCCCGCCTTTTTTTTGAATCAAACATTTTTTTTACCGAAATTTTTAGTTTTCAAAAAAAATATTTTTACGTAAAACAAATTTCGGCACAGAAGACTATAAATAATGATTTCACTTGTTTTTTCTTAAATCTAAGAATTTTTATATGGAATAAAAAGACGAAGAGAAAAGTGTCTTCAAACGTCATATTTTGAATATAAAATTTTTTTAAGAAAATTAACAAAAAAAAAATTTTTATGCTTTTTTCTCTCTATACAATTTGTTTAACATTAGCTCACACTGCTTCTTGGGGTGCTTCTCATCCGGAAATAATGACTCAATGTTTTGGTGAATTTGCCGGTCAACTGGGACCTTTAGATCCAACTAAAGAAACAACACTTGATTTTCTATACAAGTTATTCAGGTAAGATTTTAAGACCTGAAAGAAAACTCGACAATATCGAAAGTTCACGAAATATCTTATACTGATAATAGGCCGTGCAAAAAAATTACGATAAAATGTCATTATTACAAAATCTTTCGTATCATTTTATTATATTATATTTTATTAAAGTTAAATAAAAAATGCTTCTTAATTACAGTGAAATAAGACCCTTATTCCCCGATAACTATCTTCATTTGGGAGTAGATGAAGTAGATTCGGCTTGCTGGGAATCAAATCCACAAATACAAAATTATTTAACCCAGCAAGGTCTAGATAATGGAGATTTGTCATACATGTTTTTGGAAAGATTTACAGCCAATATGTCGGCTTTAGGTTGGAAACAAATGGTGTGGCAAGAGGTATGATGCATAACTTTGAAACGACCTACTCAAAACAAACACATTTACATTACTACAATTATTTTTTCAGGGTATGACAGAAAACGGTTGGATGGAATGGCCCACTGGTATTATAGGTCAAATATGGTTTGATTACGCTACTACTGCACCGGCTTTAACTGCTAAAAATTATGATATAATACGTAGTCAAGATTGGTATTTATATGTTTTACAAACAGGTGGCGATTGGGAAGATTTCTATTTAGTTGAACCCACCGATTTTCAAGGTACTGATGCACAAAAGAATCATGTTATAGGCGGTGAGGCCTGTTTATGGACTGAGTTTATTAATGAACATAATGTTTTGCCTACTACATTCCCAAGAGTAAGTGCTATAGCGGAAAGATTGTGGTCTGAACAGGCTCATCGTGATACTAATGCAGCAAAACCACGTATAGAAGAACATAACTGTCGTATGGTTTATAGGGGTATTGAAGCAAGACCAGCCAATAGTTTTGGTTTGTGTTAAAATTATAAGGAAATAAACAAATTTCCAGTCAGCAAAACAATTGAGAAACTTTATTTAATTATAATTTTAAAAATTATTCAGCTAATGTAAGTTGTGTAAGTTTGTTAGTTTACTAAGGTAAAATACCTAAGTTCAAAGGGATTTTTATAGAAGCCATATTAATATTAAAATAATCATTTCAGGATTTTGTGTTATTTTTCCTTGATAAGAAAGAAATTTTTATATTTGATTTTAAAGTAGGGATGGCAGGTAATACCGCTAAAATACCGTTATCGATTTAAAACCCTTCCAACTGACTATCGTTATTCCTAAAATACCGTTATCGAAATAATTGTAATCCCGTTATTCCTAAAATTCAGTTACCGATATAACGAAAATACCAATATCCTAAAATAAAGTTAACGAAATAATTGAAATAGCGTTATCGAAATAGTCTGACAAAATCAGAAAAAATTATCGTTGTAAATAGATATATATTTTTCCAAAGCTTGATCATAAAATACACTAAAAAAAAAAAACACTATAAAGTCGGCAACATTTTTGCTGGGAGGATCACTGCAGAAAAATTGTTAATATAAGCAAAAAATAGTAAATTAGGCAAAAATTTGGTTTAACTTAGGAAATTTTTGGCGGATATTAGCAAATTTTTCTGCAAAGATTCTCTCAGCAAAAAGGTTTTTGACTTTAAAGCTTTAGCTGAGGTTAAAGTTATCGATGTACATCGACACAACCTGAATAACTAAAATAACGTTATCCTTAAAATACCGTTAACGATATAACTAAAAACCGTTATCACTAACATAACTTTACCGAAATAATTGAAATACCGTTACCGCTACAATACCGATAATGAAACAAGTAAAATACCGTTAACGCTAAAAACCCGTTACCGAAGTAACTAAAATATCGTTACCCCTAAAATACCGCTACCGAAATAAATGAAAATAGCGTTAAACTTACCGATAGTCGCATCGAATCGGTTAACATTCATGTTTTAAAATGTTTCTGATTTAAAACAGATATAATCGTATTAACTTTCTGAAGAATTTTGAAAATTATCTTACAAGCGAAGTCTCCGGATGAGTTCTCTCTGATATTAATGAAATTTGGATATGTGTTAAAAAAAAATAAAAATAATAAATACGTTAAAGCGTTAAAACGGTGGGGTCAAAGTTAATACACTTTTGTATGGAAACATGTCTGAAACTTCTGAAATTCAGATATTTTTGAACACAGCTTTGTTGTACTCGATAAAACAGAAATGTGTATACCAATATTGCCTATGTAGTGTGTTAGGGTTGCCATTTATTTAAAATATATTTAGGTTGAAAAGCTCTTCGGAAAAAGTCGCATAAAAGCTGAGACAAAAAAGCATAAAAGCTGTTGGAAAAAGCTCAGATACCCCCTTGATTAAATTTAATAGGCATTAATATACATTTTTTTAGCTTAATCCAACTATAATTTTTTAACAAAACGCCAGTTTTAATATCACTTAAAACACATTTTTTTGAATAAAATAAAACTTTAAAGACATGGGACATGTTTCGTATACCAGTTAATGCGTCTCTAAAAGCTTTTTCATTTGGTACCCCATTTGTCAGACATTTCTTTGAAACAACTAGAAATAAGCCGAAATATTAATTTTTTTTTGTTTCTTTATCATATATCCAAATTTCATTAAGATCGGAGAGAATCCATCGGGAGACTCCCCTTGTAAGTCACGTAAGTATTCCAATATAATTTATTTTTACCTTGGAAATTCTTTTGTTTATTTCAAAGATATTCTGTTTAAGACATTTTTCCTGAATTAGTTATCACAATTTTAAAAATTGCCAATATTCAGTCAGAAAAAGTTTTTAAAAAAATTTGCCAAGTTCTCTATGTAAAAAGATCTATTCAAACAAATAACTTAGATTTTAAAAATTCTTTCTGCTCAAAACTACCAAAGTTTATTTATATTTCTTCCTAAGTTTTGCTATTAATAAATTACTTCTATCTTTTAACTTACGTGTCAATGATATAATCGCCGGTTTTGGTCGTGCTGAAGTACCTTTAGCTGTTTGTTGTGTTTTAGGTGGTGGTCCTAAATCGGTTGGTGATATACTTAAATTGCGTACATCACGCTTTTTGGCTGCTCCTGCAATGAAAAACACAGAAGAAAGTACGTTAAGAATTATTATTTTCTAAAAGATTTTCTTGGTTTTTATTTATTGGTTTAATTTTTCCAAGAATTGATGCAAAAGCACGCATCATTTGATATCAATACATATTTTCTAATAAATGCTATACAGTGAATTATGGTTATGACGAAATCGTATAATTGCGAATACGAGACTCAGTTTCTTGAAAATTTTTAAACTTTTTAGTTTAAACGAGCTTAAGATCATTTATTTATTAATTATTTATTTCCAATATTTCGTCTCCACATTGGGTGACTTCTTCAGGGAACAAATATTACTATTTTTTTAAAATTGTAATATTTGTTGCCTGAAAAAGTCACCCAATGTGAAGACGAAATATTGGAAATAAATAATTAACAAATAAATGATCTTAAATAAATGATCTTAACTAAAAAGAATAAAATAAAAAAAGATCGAAGAAAACTTAACATTTTTAAAAAAAAATTAAAAATTTACAAAATATTTTTGCAATTCCTAATTGTTACTTTTGCTTATTAAAAACAAATGTTTGTATATAAAATTGTTCGCTTTAAGTGTACTTCACTTTGAAATACTTACAACTTTTGTATTATATGTAACTCGTGCATAATATGCTTCATAGAACGTGACCATTTTCATATTATGCGATTATTGTATTAAGTCTTACGATGAAAGGGAAGAAAAAAGAGAACTAAACTAAAAAAATACACTTACCAAATTTGACCTTTAAAAAATTAATTTTTCAAAATTTTAGTACCAAAAGGCCAGTTTTAAAAAAGCAAAGGGAATAATTCCGCTTCAGGAATTAATCCATTCCTCTGGAGGAATTATTCCGTTCGTTTTATAAGAACAGGGGGAAAATATGCAATTAAAAACTTTTAGAAATGCTACAGCTTTCATTCACATATTACACCGTGCTATACAGAAAAGTCACTCGTTAAATGACTTAGTACGGGTTGTGAGTCTAGCTGAGTCGGTTTGAAGAGTTAGTTAGGTTAGGTTAGGTCGAAAAGAGGATTCGGAGAAGGGAAATACTTCCCTAATCCGACTCAAGTCCCTGAGGACTTACACTTAAGCCAGAATGTCGGCTTGTTGTGCGCTCTAAACAATCGGTTCTATGTCACCTTACTACCCCAGGAACTCCGTCGCACTGACGAAACTTCTCAACTTATTCCATCCTGTGCCCCTAAGATCCCCAATGTGGATTGGTCACTGGATAGTATTTCGACCCGGATCCCGGCAAATGCCGGGCATTCACAGATATAGTGTTCCAAGGTCTCCTCGTCCTCCCCACAGACCCTGCATACTTCTGAGTCCGCCCTACCAATACGGTGGAGATGGGCCCTAAGTGTCGAGTGTCCCGAGAGGATTTCCATCAAAAGACTCAGTTCATTCCTACTGAGATTCAGAATTTCCCTCGTCTTGTCCTTGTCCGGGCTTCCCCAGAGAATATTTGTAGTCCTGCCAACACCCGCATTTTCCCAGATGGTCCTATGCATGGTGTCAGCCCAGACCACCAGCTCCGCCTTGAGAGCTCGAAAAGGTTTAGCGTTCCCCAAAGTGACTAATTCCAGGAAAGATTCTCCCCTAGCCAAATCATTAACCACTTAGATCCCTGCTATATGTGGTATAGCGGGGAACCCATATAATCTCAATGCGTCCCCGTGCAGAGAAATCGTTAATTTCCCCTTTACACCTGAGTATCGTCATTGATCCCACAGAGTCCGTAGATAAAGCTTGGATAGCCGCATGGCTATCCGTGAAAATCACAATATCACCGGTCAAGCCCATGATATTCACCTGCTTAATGCAGAGTTGCAAAGTTTTCGTGATAACGGTAAAAGAATATTTTCTGCGACTGGCGCATTTAAACATTTGTAACTCAGTCATTTTTTAACCGATTTTGTATTTTTAAACAGTATTTAGAAGAAAATTACCTGGTCTTTCGAAGTACATATAACTTCTTTATATTATTAATATAAATGTGCAGAGATTTTCTTAATAAAAACATAACTTTTCTATTGTTTTTATAATTTTTAAATTTCTACGAGGATTTTTTTGAATCTTCTTTCAAAACAACAATATTAAATAAATAATAATTTAAACAAATTTAGTGTTTCTGTATATACCGAAAAAGTACCATACCTTTGTAAATTTTTAACCGAATTTTAAATGAAGTTTAATTTCACTCAGGACAATACTAAATTTATGAATATTGTTGATAATATTGTCCAATGTAACGTTTCATAGTATTTATGAAACTTTTCATAAAAAGCCAAATATATACAGTCAAGGAATAAAGTCTACATACACCCAATGGATTTGAAGTTCTAGTGAATTAGTAGCGATAATTTAAAAACCTTTTATATCAATGTTTTAGGGTATTTATTTGAAGAAAAAAAAAATGTAAAAATATAAAACATAGAAATTTTTAGAAAAACATAATTATTAGCGGGAAAAAAGTCTATATACAGCGTGGCAACTCCTTGCTAAGACAGTTAAAATTGCTAAGACTGTTAAAAAAAGTCGTGCTACTGTACAGACGATCATTAGAAATTATAATAATACCAATAGTACCGAAAGTACCGAAAGTAAGCCACGATCAGACTTGGGCGACGTCAATTACATTTCATAATCATTCACTTGTGAAATATTTCTATATCATTAATAATTTCAGACCTACGCTCACACTTGTGGGCTTAAACGCTTCCTTGGGAAATTTTCAATTTTGTCAATACCAGACATGCCAATTTTTATGTTCAATTATATGTAATTGGGTGTAATTGAGTAATTGCACTGTAATTAAATACCCAGATGTTGCTACTAACACCCATGTTTGGTATTAAACATTTTACAAATTTTCCAAGGTATCGATTAAACTTATAAGTAGGTCTGATATTATTAATGATATAGAAAAATTTCACAAGTGAACGATTGTGAAATGTAATTGACGTCGCCCAAGTCTGGCCACGAACTGACATACCTAAGAAGCTAGCGAGAGGCGATGTTAGCAGTATTATTAAAGTAGTCAACCAGGATCCGAAAATAAGTTCCCCAAAATTGTCGAAACACATCGAAAAATGTTCCAATATAATAGTTACTCCACCAACAACAATAAATGTTTTACATGACAATGGATTTTGGCACGCAAAAAACCACTAATTTCAGCGAAGAATCGTAAACTTCGCCTTGAGTTTGCTAAAGCACATCTAGACAAGGATATGGATTTTTGGAAGCGTGTTATATTTACCGACGAAAGTAAGTACAACATTTTTGGAAGTAATGGTCGTTCCAAAGTTTGGCGAAAACCTAACACAGCACTGCACACGTTGTTCGCGACTGTCTTCTAAATACTATGCACCAAGACAGCTCAATTCACCACCCCAGTCTCCAGACTTAAACCCTATAGAGCACATTTGGGCACGTTTTGGAAAAATCGGTACGAAAATATAACATTAGTAGCCGTGAAACATTGAAAACCGTTCTTATTCGTGCATGGGCCGAAATAACACCCGATATTACGGAAAATTTGGTGAGATCAATGCCCGTCGTCTTCAAGCAGTTATTAATGCTCAAGGTGGACCGACCAAATACTAAAAGTTAAAATTCTTTTTATATTTTTTATATAACATTTTGAAATAATGTTTAATTTCTGTAGCTGTATGCAGACTTTTTTCCAATGAATTTTTAATGTTTTTGTTATTATTGTTTTTATTATGTCAAATAATTACTTTTTTATTTTATAAATAAACTTATTTATTAATGCCTTAAATATTGACATAAATATATTTTTTTTATTTTCTTCACAAACTCTATAAAACCATTAAATCAAAGGGTGTATGAAGACTTTTCTCCTTTACTAGTACATATAGAAGTTATATAGTATTATAGAATATATAAAGATATCATTATTTTTGTGTAGAAAAAATCATGGAGACCATGATATGGTCAATATAATTCATGGTGTTTATGAAATTATTAATAAATAAATCTTCGATAAAGTGGATGGACACATATCCAATTGGAGTCTTCCTCTACGCTACGCTACAGCAGCAATGCGTACAGAAGTACGCACTAAACGACGCACAGTGGGATTGCTTCATACATTTCTTGGTAAAAAGTATAAGGAGAGCTCGTAGAACATTGAAATTTGGCCCAAAGCCTTTCATTAACTCAATTAAGAAAAATTTTAAGTTTCATCAAAATCATCTTTTTTCGCCCCAAATTTTTATTTCTTTACCAAAAAACTTGAAACTTGGCTTTAGTGATTAGTGTTATAAAGTTGAGATATCTGCAAAGTTTAATGGAAATCGACCACGCCCCTCGCCCACATAACCCGAACATATTTTTTCGCCCCAAATTTTTATTTCTTCACCAAAAAACTTGAAACTTGGCTTAAGTGATCAGTGTTATAAAGTTGAGATATCTGCAAAGTTTAATAGAAATCGACCACACCCATCGCCCCTCGCCCATATAACCCATAAAACACATGGGCAAGTATACACCATTTTATATCGTGTTTCATTGAATTACTAAAATGAAATTTCGTGTGACTTTTTTTATAAAATTTATTATTTTTTCAACATTAGCTAATATTATGCGAATTTTATTTATTAAATCAAAAGAATACACGCCACCTTTATTTTTGTTTGCAACCAGAACGCTTAGGTCAATAGAAGTCGCCTTTTTTTTGTCCAAGAAATACTAAAAACACTGAATTTTTGAGTGCCATCATAAAAACCTGAATATTTTTTAAGCTATTATTTTTATCCTTTTTTTTTCAAAACTAATGTTGAAATACTATATTTTTTAAATATATTTGCATCAAATAGATATGACAAAAAATAAATTATGTACCCGGACAATTGAAATGAATGAAAATCTCAGGCAGTTACTGCAGAGTTTCGTTTAGGTGACTTTGTCGAGTTATTTTGGACAAAAAACATTTTTTTTTAAAAAAAAAATAATGATGCATTTCTCTTAATTAAACAATTCTCTACAAAACTGCATCATTACATTTTTGATATTTTACACTCGAAAAACGGACTCTTTGCCAGTAAATCCCACTGTGCGACGTCTCTGTGGATGCATATTATCATTCAGAGTAAACGTGGTACGAAAACGTTCCATAGTTAATCGAATTAATTGCTCTGATGGACGATTATGTTGACCGTAAAATGGACGTAGTGCGCGATACGTATTTCGAACAGAACCATGATTTTCAAAATAAATTTGCACAATTTGGAAGCGTTGTTCAGGCGTCAGTCAGTCTATTTGTGGGGAAATGCCAAACCAAACTAAACATAAATCACTTGACAGCTGACAAAATGGCCGCCAGTTAAAAAAGTGTTGCCAACTTAAAGTTCTATACCTATATAAAAAACACACTTTATTTTGAGAAATTTTTTTAAAAGAACATCAGATTTGGAAGACATTTTATTATGAAATATTTCAAAGGTTTTTATATCAAAATCTTATAACATTTTTTCTGTAGAAAGTTTTCACTTTTTTCGATCGTTTTCATGCTAAGAAAGGGTACAATTGGTCCAATAAAAACTCTATTTTTTCAGTGCATGTAAGTATTTATTGCTCTTATTCATATAATTTTTTTTATTATTTTACATCATATTAAAAAAAAAATGTTTTTCATTGTCCAAGAGAACAATAATAAAGGATGTTTATTTAAGAATGAATATGAATTATTATGGTAATGGCGAAAAACATAAAAAGTTATAATGCTACAAAAAAAACAGCAATTTGGCTTCAGCTTCATGATAAATTCAATGTTTTATAATGTATACAAACAATTAAAGTAAATTTGTTTCAACAAATAAATGCATTTAAAAAGCACTAAGAGATAATTTCAGCGCACATTTGATTATTTTATGGTGAAAAAGACAGAAAAGAGTCTTTTGAAGTAATTGCACTTGAAATGTTTACACAAATTAATTTATTAAGACTAAAAGCATTTTCGAAATATAGTGAACGAAATAATCATAAGTTCACACATGAAAATGTGTTTTTTTTCCAAAAATATTTGCAACATTTCAAAGTTTTTGCTAGCACATAAAATTAACAAAAATATCATTCAATACCAAAACCATCTCGATCCATTTGCTTTAGTTTTTATTGTATTTTTAATAATTTTTCGATTTTTGTCAACAAAATACTCTGTACTTTGGCAAAAGATTAAAATTTTTTTTTTTTACTTTTTTCTCAATGTCGCATTTTACAATTCAGTGTGATTTTTTGCAAGTACAATGTTGCTTGGCAGCAGTCTTTTCTACAAAAAAAAATATGCACTTTATTCAAAAAAAGGTCATAAATTGATGTTTTTAATACAAAAATTGAGAAAATTTTGGAAATCTCAGCACTAGAAGGGTTTTTAATGGTAGAACCATTGGATGTTATGTAGGTAAAGACGACAGCAATTGTAGTCAAAAACAAATAAAATTTCACTTGAAGAAAGGACGACTAACATCCCTGCGGGAAACGAAGGGTCGATTGATCCAAAGTGACAAATCTGTGATATACGATTTGGGGGCACGTCACGAAACTGGTGAAACCAAAATTGTTGTGCACCAAAAAGTGTTAATTTTGGTAAAATGACCAATTACGTGACTATAGTTATGGTGACAAAACATTCACTGGTTGCTATCAGATATATTATGTAACTGGAGAAAAAAGTAACATAACATCAAAGTGTACTGAAGCAAAACCGTTAGCAGAGGATGAAACATGGCAATTAGTGCCAAAGCATTCAGTCCATTGACTACTACACAGCATATCTGTACCGACTATGTGACAGTAGAAATGAAGACGTAACACTCCACTGGTTTAAAAGAACTGAACACGGAACTGTGACCAGGACTGCCAGATATGGCGATTTCTCGCCAAACGTCGCGATCTTAAACTTAGTTGTTTGTATAGACAAAATAAGCTAATTATAAAATTGATTTTTGATGTGCCTTTTTTAAGGTTTTTTTTGAACAGGACACACTGTTTTTGAAGAGTGCAGTGATTGGTTCCGGACGGGCTATTTAGCAACTCGTGTATAATATGTAATACGCTGTATAAAAACTGACAGGTTACTAGCTAATCACTTTTCGCATGCCCGCCCAGCAAAAAATTTCCAAAAAGGTAAGCGGGTTTGTAATCAAGCATTTTGGGCAGAACGCATTCCTTACTAGATTACCTACTCGATTCTTTTAACAGGGCGTGAGACTAAAATAATTGATTCTTTAGAATTGATTATTTTTTTTTACCGAAGAACCATTTACTTTATATTTTTAAGAACTACATACATTTTTTAATAAAGAAATAGTTCCATTGTAAAACCACGAAGTGGTTAATAAAGAAATAGTTCCATTGTAAAACCAATGTCCAGCCTATCCCTAAAAAGGGTGCGGCTAACAACCCTGAAAATTACCGCCCAATCGCAATTTGCTCTGCGCTCTCCAAAGTGATGGAGACCATGGTTAACCACCATCTTGTGAAATATTTAGAGACCAATTCACTTTTAAATGATCGACAGTATGGCTTCCGTAGTGGTCGATCTACGGGAGACCTGTTGGCGTTTCTATCGGAACGTTGGAGCCGGTCAATCCACCGCTTTGGTGAGAGTAAAGTGGTTGCTCTAGATATTTCTAAGGCGTTCGATCGTGTGTGGCACGGGGCACTCGTGACTAAGCTAGTTGCTTTTGGTGTCGGTAATGTCTTCTCTCGATTTATAACGAGTTTTCTCAGAGACCGCACTATACGTGTTGTTTTAGATGGGGTCTCATCAAACGAGTTTCAGCTAAATTCAGGGGTACCGCAAGGTTCTGTTCTTTCTCCTACCCTTTTTCTTATTTTTATTAATGACCTTCTTGGTCAGACCATCAACCCTATCTACTCTTTTGCAGATGACAGCAACATTTGTCATTCATTTTCATTCGATCTCAGGCCAAGCTCTTTGGAGATAGAGGGCATGCGGCAGAACATGAATGACACACTCAATCAAGACCTTTCTACAATCTCCGAGTGGGGTCGCGCGAATAAGGTCGATTTTAATGCACGCAAGACCCAATGTTGTATGTTAACCCACAGACGGGCTGTGGAATTGACATTGTCATCTGTAACTATGGATGGTATAGGTATTGAGGAATCGGATACTCTTGATGTTCTGGGCATGAGAATACAGTGTGATGTCCGTTGGAATAAGCACGTATTTCAAGTGTCGAAAGAGGCATTCAAGTGTCTCGGTTTTCTAAAACGGTGCAAGACTTACTTCACTCCATCCGATCTCCTTACTATTTATACCAGCTATATCCGGCCAAAAATGGAATACAACTCTCATATATGGGCAGGGGCTCCATTGTCTATTCTGAAGCTTCTGGACCGTGTTCAGGGGAGGGCGGTGAAGCTTATCAATGACAGTAGTGTATCCAACTCTATTGATTCATTGGAGCATCGTCGGAATGTGGGTTGTGTGACACTTTTCTATCGATATTACCATGGGAGATGCTCATCTGAGATAAGTGAACTTATTCCACGAGCCCGAGTTTTTATTCGTAATACTCGCTTATCTAGTAGAGCACATCCGTTTGTAGTTGATTGTCCTGTGTTTCGCACAACGCATTACAGAGAAAATTCGTTTTTTAGTCGAACGATTCGTATGTGGAACAAACTTCCCGCAGAAGTCTTCCCTGTTACTTACAATTTAGAAAAATTTAAATCAAATATCCACAAACACTACTCCCTCTTTCCTCCTTCCCATACCTTATTTTCCTGATCAATACAATGCACTGCATGAGTAGGGGGCATCCCCTGAGTATTGGTTAAATTATAAAAAAAAAAAAAAAACTCATACGGAAATAAAATCCTAAAAAGTGAAACATCGAAGTGTCATTATAACATGGGTTTGTCATAAATTTGGAGCTATAAACCACGAAACTATAATTTTTTCAAAAAAAAAGAACGATTCAAAATTGAAAACCAAAAATATGACTCACGCACAATCACCCTTAAAATTTTTTTTACACTCACTCACGATAACGTCAGTAATTTCAACTTCCACTCACAATTTTCTGCTCACGTGCGCTTCCCTAATTTATACCTAACCACAGTTTAACAAAATTGAGAAAACATGCAATTTCTGTTTTTAGTATTATTTTCCTGCAAATAAAAATTTGTTTGAAAAAATATATAAGATAAATTCTTTAAAATTGTATAACTTCTTTTTTCAAAATGAGGAACTACTTCCAATGACGTCCTTTTATTCAAAAAAAGTATATGATTAATCTTGATTACAAAAAGTTAAACATATAAGTTAATAACATTGTTATTTTCTTTTAAGTAAATAATTACTTTGTTATTGATTTCATGCTTTCTGGTTTAAATTTAAAGAATTGATTACAATACTACTTGCTTTTTTGACTCTATCGTTGAAATGAGTTTGGTATTGCAGTTACTAAATTTGGCAATGAGATATGTAAGCAAGTGTGGCCATCACCTTCTTTTTGGAATGTGTAATTTTTTCCTGGGCGGCGACATGTACCCCTTAGACCAGTGCAGTGGTACGTCTCAAAACTATTTCAGTCAAACTACCCCTGTTACAGAACACATTGCGCTTAATATGTGACTAGTTTTCCTTCAAAAATTGTTCTCCAGTTCTAAGATACGTACACCACTAAGATGTACACCAGTCAGGTGATAATTTTTTTCCCACTGGTTCTGTAGCATATCACATAAATCCTAGAATGGTCATACTTTGACACTACCTACTTCTAACTTGTCCCGTAGTATATTCATTTCAGTCTGTATGGTGATAGGTTACCTTGGTCAAGTTATTCGATACGTCACACAGTGCTCCACAGGTAGCAAATTGTCACCTTCTATGACAAGCTCATGTTAAAAGTACCGGTCACTTTCCTATAACAGAACCGAAACTAGGACAGGTTCATACACACAAAGTTATAGTCACATGACCATACCAGTGACTAGTCCATTTCCCGCAGGGATTTTATTAAACTGTAACTAACATTTGTCATTTGTTTTTACTGTTCAAAAAATTACTAACAATTGTAGTAAAAATGAACCACATATGTTGTAAAAAATAAACAAACATTTACTTTTTTTATTTTTTTAAATAACAAAAAACAACTGTAAAAATATAATGTAAAATTATAAAACAGTCAGTTGATGTGGTTTGTTTTTTTAAATGAACTGTAAGGTTAGTAAAAAATCAAATTTGTTCTACAAATGACTGACATTTACATTTAAAATAAAGAAACTGTATAACAATCCAAATAACTACATATTTTTAAAGCAGAAGTTCACAGAGTGTTGTTTTCATACAGGTCAAAACAATATATATGTGAAACTAGAAACCATAACGTCAAAAGGACTCCTATTAAAAGGACTTTAAATTTTCAATTAAAAAAAAAAAAAAATATTAAAACAGTTGTACTCATGACATGACTTAAATATTGGTATCAAATGAAAGTTGCGAGAACCTCTGCTTTAGAATAGAAACACTGATTTTAAGATCGAAATTATAAAAAAATTTCCTTTAAAAATGTAATTCTTGAATATTCGTTGTGATTTTTCATATATTTGTCCGAAGTCAAGTCTTTCCATAGGCTTGAATATACTGAAAAATATAAATAATCTTCAACAATCTGACTTTTTTATAATCGAATATTTTCTGTAGAAAGTTTTGACATAACACTATGAAAGGTAAATTCTTGATGTGATTAGTAGGCAACAAATTATTTATCAAGTGAAACAAATTTTGTGTTGAAAAAGCATTTTTGTGGAGAAAAACAATTTCTGTGGTGAAAATGAAATATTATTCGACTCTAGTCTGGTAAACAAATATTTCATTCATCATGCAGAAATACTTTCACATTTTTATTCAAATCATTTCAACCACTAAACCGATTTTGCGAATTATTTTTACCAAAGTTGCTCGCAAAGATGTGTTGAGGGATTCAATTTTTAAAAGGACATTTGTGAAATTTTTATTCGCGAAAATTTATAAAAAATATAATTTAAAAATAGCAAAGATTCTCACCTTTCATTTAACATTGGCGTCATGAAATAAATACAGGAATTTTAATAATTTTTGAAACAATAGAAATTTTAAAGTCCTTGTAAAAAGAATTTTGACGTGATGGCGAAAAACTGAAAACGCAGTTTAACTACATGTGGTCTCTAGTTTCTCGTACGTATCGATTTTTCCATGTGTGAGAAAAAAAGTAAATTTGTTGCAGGGTATAATCAGAATTTTATAGTCTGCATAATATTTTTTTAGTTAAATTTTGGACTAGTTTAGAGTCCAAGAGTTGTCCAAACGTATGCAATTAATTTTTTATATGAAATTGAGAGTCACTTCGCTTAGAAGAATTGGTTTAGGTAGCAATATCATGCAAATTGCTTTATCCAATGATCTTTATTTTAAAGCCGACAAGCTTAAATAATCTGCCCGATTCAAAAAAAAAAAAAACGATATTCAAAATATCTTCTTTTTTCACTTTTCCACAATTTTTGACAATGACAATTTTGGTCAAGTTAAGACCTTGCGTGCTATGATTCTCCATAAGAAATAATTCAAAATATTTCCCTCAAAATCGTTGTCATCAGAGCCAAGTAAAATTTACCACACGTATATGGAAGGCGATGTGATAAATCTGACAAAAATAATAAATAATCTGAACAAATAATTACTCAGGCGAAACTTTTCAGATAATGATCTATTTTTGTTAAAACATACACGCATAGAAATAAATATGTAAAAAAAAGCACAAAAAAAGCTTCTAAAAATTTGTTAAAAATGAGCTTGCAGAATAACCTGCTAGATTTTTTTACTAAATATTAGTAATATAAGAACAGCAAAAATAAATCTGTTAAATTTACAAATATTTAGTTATATTTGAGCTAAATTTTAGTTAATTCAAAGAAACAAAAAAATCTGCTAAAATCAGCAAAAACATTTACTAATATTAAAGTAGACAACAAAATTTTTAAAGTTTTTTTTTAGTTTTTTTTTAATGCGAATAAAAGTTTACCCTTATGAAATCAGCAAATTTAGAATTTGTTAGCAAACATTTCTGTTGATTTTAGTAAAATAAACTGTGATTTGTATTCTACTTCATTTGAGATAAATATAGCAAAAATTTTATTCGTTTTACAGTTTTTGTTTGCCATTTTGAGTCTAAAAGTTTTTGCTAATTTTACAGAGTAAAATGCTATTTTCAATTAACTAAAATTCATATCGAATATAACTAAAATTTTGTAAAGTTAACAAATTTGCAGTTATATTAGTTTTTTGTTTTTATATACATCGAGATTATTTTTATGTTATTTTCAATTTATAACGAGCTTTCAACCTCCGTATATTTACAAAAATAAAGCAAATCAAACATATTAGCTAGGTTGATACTAGTATTTCGATCTGGCTAAAGATCTCATCAGAACCCGAAGTTTTAGAAAAGCTAGAGCCTATATAATAGGCAGAACTTTAACAAAAAACCTATTAATAATCAATTTTGCTCCATTCTTGTCTTCTTAGTAGGTCTTTTCCTAACAAGCATCATGACGTTACTAAACTTTGAAGACCAAAAATGTTCTATTTATATAAAAAAGCTGATAATCGCTTAAATTTCATAACAATTATGTAAGTTACATCAGGTATACAATTAAAATTTTTTCAAAAAGACAAAACACATGCAAAGAAAAAAGCAAGGTAAATTTATGTTTTGGTTGCAAACACTGTTGCCTACTTTTGTTTAAGAAAAGTAGCTAAATCTGACACTTTTTACCTTGAAAAGTGGCAAAATCCTAGCTAAATTTAAAAAAAAAAACCGCTAAAACTTGAAAAGTATAGAAATTATTGGGCTATTTGACATTTTTTGGGTTGAAATTAATAATATAAATCTAAATACTATAAAATATTACAGATATTTTGTCCCCAAATGCAAAAAGAACAAATAAAAATAACTGTTTAGGTTACTTGTAGTAAGATGAATTTCAAAGAAAAATTGAATATTTTTATATGAGCATCTATGGGAAAATGCAATACAATGTATATTTGCTTTAGATATAGTGATAAAATTTGATTTTTTTTAATCGAATTTTATATATAAGATGTCGCTGGACGCGAAACTTTGACTATAAAGTGAAGATGGATAGTATTTAGCGATTTTGCTCAGTTTTTCAGAATTTAACTTGTTGTAATTGATCAGAGGTTTATTAGAAAAATCTTTGTTTATATAAAGTTATTTGAGAACTGTTATTGTATTATTTTAGCATATCATTAGTTGTTTAGCACGCAACTTGTAGTATAACACCGCGTCTCCACATGCAATAAAATTATAGCAAGCAATTGTCAAAGTTATTTTAGTTCAATAAATTTCACATGAAGACACTTAATTTTATTGTTAGTACAATATCAATATATCGTTGACATGCAAACGGCTCTTACAATGATGGCTGATATAAAATTTCACATTTAGTTTTCATTTGAATTTAGCAATCAAAAATTTAGTAAATAAAATCGGGAAAAAGTATTATTTTTAGACATATATATATATATTTTCTGTTAAATTTTATTGTTCCAAAAAAAAAAGAAAATTATAACATTTCTTAGCAATAAATTCGGCAAGTGGTCTCCACTATAGACCAATTGACATAAGTATGACATATTTCTGCAATAGACTTGACATACTCATTGCATTTGAAGACACCGGGTAAACCGTTTACATACGCGAAACAACAACAAATTGTGCTTGTTTTACTGCTTTAAATGCGTTTTATTTAATTTATTTAAATTATGTGTTCATTTTAGAACCAATCATAGCTATTCCTATTCTCATTTTCACCATTCACCTTCGGTTTTGAACATAAATATTTTTATTCGTATTTTTACTGACCAAACGTCTTTACAACAAATATTAAAAAATCAGAAATCTAAAAGGGGGCAAATTACGAAAAATTTTGAAATAATTAGTTTTTAAAATTGAGGTGACTGGTGAAAGTTAGAATCCGAATGATATTTCATAATGATATTTATTTACTAGCAATTTTTAAATTCAAACTAAACCAGATTTTCTGAACCACACAAAATGAGTTTTTGTATAGAATTTGAAAGTCGAAAGTGTAATGAAAGTATTAATGATTTTTTTTAATAATTTTTTAAGACCGTATGAAAAAAAATTTAATTATGGTCGATAATGTCAAATGGCTTAGCCGACAGGCGACGTCGACTTGAAAATAAATCTGTTGGCGGCGGCGTCTATTCAGCTGACGACCAGCGGCTTGCATATCTGTTCCAGACATGTACAATACATTTTTCAAAAATGTATTGACTTTGGCCCCACCTTTTAAATACGTGCCACTTATTTTCAATTATTTTTATCACATATCCAAATTTCATTAAGATCAGGAAGGACCCATCGGGAGATCAACCCAGCAAAACTTTGGTAATGGGAGCGATAAAGTAATGCATTACTTTGTTATGTGTACTCCTTACCTGTATCATTATTTTCCAGCAAGAAGTAATGGGTTACCGATAATTGAACACTCATGGATTACCTTGTAATGATACCTCATTACATTTTACATTACTTCAAAACATAAAATAATGACTTACCGATCATCAATTACATAATGCATGAATTATAAACGTAAAGTAATTATTAATACATATTTTTGAAAATCTATTTATAGACACATTACTTTGTGATTTTTTGTAAGCATAATGGTAAGGTGTATATTTTTTTCATTTACATTTAAAGTAATAAAATATTATATGTATCGATAGCTCAGTTGGTAGAGTTCTCGCCTAACTAATTGTTAAATACCAGAGACCTCAGGTTCGAATTCCAGCATGTCGACGTTATTTATTTAATAAAAAAAAGTTCTCTATTTAATTTAAAAAAAAAAATATCTGTAAAAAATTTTATGCATTTTTTTATAAAAATCTATTTATAAACACATTACTTTTTCCCACCATGTAACCATATAACTAACCAGTTACTTTAACCCCTACAAGGTAATGAGTCCACCCATTACTTTTAGGCACATCGCCTGTAAAATTCATCAGTGAAGTAACGTGTAAAGTAATGCATGGAGCCCTATGTCGATACATTACTTTACCCATGATTTGGTAATTTGTGGTTTTGCTGGGAACCTTGTGAGTTTGTAATTTTCATAATTTTGTATTCAAATTTCCACTAAATCTGAACTTTTACATATGCAAAAGCTAATTCGCTGTGTTTTTTAGAATATATCACAATATTTATATTTTATTAAAAATTTCGTACTGATTTCATGCCAGGAAAAAATTGACACTCTACTCTACCGGCATTATCGTTAATCTTATGTGGCAGCAAAAATTTTAAAAATTGCTAATATTTTGAAAAAAAAAACAACATTTTGATGTATGAACTTATATTTATTTCGTCCACTGTAAAACAAATTGAAAAGTGGATTTTGAAATAATCAATAATGGTTTTTATTTTTAATGGGTAAAATAGAAACAAGTACTATTTAGTACAACAAATTGATTTTAAATTTATATTGGATTGACTAATAATTACACAGACTTACCTTTCGCACGTTTTCCAAAGCTACCAAAACGTTCCCTTTCAATGACTTGTGTATGGATATAACGTTCGGAATATGAACGTGATAGTTTATCTTTTGAACTATGAGCACCCATTATGATTATTTTTTTTTTTTTCTAAACAGCAATTTGCAATTTCTCTTTAAACACCAACAAGATAAATATTTTTTTTTAATTTATTTACACTTTTAATGTGTGCATCAAGGCACACATGTCGCTTGAAACGCCCCGCACACATTATAAACTCTTAAAGGGAACACATTCTTACAGCAACAACGAAATCGACTACGACGACGACGACGACAACGACGCAATTCAAAAATAGGGTGAAGTAACTGTGTGATGACAACTTTACAACAGACACTTTTGATGATTTACAATACTGCTGGTTTGTGATAGAATTGATATTTTTTGCAAAAAAAAAAAAAATATATAATTTATAAATGATGAGAAAGAATACTTTATTAAATGATACACATAAATTCACATTGTTTTTTGTCGTTTTTTTGCTGCTGTTTTATGAAAATTATTCAATTGAATAATGGAAATGGTGTAATTTTTATGCTTCTTATGCTGACAATGCCATTTACTCAAAATTAACACTTTCTTAATTTAATGAATTAATATTATTTTAATCATAAGCGATCAAATTTATTCGTACCTATTACAGACATACCGGCGAAAAAAGTTCCGATATAATTATATATGATTATATATAGTATCACATATAACTAAACAACACATCTCATCTGATCTGAAAAATGACATACATTAGCTGATCTCATAGTATCTCATAGGATCTAATAGAGTTTGATGCGAAAAATGTGTCTATCAAATTTGATCAAATTATATCTAATTTGATACAATTTTATCTCATAAGTTCTTTAATTACAAAATTATAAAATGAATTAATTAAAAAATTATAAAATGTTTTAGATATCAGTACTTTTTATTTTAATGAAAATGTAGAATCCATTAAACATGCTATAAGGGTTGGGTGTTTCATACGTTGAAACAAGCTGTTTCCAACGTTCTCTTCTAAAAACCTGGTCTGACTTTAAGAGGGGTTTGAAGTAAAATTAACAGTGCTACTTAATTTTTATGCTTTTAAGCAAAATTTTAATTATATTTTAAAGTTAATCTTATGTATCTGCATAAGTTTTGTACAATTAACACATAATTTTGTGTATATATACTAAACAATATGCATTAAAAAACTCTTAAAAACTGTTTCTCTTAAAGCCGGTTTCTCTTTAACATTGTTTTTTAGTACTTTAATAAAAAAATATTAATAATCATTACAAAACAAAAAAAACCGTAGTTTTTGCAGTAAAGTTTGAAACTCATTTATAAAGGGTGTCCCAAAAAGAGCGCAATTTTTAAATTTTAAATAAAACACAGATATTTAAAAAAAAATCGTGAAACTTTATTATATCGTAAAGTAGACAGAATGAGGTTATGTATGGAACAATATATCGTGCAGATGGCCGCCGCGGCTTTGCTGGCATGCACGCGATCTTTTAATGAAATTTTCAATGACCGTTTTGCATGAATGCTGCGGTATTTCATTAATGCAGCGTCCAATTTCCTCTTTTAAGGCTTGAGTCGTCGTCGGCTTATTCGCGTAAACCATCGACTTCAAAAAACCCCAAAGAAAAAAATCTAGTGGTGTTAAATCGCACGATCTAGGCGGCCAATTCTGATCTCCAAAACGCGAAATAACACGACCGGGAAATGACTGATGCAGCAATTGAATTGTTTCTCTGGCTGTATGACATGTGGCGCCGTCTTGTTGGAACCACATGCCCTCCACATTCATTTCTTCAATTCTAGGCAAGAAAAAACTGGTTATCATTTCACGATACCGAACACCATTGACTGTTTGCGCTTGACCTGCCTCATTTTCATAAAAAAAGGTCCAATGATTCCTCCAGCCCAAAAACCACACCACACAGTGACACGTTGAGGATGCATTTGCTTCTCGAGAATCACTCGAGGATTTTCCTCACCCCAAATGCGACAATTCTGCCTATTGACGAAGCCATCAGGATGAAAATGGGCCTCGTCACTGAAGATGATTTTATCGGCAAAATCAGCATTTTCATGTTGTCTCTCCAATACCCAATTAACGAACTCCCTTCGCTGTCCATGGTCGGCTGGCTCCATTTTTACTAACCTCGTACTAGCAAACAATAACAATTGTTCAAATGTCAAACAATGACACTTCGAATGTTGCCAGATTTAAAAATTGCGTTCTTCTTGGGACACCCTTTATTATAATTATTTATACAAGGTGGCGCAAAAATAACCTTCCGATGTTTTTTGGCTGTAATTTAAAAAAAAAAATGAAAAACTTTGATTCTTCTTGTGGATTATTTTTATTTGGTATTTTAATTTTTTTTACATCAAGTCGAGAATATGATGTCATGTAAATGGCCGCCGCCACAGTTGATTGTCATTTGAGCCCTTTTTATGGCATTTTCCATCACTTTGGCCAAAACTTCCGGCGATAGGTCCTCACATTCTTGACGGATATTGTCTTTAAGAGCTGCAAGAGTCTGAGGCTTGTTGACATAAACCCGCGACTTCAAAAAGCCCCACAAAAGGAAGTCTGGAGCGGTCAAATCAGGCGATCTTGCTGGCCAGTGCAAATCGCCAAAACGGGAGATTAGGCGCCCGGGAAATGCATCCTTCAGCATATCGGTTGTGGCACGTGCAGTGTGTGCCGTTGCACCGTCCTGTTGGAACCACATGTTTTCCATCAAGTTGCGCCAAAAAGAACTCGTTGATCATTGCTCTGTAGCGCTCACCATTCACAGTAACCGTTTGGCCCGCGACGTCTTCGAAGAAAAAAGGTCCGATGACTCCTCCAGCGAAAACAGCACACCATACAGTGACTTTAAGCGGTTGTAATGGCTCTTCGTGGGTTACACGCGGATTTTCAGTGCCCCAGAAGCGTAAATTTTGCTTATTTACGTACCCGCTAAGATGGAAATGGGCCTCATCACTCATGATTATTTTTGATGAAAAATCATCTTCCTCTTGGTGGTGAAATATTCCGCGTTCTGGAGTAGTGTAGCGTAACATTGTTTATTAACGTGTATTTCGCATGTGTTTACTACAAAAATGTCAAAACAGAACTGACATTAGGGGCCAATCGCAAAATTTATAGCATTTTCTGATAGGAGGATTACTTTTGCGCCACCTTGTATTCAATTTAACTATGTGTATTTATATATAATCATATATTATTTATATATATAATTATATGCTGGAATTATTTATGATAAATTGTACCATATACACTTAAATATGATCATATTTGGTAGAATATATGGTCTTATATAGCTCTGTATCTATTTCATATGAGCAGATATACAAGATATTATAATATATAACATAGATATGAACATATTTCGTAATAAGATATGAACATATATCATCATATATTGAGTATATAAAAACTTTTTTCATCGGGATCCCAATAAACATTTTTACGGATTCTCTGACACGTACGGAATCATGTATCCGGATTTTACGGCACATTAACGGTCCGCTTACACTGATCCGTCAAAGCTTGTACGTAAACGGGCCTTATAATCGTATTTTCGAGAACATTATGAATTTTTTTAATGGGTCAAAATTGCTTCAAAAAAGTTATATCTCCAATATAAAAACAGATGCCATTTAATATAGATCGATATTCATTCTTATCCTAGCTTATCTCAATATATAATAACGTATGCGGAAAAAAATTTCAACAAATTTTGCAATGCTGGAAAAAAAAGTACTGATGCTATTAATTTTTTACCGTTATATTTGAATAACCACATGTTTTATCATGTTGCTTTGACAATTTTATCAATAAATTGACATTTAATTATTTTAAAATGTCGACAAAAGAAGAACAACGTCGAATAAGCCGACTGTTTCCGAAGCGCAAGAAGTTACACAACGAAAACGATTAAGAAGTTTAGTCAAAAATGTATTTTACGCCAAGAACAACATAATTTGCTTCATGGATGATGAGTCGTATTTTGCGCTAGATGGCAGGGAAGGCACTTTTTCGAAGGAAAGAAACCTACTGATAACAAAACAAAATATTTGGAGCATACAAAGTTCCCTGAAAAAGTTTTACTATGGCTTGCAATTAGTCCGCAAGGGATGTCGGAACCAGTGTTTTTTGAATCTGGATTGGCCGTCAATTCTGAACGATATATTGAGCACTGCTTGCCAAAAGTGAAAGATTTCATAGAAAAGATGCATCGAGGCCTAAATGTGATCTTCTGGCCAGACTTAGCATCTAGCCATTACGCTCGAAAAACCGTAAAGCTATGGACACACTTCATATACCATATGTTCATAAAAAGGAAAACCCACCAAATGTCCCTAGTTATGTCCAATCGAAGATTTTTGGGATAATTTAAAGCGAAGAGTTTATGCTGGTGGCTTTAGACTGAAAAATACAAAAAATCTGATCGAAAAAACTTAAAAAGGAACTCCTCCAAATGCCGACATCGATATTTTCAACAGCTATGGAAAAAGTTCCGCAAAACTGCCGCAAAGCGGATCGGATGGGACCAAATTTTTTTTACATTAAATTAATAGTATGTATTGTTCTTTTTAAAAGTGAAATAAAATTTACATTAGTTTTAGAAAAAACTACAACATATTACATTTTGTTGCAATTGCATTTCGCATACGTTAATATAGTAGTATCCAATTAGATCACTCAAATATATTAGTGGATTAAATTAGATCAAAATTGGGGGATCCAATTTGATATTATTTAAGATTCTGATGGATCCCAAAATATTCCATGGGATTAACTTAGATATGATTGGATCTAATTAGATTCAAAACGATACGTAATATTTGGTGAATCGAGAGAGATATTTTGAGATTAAATTGGATTTACTTAAATCATGGTAATCATGAAAAAAAATTAAAAAGAACGAAAGTTTCAGATTAGGCTGATAAAGAAAAAAAAAAATATTCAAAATTCATCACCATTAACCGTGGGACAACAAATCGATATATCTTTAACGAAATTTTTCTTTTTATTACACCCAGAAAACTTACTCGGTAGTAGCAACCGCATTTGTAGCCCATCGAATGATGCGGTTGTAGTTATTGAACTTTTTTTGTAGCAAACACCGAGTATCTGTTCTATATTCTATTGTCGTGTCAAAATTTCTGTTGTTTCAATCAAGTGATTGTTATCACAACCGAAAAATTCTGCCACAGCAACCGAAACATTCGATTGGCAACAAATACGGTTGCTACTACCGAGTCTGTTTTCTGGGTGTATTAATAAAATTATTGCTCTGGAATGATATCAAATATATTTAAAGTAAAAGTTTTGATTAATAGAGATTTGCTTAATATAAACTCACATAAATCATTTGATGCTTACAACCCCACGCAGAGCTTAAAAAATAATTATTTTTCAAAACCATAAAAAAATTTTTTTTTGACAAATTTTGAAAAAAATTAAATTCACACACACGCTAGTTCTTAGCCACAGAAACACCACAATTTTAAATGCTCTGATTTTGTTCACAATCTAACAAATCTAGCACAGTTTTAATAAATGCAGCAGGTGTTTTAACAAAAAATTTTTATACTGAACTGAAGACAAATCTGTAATGGTGTCATAACCAAACGACAAGACACTCCTTTTATTTTTTAACCCAAACAGACTAAAAAAAATGTGACAAATTATGATCACTAAATTAAATTTTCAACAAAAAAATTTCGCCATTCTGTACTAGAAAAAAATTCATCAAACTTATGATGATGAAAAGATCTTTTGGCTAAAAATACTTTTAAGTTTTTTTTTTTAGGCGTGAGAAACGGAAGCTAATTAAAAATATGTTGGATGGTAAAAATAAAACACACATAATTTATATTAGAGTCATCCCCAGAAAATCGAAATAAAATGTAAAATAGAAACTAAATTTTGTTTAGAGTGCGTAAATTTGTTGTATGTTGTATGCAAAACATGCTGACAGATGCAAATGTCATGATGAAGAACAATATTAACGTTAATATATGATAAAGTCTGAAGAATAAAATATATAAACGAATCTTTTTAGCATTTCAGATAGCGTTGAACATATTTTTTTGAAATGGTTACCAATTATTTAATATGAAAGTAACCACAAACTCACAGTTTAGTTCAAAGTTGTATTTTTTTAAAGTATTATAAGACGCCTGATGATTGGATTGCTAACCATGCAAAAATGAAAATCAACAAAAAGCATTACAGAATTGAAATTTGAGAGTTTTTTCAATTGTATAAAAGAAATGTATTAGAATCTATAGCTCAGGGTCTTAGAAATTTGTTATGTTCAAAAATTTCTCAATACATAATAAACATCTAATATGGAACAATATCTCCGAACTCAAGAAATTTTCTACTTAAAAAAAAGTCTGACTTGGTATTTGTATTCGGGTTAAATATCTAAAATATCAATATCTATAAACGAATCTTTTTAGCATTTCAGATAGGGTTGAACATATTTTTTTGAAATGGTTACCGATTATTTAATATGAAAGTAACCAAAAACTCACAGTTGAGTTAAAAGTGGTATTTTTTCAAAGTATTACAAGGCGCCTAATGATTGGATTGCTAACCATGCAAAAATGAAAATCAACAAAAAGCATTACAGAATTAGAATTTGAAAGTTTTTCAAATTGTATAAAATAAATGTATCAAAATCTATAGCTCATTGTCTACATAATAAATATCTATGAAACAATATCTCCAAACTCAAGAAATGTTCTACTTAAAAATAGTCTGACCGAGTATTTGTATTCGGGTTAATTATCTAAAAACTCAATATCTATATTAATCTATTCGAGACTTTTTACAATCGGATAATTTCTAAAAAATTTTAAATTCTTCAAAAACAAAAATTGAAATCGTTTTTTTTAAGTTAGATTTTTGCAGGAAGAAGAAAACATTTGTATTGGAAAATTTAGCGGACACAATGGATATGCTAGACTGCAGCAAGCACTCTTCAGTGGTTAATTTATGTGTCAATTGAACAAAGTATTCTATATTGTTAAATTGCTCTATATGAAAAAATGGTTACTTTGTGTCGTAGTGAGTTTCAAACCCACAGCCATACAACAGGCTATGACTCGTAGCATCACTTCTTATCGAGTGGAGCCAAGGTCAACACAGCGATGAGTGTAGCTAAGTGGAGTTTTGTCAATAACAGCATTTACAATGCATTGTTTTTTAATCAGAAGATACAGAGTTAACTAAAACCTATGAACAATTTATTCTTCAACTCGAATGCTACTTCTTTTTAATCCTATTGTCATCTCTTTTTTTATTCACATTCATTAGTTGGATACCAAGTGTATGTTAGAGATAGAGTTGCCGCTGGCCAAGTTTTTCAATTGTTTCTGGTTTAAAGTCATGCCGTCATATAATGACAATTGTAATTAAATGTATTATAATTAATTACTGAAGATTTTATTAGTTAGATTTTTGCAGGAAAAAGGAGCAAACATTTGTATTGGAAAATTTAGCGGACACAATGGATATGATAGACTGTCGCAGTTTCGTCCCCTCCAAAAACTCGTCAGTGGTTAATTTATGTGTCCATTGAACAAAGTATTTTAAATGGTTAAATTGATGAAAAATTTTTTACTTTCTTTTTAACTTAAAAAACGTAAAACTCCAATTAAATTACAAATTAATATTAAAACTCCATTTAGTTTCGATTATTAAAAACTGATTAATTTTACATCACTAAAATTAGTTTAAAAAAGAAATCCCAAAATATATCTGCGTGTTTCATTTGAAATTAGTCGTGGTGTGTATATTTTTAGATCTTCTTTTTATACGCGTGTAAATGTCATGAAGTTTTATATGCCTACGGGATAGTCTTCTATATAATTTGCCCTTTTCTTTTCATTTCTTTTAATTTTTTTTTTTTTTATTTAAGGTATCAAATACTTTTTCTGGCATGTTTTTTTGTGCCGCTGTGTTTTGGTTAATATATTATCAATGTTGATCAATAAATTTGAAATAAAATTCGAACATGTTTTGGCGGAAGTGAAATGATATAAAAATTAAGAATACATGATAGAAAATGAATGTCAAGGAGAAATTAAGGGATTTATTTGTCTTTATGTTACACATAAAAAACATTAGAATCTTTAAAAAAAAAACGACATAAAATTAAGCTAAAATTAGTTGGTGTTACTTGGAAATTTAAAATACAAATATATAAAAATTTGATCGCTGTGTAAAAAGCATAGTCGGGAAATAATCAGTACTTAAGCTAGTAAAATACGGGTACTTAAAAGAAATAAGTAGAAGTACTGCCACTTAGTTGGTACTTGTTAAAGAACTTAAAATTTCCTTGGTACTTGCTAAGTACTATTAGTATTTCGAAGTATTTTGAGTACTTACTCGGTATCATGAGTGCTTGCTAAGTACTAAGAATACTTGTTCAGTAATATGAGTATTTGATAAGTACTATGAGTAAATATTAATTTGTATGAGTAATTGATAGGTACTATGATTACTTGGTTAGTACTATAAGTGCTTGCTAAATACTATGAGTACTTGATAAGTACTATAAATTCTTACTAATTACCAGAGCTGTGAACGAATAATTCATTTTTGAATTAATTCGCGAATCATTCATGCACTGAATTAGTAAAATTTTGAATTAATTCTTTTCGCCAAAAAACGAATTGAAGAAATTTGAATCGATTCATATGCATTTGGTTGGAATGAATTGCAATTCATTTTAAATCGAATGAATTCGGCAAAATGAATTGCAATTCATTTTCAATTCAAATGAGTTTGGCGAAATGAATTGCAATTCATTTCCAATTCTTTTGACTTGAATTAATTTTGAATTAATTTAAATAATTTAGAAAAATGAATTGCAATTATTTTCCAATTCATTTGAATTAATGTAAGTAATACTTGACGAAACAAACTGCAAACACCATGTTTACTTTGATTTATTGCAATTCATTTTTCATTTCATTAATATGAATTGCAATATTTTTTCTAATTCACTTGAATTTATTCAAAATCAATTCAATACAAATGAATTGAAAATGAATTGCAATTCATTTCTCTAATTCCCTTGAATTAATTCAAAATCAATTCAAGTCAAATGAGTTGGAAATGAATTGCAATTCATTTCGCCAAACTCATTTGAATTGAAAACGAATTGCAATTCATTTTGCCGAATTCATTTGAATTGGAAATGAATTCCAATTTATTTTTACCAAATTCATTTGAATTAATTCTAATTTCATTCAATTCTTTTTTTATGTGAAAAGAATTATTCAAAATTCAATTCAAATTCGTAATAAATTGAAATCAAAAATGAATGATTCATTCACAGCTCTGCTAATTACTATGTATACCTTTTAAGTTCTAAAAGTAAATACTATTCCAGTAAAAATAGTGCTTACCCAGAAGCAATTCTGTAAGGCATTATTTAATTACCGAGCACTTCCGAAACACTTCCAGAAGTAATGATTTTTGTTCGCGATGTGTTAGTATGTCTCTTTTTAGCAGGTGAAAAGTGCTTCTTTCATGTGCTCTAAGAAGCAATAAATGCATGCTTTCGTAGGAAATGAGAATCGCCTTTTTTGTGTATTGACAACATTATTGCTTCATTGTATGCGTTGTGGTGTAATGGTTAGCGCGTTGGACTGTTACACAGATGGTCCCGGGTTCGATTCCCGGTGACGACAACATTAATTTAGAAAAATAATATGCATGAGTTTTCTATCACTTATATGTATCGCTGCGCCCACCTTCGGTGTTCCCGTAGCACTTAACCCCACCGAAGTAAAATAATGAATCAGGGCTATGAAACAAAAAGCTTCAATAAATACGCCAACTCTACATCAGGTGGCGAGCAACAACTGTTCTAAGACTTATCATCTCGCGCAATTAGTGTTGCCATATTTGAAGCCCTTCATCTTTCACTATCTTTCATCTCTCCACTATCCCCTTTCCAAAGAAAGCAACACATTAATTAATAGGGAGACTTTCCTGAGTGTTGCTTCTCTTTTTTTAAAAAAAAAAAAGAAGCGATTTCTTGAAAGCATACAAATACTGCATAAAATGACAGCTTACCAAATCGAGGTTATTTGTGACTGGTATAGGTATTAGATTAAAATTGTGGTATTTACTAAGTATTACGTATTATGAGTACTTGCTAAGTCGTATGGCTACTTTTCAAGTACTACGAGAAATTGATAAGTACTATGGCTATGAGTTTATAACTTTAATATCAAAAAATTCCGCTACGGAACAGTGACAAAGTTCGCATTAAATATTTTTTATATGCAAGAAACATGTTCGCCAAAGTGAAACTAAAAGTTATATGGTGCAAATTTGAGAAAAATCGGATAGCTTGATCCCGAGATATTTGTATGTAAATTTACAAGTTACCCTTCAACCAAAAGTAACATAATTATACTCAAATGAAAAGTACTTTTGTCTAATTTGCTAGTGAGAAACAAAAAAAATTTGGATAATTTGTTAAAAATTTGTAGAATAGAGGAAAAAGTTCTATTTTTAGTAAAAATCAAGTCGCAATATCTCGAAAACCGTTAGTTCAATTTAAAACATTTTAAAATACTTGTGTTCAGCATTCCCAAATAAGAAAAAATTATGTGTCACAAGATACAGTCAAACAGATTAAGAAATAGGTTAAGAAAATGTAAAACTTTGGTAGCGGGGCGCTACGGGTTAAAGCTATCCCATTTTTTTCAAATTTGCACCACCTAACTTTAAGACCTAATTCTACAATAATCGCAATAATTATTGATAAAAACCGAAAGTAAACAATTATTTCTTCGAAGTTTTTGCCAAAATTTTCACAGTATCGAAATGTTAAAAAAAATAAAAAAAAAAATCGAATGGTTCAGTTTTAGCTACCGAATTTTTTGGTAGTTATCACTGAATTTATGTTGAGGTAATCGAAATTTATTGTAGTGGAAGAATTTCTGTGGTTTAAATTTAGCGATTATTATCACAGCCGATAAATTCGGTTGCAGCAAATGAAACATTCGATTGGCAACAAATATGGCCGACCACGATTGAATCTGTTTTCTGGGTGTAGATTAAATGCGTTTTAAGCTTTTAAAATATCGGAGATAGTAAATCAGCTAATTTATCGATCACTTCATTTAAAAAAAAAATAATATATATCGATTTTGGTATTAAGAAAAACTATTTGAAAAATTTGAAACATTTTTCACAGCTTTCTATCATTTAAATATTTTTCCTAGTTTAATACAAAAAATAAAAAAAATCCCATAAAAAAGTCTGCTCATGCAGTGACATAGTTTTTTTTTTTTATTAATATTTAGAAGAAATTGTAAATCGTAAAATGTATAATTTTATTTTTATATTGCGCCAGAAACATACATGTTTTCTTAATTTTTTTTAAAGATGCATTTAATGAAATGCATAAAATATACGCAAAACGCACTAAACGTGTTTTTTTCGAAAAATTTTGTTTAAGGAAAAGAAAAAAAATTGGCAAAAAAAAATGTTTTGCATAAAAACTGTCTATAAATAAACAGTTACACTCAAAAATGAGCGTACATTGATAGAATTTTGTTTTAAATCAACAAAAATTTTTGATACAATTAAACAATAATATTAAATACGATATAATTTATTAAAAAATTTAATAAAAATCATATTATATACTCATAATAATCGATTCATGAAACAACGAAATTAATGTCAAAACGACGAAAATTCAAGGAACATTTTCGTTTATTTTACGAAAATTTCTGTTACTTTGAAATTTTTCGTATTTTTGTGCATGGATTATTATCAGTGTATTAATTCTATAATTAATTACAACTTTTTTAATTTGTATTAGTGTTAGAAGAGGGTTTTAAACCACTTTTGGCTTTAGTAATCTTTTGTAAATAATTTGCATGACAATAAAATAAAATAATTAAATAATTCATTTGAAATTTGCAATAAATCAATGTAAGCATTTAATTAAAATTATGAAACCAATTAATTGAATCTAATTACCATTGACTGAAATACAAAATTTATCTAAATCAAACCATTTATTGCAAATAAATTTTTCATTTAAAATGGGAAATTAATTTTTTTTATTTTTTGGTGTCCGTTTAATTTTTCTGGTTAGTGTCATTATTTTCAAACCAGGGTAATAGAAATAGTGCATATATTTTAAACATCAAGGAAATATAGAAAAATTGAAAACACAATATGTTTTATTTATATAAAAAATTGAAAATAGTAAAAAACTTGCACCATAAAATAAGTAAAGATGCACTTAAAAAAGCACAAGTGTTTTTATTAATTGTTTTTATTGTAAAACAAATATTTTTTTATGAAAATTTAGCACAAAACTAGTTCAGGCTATTTACATACAGTGGGAAACAATCGTTAGTACATTGAAAAATATTTGAGACTAGAACTAAAGTATACTTTTTTAATGTATAAGGTACGTTAAATCCAAATCTGGTTTCGGAATCACTCTCCGACAAGCCTTCGAGCTATATTTACGGAAAAAGGGCCGTTTTTTGATAAGTTTACTCCGATTTTTTTTTTTCATAATACTTGAAACGGCACCTGAACACACTACTTTTACCCCTTTTTCAGTTTTTGAATTTTTAAGATAACTTATTTCCTTACGAAAATATTGTAAACTGAAATTGAGGCTGTAACTGCAATTTTGATGTCCCGCAGTGTAAAATTTAAAAAAGTTCGAATTTATTATCAAGTTCAGCCGACAATAATTTCAAGAAAAAATAAGATATCTTAAAAATTCAAAAACTGAAAAATGGTAAAAGCAGTGAGTTCAGGTGCCGTTAAAAGTATTATAATAAATTTATTTCGAGGAAGGTAAAAAATCGGAGCATTTTGATCAAAAACGAAATGTTTTCCATATAGCTCGAACCCCTGATGTGGGAGAACCCCTGATGTGGGAGAACCCCTGATGTGGGAGAATGATTCTGAAACCAGATTAGGCGTATATACCTTTAGAAAAATATACTTTAGATCTAATGTCAAACATTTTTTGACCTGATTGTTAGGTGTGAAAAGTACTTACATGTACTCACGAGTACTTCCCACTGTAAATTAAATATTGGAAATAGAAATTTTTAATTTGTAAAACACTTATCAACGGCTTATTACAAAAAGTATTTCACAAACAATTTTAATTTCAGTTAAAATCATAGAAATGTAGCCCTAATTATGATAAGAATCAACATTGCATTTTAAAAAGTACGTTAAAAAATTTGCAGTCAGTTATTTGTGTAGTAAAGCGGTTATAGTTATTTTAACTGCAATTACAATTGTTTTACTTACACTCAGGGAACTTCTACTATAAATATTTGTAGTTGTTTGAGCAGTAATATCCCTATGGGGAATGGGACCGGTCCTGCGTGTGCCACAGGATCGGTCCATTGGTGACAGAGACTGGTCCTCTGCTAAACCCTACCCTATGTAAACAAATGGCAATTTTAACATAGGCTTGTCATAGGAGGGGGTCATTTATCCTGCTTTAAGCCACATAGTGGCATGCCACAGGACTAACCAAAGATGGGCATACCACAAGACTGTCGCAAAAGGGCCATGTCGGAGGACTAACCAAAACGGACTAACCACATGACTATCCTGAAAGGGACATGTCGTACAATTTAATAATTTTTAATGTAAAAAATGGTAGAAAATGAAACAATAAATTTCTATTTCATTGGCTTTTTCTAGTGAATATGTATACCAGTTAGGTGATAACTATGTCCTACTTCTACCAGTCACGGAACTAGTCATTTTAGATCAATTTACACTACATAACTCACATCAATTGTAAATAATACTAGTCTTGTGATAAGTCCTATTCCAGTAGTCCATGTTCTTTTAGGTCAATTTTCGCATGCCGATAATTTTTTAATAAACCCAAAAAAAAAACATAAATATCGACAAAAAAAAAAACAAAATTAATAATTTTTAGTTTAAAAAATAAACGAAAACTAAACAGCTTCCAATGGGTAAAATTCTGGCCAACTGGCTTTTTCTTGTTAATAACCATTCTGGGTAAGTGGTATGTCCTCCCTTTACCAGTCACAGGATTGGTAATTTTAGGACAATTGACACTGCTTAACCCACTTCAGTATTAAATTATACCAGTAATGTGATAAGTTCTTCTTTAACGAGTCACTTTTAGGTCGATTGACTCCTTATTCCCCATAGGGATAGTACCACCTTTTTTTTTGAAGTGAAAACCCAGTCATTTGTAGAAGAAATACTAAATTTGACTACATTTGTAGTTTATTAAAAAAAAAAAAAAAAATCACATCACATCACATCAAAGTACTCTATATACTATGCATTTACATTAATTATTTGTTTTTATTTAAAAAAATAAAACAAATACACAGTAAAAAACAAATGACAATGTTAGTTGAATTTAATGAAATGTAAGTCGTCCATTTTTCAAGTGAAATTTCATTTGTTTTTAACTACATTTGCAGTAGTCTTTACATACATAAATAGAATAGTGTAGGAAAAAAAATTGTCAATGCTTTATACAGTTGATTTTTTAAATTACTTACAAAACCCGCTACATTTTCCTTACATTTGTTTATTTCTTTTATTATGGACCAACTGTTCCATTTTCAACCCAGTACTTTTAGTTAGGAGGTTTAAAAAGCAATCTTGACTTCGAAAATAAAATAATTGTAGAAAATTCTTATCAAGAGTAGTCAAATAATTATTTGGAAATTATAATTGTTGGCCTTAATTTATGGGACACTTATCAAAAAAGATTTAATCAAAAATTCATTAACTTAAAGAAATTAAAATTTCATATCTTTTTAAATCAAGATTTGTCCATAAATTTATAAAAAATTCAAATTCATCTTAGTTTAAACGAGCTTAAGATCATTTATTTATTAATAATTTATATCCAATATTTCGTCTCTACATTGGGTGACTTCTTCAGGGAACAAATATTATAATTTGAAAAACTTGTTTTAATAATAAAAAACTTATATACATATTAAAATGTCGTCAACAGTTGATATATGCAAAGAGTTTAGAAAATAAAGAGATTGCAATACTCTCACTTACTGAGAAAAAGTATATAACTTGTGACTGTAAATAGAAAAATTAACATTTTTTCGCGACTTCAAATTGTTAAATTGACTATTTTAATGTTGCTGCTGATACTTTTCGACAATATTGTTATGATTTGAGGAAAAGTTTCCTGTTTGGAGGCACAAGGTGTTAACAGAAAGTGATAGCATTGCACAGCCATTGATATATGGCTCTTAATTGTTCTATATATATCTGCAAAGTTTGAATGAAAAATGCACAGCGGATCGATGACGTGTTCTTAATGAGTTAAATTGTGAAATTCAGCTAAATTATTGTTGACTTTACAGACTTGTTTTTAGTGTAGTTCAAGATATTTCAAAATCGAACTGCTAAAATAACGACTTAAAAGCAGATATATAAGAAGACACATGTCGATAATGCCACCGCTTTTTTTAATTCCGGTATTGATGTAGGGTAGAAGGGGAACATTCGCCACTTAATTTTGAAGCGCTGTTGTTAATAAGCCAACAGTTTTTTTGGAAAAATTCTTTTTTATCTGAAATTTTACACATCTTAACTTTAATTTTTATGAGTGTACTATTTAATTCACATGAGAAAACTTAAATAGTTTTTCTTAAATGGTATTCACATAATAAAAAATAAGTTTTTTTTAAACGTTTTTCCCCTTAACCTAAACCAATTAACATATTTTAAATTTCCAAGGTTTTCTTTCTTTATATTTCTTCAACTTCTAATTTTAACCGATATTTATCTTGTTAAACAAACGAACAAAAGAAAATTAAATATTATTTTATCATATGTAAATATAGTTTCCTTGTGGAAAATTCCTTTTCTCCTTCATTACAAAGAAAGTTTAAAAGTTTTTCTCATCATCGTAATATAAAAAAAAAAAAAAAAATAAAAAATTCATTCATTCTGTTTAAAATGGTGTGAATTCTTCATACATACAATTGTTATTACACAACTGCAAAAAAAAATATATAAAACTTAAAAGTATTTTAGTTATTATTATTTTTTATATGAGAATTATTTTCAATTGTAATTTTTTTATGCATAAAATTACAATAAGTACTGGTGCAGTTGTAGTTGTTGATGTTTTTCATGTTTGAAAATAACACCTGAGTGTTAAAAGAAAATCTCATTTGCAACTACGAGTAAGTACTTGGATTATTTTGTATAAAAAAAAAAAACTAAGGAAAACTAGACTGTTGAATAGTAAAAGACAGGAATTTGAAAGAATTAAATATTTAAAATTAAAAAACTTTTTTAATTTATTCGACCCGTATTTTATACTCGCCATCCCACTGTGCAAGGACGTATATAAAAGTTTTTTCTTTTGTGTTATAACTCATCGAAAAATATTCCGGGACCCCATATATAAGGGTATCCTTTAAAATAGATTTGTCATTACACCCTACAGTTGTATTACAAATGGTTCCAAATGGAAGATATAATTTTTTTTTGAAAACGTTAATCCTCCCGCAAGAATGCCGAAAATGGCCCATTTTGAAATAAGGTGCATTATTATTAAAAATTCCCAAAAATAGAAAATTTATTGTTTTATTTATACATTTAACATACTCAAAATGATTCAGATATGGAATTCTGACTTCATCAGATATCATTAACCCACTTTAGCCAGGAATCCAAAATGACCAACGAATTTAATAAAAATGCAAAAAAGTATTTTTTTTTTTAAATTAATTTTTAGTATTTTTTTAAAATGCCTAATTTGAAGATGTAGATTCCTATTTTTATAATATAATAGTTGTTATTAAAGAAAAAATAAATAAATTGGAAAAATTCGAGTTTGTATTTGGAGGGACTCCTTTCCAGGACATTTTATAATAATAGCTTATTTGTCAAAAATTTAACAAAATTTTAATGTAGTGAAAGAATTTCAAAGTAATGTAAGATAACACTTCAATTTAATCAAAATTATTTATTTAAAAAATCTTTAACACTTAGTTGCCTGGGGACAACAAAGATCCATGAAACTAAATTTTAATTATGACCACAAGATTGTAGAGCTTTTGATAAATCTCAACCTAATAAAAATTATTATTTTATGTAACTTGATCCATATTTTTTTTTTTTAAAGAGAAGCAACACTCAGGAAATTCTTCCTATTAATTATTGTTTTGCTTTATTTGGAAAGGGGATAGTGGAGAGATGAAAGGTGGCTTCAAACATGGCAAAATTGTAATTGCGCGAGATGATAAGTCTTAGAACAGTTGTTAATCGCCACCTGATGTAGAGTTGGCGAATTTATTGAAGCATTTTGTTTCTTAGCCCTGATTCATTATTTTACTTCGGTGGGGTTAAGTGCTATGGGTGATAGAAACCATATAAGTGATAGAAAACTCATACATATTATTTTTTCTAAATTGATGATGTCTTCAACGGGAATCAAACCCGGGACCATCTGTGTAACAGTTCAACGAGCTAACCATTACACCACAACGCCCACCCAACCCCATATTGGCTTAATTTAAACCCTTTGGCCAAAAAAAGACCCACTAGGAAATTTTCAGAATAACACCTTTCATAATTTGCTGGAAAATATCTCTTAAATTTCATAAGACTATAATAATATTTACTTTTATTTAAAAGATAACTAACCCTTAGTGGCAGGGGGACATGAAAGACCCATGAAACTTAATTTAAATTATGACTACAAGAAAAGAGTAAGAAATCTTCATATGGATCAAACAAAATTTCCACTAGATAAAATTTACTATTTTGTGTAACTTGATCCACATCGTGCTAATGTTTTCAATTTTCGTCACAAAACACCCACTAGGAAATTTACAGAATAACACTTTTTTAAGGCTTAAAAAGCTGGGTACAAATATAACCCTTAAAAATATGATTAAGACTATACAGAATTGTGCTAATTCGTTAGTTGTGTACCCTCTATCGCAATCCGCCTTTAATATAAAGCTGAAAAATATAATTCTGTAAATTTCCTAGTGTGTCTTTTATTGGTGAGGGGTAAAAACACTAACCCTATATGGATCAAGTAACCCAAAATAATAATTTTTATCAAGTGGAATTTTTTTTTGTAACCATTTAATGGCTTTATAATCTTAATGTCATAATTTAAAATAAGATTAATGGGTATTTTTTGTACCCCGGCCACTAATGGTTAAATATTTTTTGAATAAAAGTATATATAATTATAGTCTTATGAAATTAATGTGACATTATTTGATAGGACAATATCCTAATAAATAAATATAGAGTATGGCCTCGAACTTGAATAATTTTCATTTTTTAAATAACAGTAAAGATAATTATATTATTAATAAATTTAAGTGATAATTTTCGGAAAAGTAGGCAAACTTTGATGTAAACATTCAAATTTTATTAAATTTTTCACAAAATAAGCAATTTTTATGAAATTAAAGTGACATTTTTACCGAAAATTATGAAATGGTATTCTCTTAATTTCGTAGTGGGTATTTGTTTGGTCAAAAGTGTAAAAATTAACCCTATATGGATTTAAAAGCTCTACAATCTTGTAGTCATAGTTGAAATTAATCTTTTTTGTCCGCAGGCAACTAAGTGTTAAAGATTTTTTAAATAACAGAAAAGATAATTATAGTATTAATAATCTTAAGTGATATTTTTCCAAAATGAGGCAAACTATGATGAAAACATTAAAATTTTGTTAAATTTTCATAAAATGTCCTGGAAATGAGTCGCTTTAAAAACAAACTCGAAATCTTATAACAAACTCTCTTTAATTTATTTTAAAAATTATTATATTATAAAAATAGCAGTCGACTATTATATTATAAAAATAGCAGTCGACATCTTCAAATTAGGCACTCTAAAAAATATTTTAAATTAATTTAATAAACGTTTTTGCATTTTTATCAAATTCGTGGCTCATTTTAGATTCCAGGCTAAAGTAGGTTAATGATATCCTATGAAGTCAGAATTCCATACACTTTTTTCCAAAATGGAAAATTTTCGGCCGCCATGCCACGGTTAACGTTTTTCAAAAATAAAAATTGTTTTCTTCCATTTGTAACTTGTATTAAAGCTGGGGGGTGTAATGAGTAAAAATCGTTGTTTTAAGCAACATCCTACTATATATATTCTGGATCAGCATGAAGAGCGATGTCGTTATAGCAGTCTATATGTTGAAATTAGGAGTGCCAATCGCGAAATCCCGGGATTTTTTCCCATGTTTTTAACATGCTTACTTTATTACTTTTTGTTTATATGACACACCCTGTTAAACAACAAAACCCAAAAAAAATAAAAAATAAATAACAAAAACATAAAATGTTTTTTCAACTTTCTAAAATTTAAAAATTTTAATTCTGCTTTTATCAAAGAACATAAAGACTAAAGAAGAACCAACGTAATCAACATCTGTTAAATTGTATATGCCAATTGGTTTTAAGAGAAACAGTTTTTTTTTTATTGGCTATTTTTTAGTGTAGATATAAACAAAATGTTGTGTTAATTAAACAAAACTTATGCAGAGAATACCTTAAACACCACAAATTAACTTTAAAATTTTAATTAAATTGCTTAAAAGTATTAAAATTAATTATTTAAAAGTACCACTGTTAACACATTTTTTTCGAAACTCTCTTACAACTAGTTCAGGTTTTTGGAAGAGAGCGTTGGATACGGGTTGCTTTTATAATATTTCACGAAAGTATTTAAATCTAACTTGAATCAATTTAATTGGTTGAAATAAAATTTATTAGCCTAATATTTAATATGCAATGAATTCCCTTTTAAAGAAAAATTGGAATCATTTATTAATTTTCCGAAATGACTTATTTTGAATTAATAAGTAGGGCAACCGAAAATAAGCCAGACCTTGTTTTTTTATTTGAAAGGATGTAACTATTTAGAATTGATACAATTTCTGATCATGACACGCCATAGCTAAACTGGACATTTTCCAAGCACAACTGGCAACCCAGACATTGGAATTTTTTTAAGTGAAGTAGTATTTTATTAAAAACTAGCTATTATTTATGTTTCGGAGGAAAACGGAATGAATTGTGAAATACTACTTTTGTCTTCTTGTATTTACAAAATTCATGGTCAGATTTTCAAACCTTATATATATTCGCTGAAATAATTTTCAGTGGAGAAATAAATTTTTTTATTTTCTTATGAACATAAAAGTAAAGTCAGCAAAAATGTTGTTGAATTTACAAATTCTTTTTGCTGATATTACTAATTTTCTGCAAGGATTTTTCCAGTAAAAATGTTGCTGACTTTACTGGCGCTGTTTTTTAGTGTATCAAAAATATAAATCTTTAGGCTTTAATATAGGTCATATCGAAAATGGTAAAATATTTAATTTTCCAAATAATTATTTGGCAACTCTGACAACGCTGGGAAATATTGCGACATTACTTTGAAAATCATGGTAATGTTGCAGAATGTGTGCCGATACACCCAAAACGAGTCACTTTTTGTGCGGATTTTGGTCCAGAGGCATAATTAGGCCATTTTTCTTCGAAAATGAGCAAGCAGTGGCCGTTACAGTCAATGGCGATCGTTATTGGTCCATGTTGAACGAATTTTTGTTCACAAAAATTGAAGAGGAGGAAATACAGCTGCACACAATCGATAATGTGCTTAAAAATTGGACCGATCGTGTTGGCTACTGCATGGCCAGCCGAGGCAGCCATTTGAATGAAATTATTTTCCATTATTAACCGGAAGGATTGTACTTTCAAATAAAAAAAGAAAGTTGAGAAAATATTCAGTAGTTTTTTTTTTATAGCATTTTCAAAAAGTTATTTGGCAGACCCTTTAGTTAATATATTGAAATATTTTACAATTTTTAACCACTTTATAATCTTTACCTGGTCCAATAGTTTTGTGGTGGGAAATTTTATAAAAATTGGATTACTTAACCCTTGGTTATCTGCGTACAAAGCCTATCATATATGAAAACAAAATTAAAATTTATTTTAAAAAAAAAAAATTGTAAAACATCATCTCTAATTTCAGACATAATTATGATCAAATGAAAACATGTTTTGAGTGCAAAAACATAAAATTCTAAGATACAAGCAATTTTGAAAAAATTTCCAGAATAGAGGAAAAATGCACCATTTTTAGACAAAATCAACTTGCAATATCTCTAAAACCGTTAGTCCTATTTAAAAAATTTCAAAATATTCGTATTAAGCTTGAAAAAATTAATAAAAGATAATGCGAATGTAAAAAAGAAACAATTAAAAAAAAATTTCAAACATCGAGAATTTTGCAAGCGGGCCTCCACGGGTTAAAGCTATTGATTTTTCTCAAATTTGCTCCAAATAACTTTTAGATCTAATACTACAATTATCTGAACAATACATTAATATTTTTAAAAAAAAGTTTTTCATAATGCAAAAAAATGCCGCTCTGTTGTATTTGTTTATTTCTGCGTTGGTCTGAAAACAAAAATTTTACTAAGGCCTAGTTTTTGGGATGTCAGTTAAACTTCGTTTTGCAAGACCGACAACGAATTTTGTTCACAATTTCCAATTTTATTACCAAACATTGGCCGGAACTTTTTCTAGTTCAGAATTTCGGTCTTTACTAAAATAAATCAAAATAAATAAAATTCCAATAGCAGTATTCCAGTTATAAACTGAGTTAAACTAAGATTAAATATAATCTACATCCTGAAAACTCGGCATAAATCATTCTTTTAAGTTTCTGTTATTAAATGCCAAGCTCGTCTTCAGTAATTTTTTCTTCTTTACACTGGCAATTATTATATAGAGTATTGTTATAAAATGCTCCAAAAAAAAATAGCAGAAACTACAAAATAATTAAAGTTGAATACAAGTTTGTTTTTCAGATGTTTGCAATTTTATAGTTTATAATGCTTTTCTGTTCCAAAGCAAACAAAATTTTAAAAAGTCGTACTTACTAGAAAGCAAAAATCTAGGAAAAACAAAAAAACCTAAATACTTTTAATAAAAAACAAACTAGGAAAGACTGGGATGGCATCGCATCTAGGGCATATTTGCAACCCATGCAATCAAAATAAAAAGTATGTGAGATGACAGCAAAACCTTTTTTAGTTTTGGCTTCAAATATTTTGATTGTTGACTTTAAAGTTTTTATTTAGAAAATAGTAAATCTAAAATTCTTCAAAAAACTCTCTTAACCCTCTAACGGGTAAGGCTGCCTTAGGGCAGTCTTCATTAAATTTACCACAAATGAGTCAAATGAGTGGAAGCGAGAAAGCTTCAAAATTAAAATTTCGTAAAATTTCAAAAAATAATTATTTTTGATAAAACATAGTTTTCAAAAATCTAAAAAACCAGTTTAAGTTGACTAAAAAATAGTTACACTAAAATTTAAGTAAGATTGAAGCTTTATCTTTAATAATAAGTCCTTACTTTGGTCCAAGGATTTTATCAGGATTCCTCTAAAGGACATCATCTTAACTTATAAACTAACAGACGGATTTTTATGAAACTTGGCAGAAGGAAGACATTAAGTATTAATAGCAAAGAGTTGAAGTTAGAACTTACTTTTCCAAAAAGCGAAAATCGCGATATCTTCTTAAATAGGAGCGGAAAAAAAATAGTTTTTGGAGTGTGGTTATATATTGGTAAGAGAAATAATTTTTGTTCCAAACTTCGGTTTTATATGCTTTAGTTTTCAAAATGTACCTAAAATATTTTGGCTCATATCGCCAAATTAGGCAACGATAAAATATTTTGTTGAAGAACTTATTATTTGCTTTTCGAGTGGAGCACATGGTATGAATTTCGTTGCAAAACATCGTTTGCCAGTTAGAGGGTTAAAACTTTAATACGTAAATTTACTAACTTTAAACAACCAGCAAAAAATAACTAACTTGGTGTGCAGTAACAACATTTATATGTTTCCAAAAAAAGAAAGCGCCTAACCGCCTTGCAAACAATAAAGCAATTTGGAAAGGCATATTTTTGTAATTCCCGAAATTCCTTCTTTGAAGTAGTGAATAATGCATATATTGAAGCAGTTAAGACTGCATACAATGAAGCAGCAATGTTGTCATACAATAAAGCACTTTTTATTGCCTACGAAGGCATGAATTTATTGCTTCTTAGAGCACATGAAAGAAGCGCTTTTCACCTGCTTAAAAGAGACATACCAAGTGGGACATCAAGAACAAAAATCATACATTCTGTATTTGCTTTGGCAGCGCTGGGTAATTAAATAATGCCTTCCCGGACCGCATCTGGGTAAGCACTGTTTTTGCTGGATAACTAATTAACCTAAAAGATGAACCATTTTTTTACAGTTTTTTTGAAAGTTCCGAATGCGCCCTATTTCACCCTACACCAGAAAACTGAATATTAAGCAAAAACTGCTACAAAATCGTTACAATAGTAAAAATGCCCCATAATTTCATAAATTGTACAAAACTGATTTTTTAGCAAAAAAAAAATCAACGAAATAAATTACTTTTTAAGTCTCGTACTCTAGACCAGTCAATGAAGAAGCAATTTAACTAGAAATGTTGATGATTATAAGAAATATGAACTATAATAACCTCAAAAAATAAATACAATACAAATGTACAATTAAAACCAGAAAGAACAAATAATAAAACATTACAATGCGAAAAACATGACTGATGAATAAAAAGATTTTAATCTTTCCTAGAACAAATTCAAATCTTCAAAAGAGCAAAAAAAAAAAAAAAAACAATGTAACGATTAATCTAACATTTAAATAATTTGGATAAAACAAATCTGAATTAATCAGAAAATGTATCAAGGAAATTGAACTAATTTTGAATATGGAAATTAAACTATTGGAACTACACTCAGGAAAAAACTTATGGAAAACTTCATATATATGATGAAAAACTTTATTGATTTTCGTAAAATTTAACACTTCATAAATAGGATGAAACTGTTTCATAAGAGGTCAAATTGATGATCTTATATTTATTAACAATTAATGTTTTTTATTTGTAAAAGTAACATTTATGATCTCAAATCTGAGAATTCAAAATTAAATGGTTCATAAATGATATTATATAATTCGTAAATAGGATGAAACAGTTTCATAAATTGCCTACGAAATGTTTATATGTAGTCGTATATAGCTTGATATAATTATATATAATTTCATATGAGGCCATATGTACCGATATTTATTTACGTCTCATATTTATTTTTACGAAAAATATTAATACAGCGCTATATCTCATCATATATACTTGATATAGCTAAATATGAGGCCATATACACTTCATTGTATAAATATATATAATTATATATGATACAATAAAACCACACAAATTCTATCACTTTTATATATAATATATGGCATCACATATAATTCTAAATAAATATATGTATTAAAATTCAAAAGAAAAATTCTATCACTTTTATATATAATTATAGATAAATAAAGACTAACAAAAAAAATTCTATCACTTTTGTACATAATTATCAGAAAAGACAAAAAAGAAAAACTCAATGCATTTAAAGCAAAAAACTAAGAAAAGCTACAGTTAAAAACAAAAGTTCAAAGGTAATATAGTCTGTAATATAAAGGGTCCGCCAATTAATTTTTTTTTTTTTTTGAAAATGCTATAAAAAAATATAAAAAATATTTTCTCAAATTTCTTTTTTTATTTGAAAGTACAATCCTTCCGGTTAATAATGGAAAATAATTTCATTAAAATGGCTGCCTCGGCTGGCCATGCAGTTGCCTACACGATCGGTCCAATTTTTAAGCACATTATCGATTGTGTGCAGCTGTATTTCCTCCTCTTCAATTTTTGTGAACAAAAATTCGTTCAACATGGCCCGATAACGATCGCCATTGACTGTAACGGTCACTCCTTGCTCATTTTCGAAGAAAAATGGCCCAATTATGCCTCTGGACCAAAATCCGCACCAAACAGTGACTCGCTTTGGGTGTATCGGCACACATTCTGCAACATTACCATGATTTTCAAAGTAATGTCGCAACATTTCCCAGCGTTGTTCAAGCGTATACACAACAATATTCGTTCAGCGAAAGGATAAAACTAATTATCTGTCAAATCAGACATGAGCTAAGTGTTACCATTCACGAAATAAGTACTAGTTGAAAAAAAACGTTAGATGGCGGACCCTTTATTATGTGTTAAAAAAAAGAACTTTAAGTCAGAAAATTTAAAAAAAGCAATGAAAAGCATAAAGCTTTTTTAGTGCTCAAAATTAAAAAATCCAAATAAAGCAAAAGTAAAAAAGCTAATTTATCTTCTTTGATAATTATATATAAACATTTATTTATTAAGATGTTTATTATAATTAAAATTACAATAAATTTTAAAGCTAAAGCACTAGCAACTAAGGCTATCTAAAACACAATGAAAAGTGCTTAATAAAAGGCTATTTTAATGTTCAAAATCGAAAAATCCAAATAAAGCGTTAAAATCCAATACGTTAAGGGGGGATATGACATTCGCGGCAGAGAAAACAGACCTTTTTTTAAAAATTCATAACTCAGTCAAAAACAAACATTTTTCCAAAATTTTTATTTTTATTATTGTAGAGAATTGAACAAATTACAAGAAAAAAATTCAAAAAAATATATTTTTCACTCCAACATGGTTTTATAGAGCTCCAAACTGGCGGCAGAGAAAAAAACGGTGCCTCGTGGTTGCAGCGCTGGGAGTCGCAAAAATTGTCCGATCTGGAAAAAAATTACTTTTTTAAATCTTAACAAAATTGTTTATCGTATGACATGAGCTTTTTTTTAAATTTTTTTCAATTTTTGGAAAAATGTTTGTTTTTTGACTGAGTTATGAATTTAAAAAAAAATGTCTGTTTTCTCTGCCGCGAATGTCATGTCCCCCCTTAAAAGTTAGAAAGTTTATTTGCTTCTTTGATAATTGTATATAAACATATATGGTAGAAACAAGAACAAAATACAATCACTTTTACATACAATTGTAAATAGCATCACATATTAATCAAATTGCAATTCCGTCTAATTTTCCAATCCATTGATGTATTTTCATTGTTATTGGGAATGTAAAGCAAAGTAGTAGTGCGGATTTCCAAAGAATTTTATGGAGTTATATCAAATTATATATATTTTGATCAAATAAGATAGACCCATCTTCCGGATCAAATTATATCAGATTAGATCCCATGGGATCTCATGAGATAAGGTTAGTTATGCCATTTTTGGAGCAGCTATGATATGATGTGATAATGAATTATATATATGACTATATATGATTATATATATTTACATATATCGGAACTTTTTTCGTCGTGTTATTATGAAAGTTTTATGAAACGTTTCATGAATATTATGAAATATTTCATAAAAGTTTCATATTATAATATTCTATTATTTAATTGGTGTTTCAGAATTTCAAATAATTTCTGGTTGTTTTTGAGTTTTAAAAAATCTAAAGGCATTAATTGACTTGAGTGTTGTATATAACGCTGTATATAATTGGATTAATTGACTTGAGTGTTGGTATGAGATGTAAATAAATTTGTTTTTATTTATGTAATTGTATTTCATAAAACCACCTAACTTAAGTCACTTAAGGCAATTATGTTTCAGTCTATAATTGCAAATTATATTTTCTAAATTTCAATATAAAGCTATTTTTAGTCAGCCAAAGTTGAAAATTTGAAAATATTGAGTCCTAGATGGTTAAAGATACATATGTATGTATATTAAGTTAGGTTGTCCGATTTTTAAAATTATCTGGAAAAATATTTTGGTTTTTGACTATGTATCAAAAAATGTTAAATGGCAACACTGACATAATTTTATAAGTGTACACTGTACAGTGAGAGAATTATTTTCCAATCAGTAATGACTTTCTTCATTTTTGAGTGTATTTTTTTATTGTTTTGGCGTATCTATTTTGATATGTGATAAATACATTGAGATCTATAAATTGAAGTACACTCAAAAAAAGTCTGTAAAGTCAGCAACATTTTTGCTGGGAGGATCCTTGCAGAAAAATTGTTAATATCAGCAAACAAAATTAGTTAATTCAGAAAAATGTTGGTGCATTTCGCAAATTTTTTGTGTGCGATAATTGGAGCCATATTTATAATTCAATTCCAGATATAATTATATATAACATTGAATGAAGTAAGATATAATTATGTAAGATTCCATATATGACACAAGATTAATAATTTAGTTAGAGTCATAATTATATATGGGCCAACATCATTAATATTTTTAATGCATATAAAACATAATTATAAATTGTTATTGTATATATAACACCATACATCATTATATATGCGCAGATGTCTAAATTATTTTTCTTTTAAATTTTATTAAAAAAAATATATGTCGTGGGAGTTAAAAAAAATAAATAAATCTTATTTAATCTCAAAATATCTCATTGGATCCACCAAAATTACTTATCTTTTTGGTATCTAATTAGATCCACGTAGAGCTAAATGAATCCCTTGCAATATTATGGGACCCATCAGGATCTTAAATTAGATATTTTTGTATCCCCCAATTTTGAGATCAGTTATGATCTTATTTAATACATTTGAAGGATCTAATCGGATATTGCTGGATACCCTAATTTTGAGATAAACTTGAATAAGAATATATATCGACCTATATCAAATAAGATCTGATTTTTTTTAATGTGTACATGGGTAGTCAGAGGGTTAATAAAGGTCGCATCAAAAAGGGAAAACATTTATTTTTTTTAAATAATTATTTTGCAACTCTGGATAACAATTTCCTTCAATTTTTTATTTACGATTGCAGTCAAGATGTTTCATTATTTAAAGACTTTAAAACTACCATATTATAATTATTCAATAAAAGTAAAGCCGTTTAAAAGTACTAGGTTGAAAATGGAATGGTTGGTCCATAATTTGTTAAATATTTCATTAATACAAATCAATAAAACTGTTAATGAATATGAAAATCGATCGAAAATTGATTAGTGCTTTTATAAATATGACTAAAAGTTTTCCAGGAGTGTATTTCAATAACTAAAAATAGTTAAAATTGAATCAAATCTTAAATATTTTTTTTAAAAATCATCTAAATTAACTTTTTTTTTATCCTAAAAATTTATTCAAATATTTTCTAATAAAAACATTTTTTTTATTCAAATTCTATCCAATTTAAAATACATAATGTAAATTAATGCAAATTTGCAAGACAATGATTATAAATGAAATTCACATTTGACTTTGATTAAACCATATTAATACATACGTTCACAAATGTATGTCTCTAAACTAATGCTTCCCAAATGCGGGTCCGCGGACAACCAGGGGTCCGTAAGAGTATTCAAGGTATGCAAGTAATTTTTTGCAATTTTCTTAATAATTAAAATTATTTGCAAACATTTTACTGAATTTTTTGGACTCCATTCGTTACATAAATTTATTCTCACCTAAAATAGCGTCTAGCTTAAATTAAGTAGGTGCTTTTAATAATTGCGCAAGCCCTGCTAGCAAACAAGCTCAAAAAATTGAGAATAAGGAAAAAAAAAATTTTGAATAAAAAAATTTTATGAAAGTAGTTTAAAAAATATAAACATTTTTATGACACTTATGATGATTCTTTCCACACTAAAAAAACGCCTGTAAAGTAAGCTATATTTTTGCTGGGACGATCCTTGCAGAAAAATTGTTAACATCAGCGAAAAAAAAATTTTTAAATCAAGCAAAAATTTTGCTGAATTTAGCAAATTTTTTGCTAATATTAACAATTTTTCTGCAAGGATCCTCTCAGCAAAAATGTTGCTGGCGTTCTAGACTTTTTTGAGTCTTATGCAGTAAGACTCGTTTAGGACGCATTCGGTTTAGATTGTGAAAAAATGAGAACGTCCTGGCGTGTTTGTAACAATTTCAATGTAACGTTTGTTAATACAAACTTGCTTAAGAAAACCCCTCGGTTAAGATGAACTGTTTTTGACAGGCCCACAAAAACATTTTCATATACTTTTGCATTTTTAATACCCGGTTTAAAATCAACATATATGCATTAATTTATGAACCTGCATGCATGCTCTTATATGAAGTCATTCGATGCTCATATGCGAGCATTACCTCAATTTTCATTAATGTAAACATAAGACCATGTATGGAAATGTATGGACATGTATGATTATATAGGTAAATATTACCTCAAATTTCGTTAATGCTTACACATGAACATAAGAGTGTCCCTTAAGGTGTTCTACAAGTTTAAATATTAGAAATGTTGAGACGCTACCCTCTAGTTTCTTTGTATTTGTCTTGAAAAAAACTCATGTGAAAGTTTACGCCCCTACGACCACGCCTTCCCTACCCGATAGGGCCTTAAAAATCGAAACATGCGTTTATAAGGGAAAAAGTGATATTTTTTTAAGTTTTTGCTGTTTCTTTGCATTATTGCAATAGTGTTTACTCTAGATGATAAATTAATCCAGATTAAGATAAAATTATGTATTCAAAAAGGTATAAAAATCCAAAATCGGTTAAGAACTACCTCAGTAATAAATAATGCCCCAGACCACTAATGTGCCAAATACCACTTCAGCAAGAAATTCGAGCTCAAATTTTAAACGTTTTTAAAATTGATTACTGAAACATCATTTTTATATTTAATACACTCATAATTGTGAGACATAAAAGAAGTTTTTTGTTTTGGATGGCGTTAACGTGTCCTACGGTGATGTCAAAAACGAACAAAATTCTTGGGGTGTTTTCCAAATCTCCAATTTCAAATTTTAAAAAAATTTCTTCAACACAATCGAAAAAATTTAGATTTTTGTTGCTTAAACTTGTTTAAAACATCTAAGAGATTAAAAATAAAAAATTTTAAAAATATCCCCCCGTTAACTTGGGTAGGGCAACGATTTAAATTTTACGGATTTCGAGGAAATTGTGGTTTTAAGTAATAAAAAGGCATATTTGTTGCCATAAAATATTTTAAAATATTTTTTGCAGTTTTGTTTTATAAGCATTACTCAAAGTTAAAAATAAAAATATTTCGAACATTATGTACCCATGTGGACCTGCGACCCCAAGTGACCCCAAACTTATTTATTTCAATTTTCAAAAAACGCTAAAGATTTTCTTACTACTTTTTGATTTTAAGAAACGTGATGTAAAAGATAATTACAGAATACTTTTAGATTATGTGCCAAAAATTTTGGACTTATTGAACAACGTTAACCCGTACCGTGACGCATTCAGATCCAAGGAGATACTGTGCGTTTTTATATATATTTGAACAAAAAGTATTTGAATTCTCTTTTTACAAACCTGACTAAAACCGTTCGATAAATCCATAAAAATATATTCTGTACAAAATTAACCCTAAGATGACTTGAATATAACACATGTTTATTTTGAGCTTCAACGACCACGCTTTCCCTAAGCGACGGGGCCTTAAAGAGCGAAATATGCGTTGTTCCATGATCGTACTGGGCCAATTTAGTTATTTGTCATGATGATCTTGATTTTGTAGAAAACGAGTTTAAAGTTTTCAATTTACTCCCACCTTGAAGAAAAAATAAAGATATAATTTCTCTCAAGAGGTGAGATATCAATACGATTTTTTACACAATATGATACGTGATATAACGAATAATTCTGCGTCATTAACTCAAAAATTATGTTTTTTAAGTAGTTACGTTCTTGCAGCAAATAAGCGATATGATTCCTCATATAAACGTATATGAATCACTTATGAACACATATGAATCATGTATCACAACCTAAAATATCTAATAAAAGATTTGATTTGAATTTAATTTGTTTCTAAACAAAGATTTAATTGAATCAATAAATATTTTTATTGACTTTTAAATATATAAATAGATATTTTATTTTAGACACAATTATCATGTTATTTTTTCATACAGAGCATGCATAAATACAAAATTTTAAGTATAAAATACCATACATTTGAAGTTAACAAACCAAACAAACACACACACACACAAACAGACTCAGTATTGCGAAAAACACACATACCAACGTATAGATCACACGCTTTTTTTGTGAGTATCATATTTTTTTTTTTGTAGAAGTTATTGATAACTTTTTTTCCTTCTCAATTTTAATAAAAGGTTTAATTGATAGTATCATTGCCGTGATAGGAGCAAAATCAATTAAAATATTAATTGATTCAATAAGTTTTTTAATTGAAACCCGTTTTTAGTTTTTTCTGTGATATGGATGCACGTGGACATGTATAAAGCATGTGTGCTCATGTATTGATCCATATATGTAGATTTTTAAGAGGGTCCGAAAATTTTTCAATTTTTCGTAAAAATTCTTTGAATTTTAACAAGTTTAAATATTATTTATGAAACCTAATGAAAGACATTCACAATAAAAATGTTTATACAATTTTTTAATAATTTGTGGACAGTAAAAAAATTGTAAAGCAATTTTACTCCAGTAAATACGAAGCTCAATTATAACGAAATTGTTTTTCTAAAAGTTCATCTTAATCGGGTTTTACTGTATTTGGCTTTAATAATGTTTTTTTTTTATTTTTAAAATAAACTTACAATTTTAGTTTGTTTCGTTACTTTTGCATTTTTTTTAATATATTTATGAAAAAACAAAAAAGTTTTGGGGGTTCACAAAACCAGTAAAAGTGCCTCAAGGGGTCCGTAATGCAAAAGTTGTTGGGAACCGCTGCTGTAAACGAATAGCAATATAATCTATAGAGGAACTGGAAAAAAATAAACGTCAAAAGCATCGGAAAAAAGTCTTCCTAAATTAAACAATTGCAATACTACACAGAGTCGCGCACTTGCTGATCTTTCCTTAGCCAAAGAGATTTATAAAGATTTTTGTATTTCGCTGGCAAATAAAGACTTTCACTATATATTTCGTATTTGCAACAATAATCATTATCGACATCATCAATTGGTTTTGTTTGAGCAGTGTGTGGTTGGAAATATTTTGTTGTTACTTTTTTTTTCGCATAATTTCAAACTCTTATTATTTTCATTTTCATTACAATAATGATTTTTTATTTTTTATTGCCAGGGCAACCAAAAACGATATACTGTATCACGTGTTTGACTGTGTGTCGCGTTTTTCATTTCATAGAAATCAATGAAATTTCTTCATCATATGTATGAAGAGTTTTATTACATTAATGAAACAGTTTATGACAAGCTATGAAACTTCTTCCTATTTATGAAATGTCATCTTGTCATCAATTTGAATTTTTATGAAAAAGCTTCATAATATTTATGAAGTGTTACACTGGACGAAAATCAATGAAATTTTTCATCATAATTATGAAGTTTTTCATAGATATGATGAAACTTTTGCTTTGAGTGAACTTTCCGTTTTTTATTTAATTTTTCGTTCTCGAACTTTTTTTTTATAAATATTCTGGGGTTTGCATTAATGATTTTTAAAATTCGAACCTTTTTGGCAAATTTGAATTTTCAGTTTTAAGACTACCGATTACGGTATAATATAGTGTTTTATCTCCATTTTTGTTAGCAATTGAAATAAAGTTAGTTCAACTGTACTGAAAAATAATCTTTAAAATACGGATTTTTAAAGAAAAATGTGTGTTCAAGAGCTTCTTTTTATTTTCAGAGCGTATTCTCCGTTTATATGGCATTTTTCATGGGACTAAAATCGATTTTTTAGAGCATATTTCTGGTTGCCCTAATTACTACAGAGTGCATTTTGCAACTGTTCGCTGTTTCTTGATCAGTAGACCAAAGAGGAAAAACAAATGAATAAAACAATGTAATGATGCACCAAATACCTGGTAGTCATTGCTAAGATTTTCTTCGTTTTTTCAATGCTTCGTTGCTCAAAGAATGTTATTTATTATTTAATGTAATTGATATTCGTAATATGGTTACAACTAATACACTGCGTTGCATAGCTATAATTTCAAAGAATATTTGCTATTTTTTTCTATTATTATAAATATTTTTTCAAAACTTTTAACCGTTTTTAAGAGTGTCATAACTAATCTCTTATTGTGTGAAATTTAAGAGATTACTTAATTGATTTAAGAGAAAAATTGTGTAATAACATGTTGTTAGTGTTTTCATGGGGCCTATTAGGCCAGATCGCCTGGGCAGCGACAGGCGAGGCTGTTTATATCTCCCTCTGGGGAGAGCTCGCTGAAACTCTTGTCTATGACGAGGGGCGAACTAAGGACCGTGACGGGTTACCTCACGGGACACTGTGGCCTAAGGTATCAATTGTACAAGATGGGACGATCCTCTATATTATTTATCATTTAGTTGACGGATACGTGCAAGTTTTGTGAATTGGAACCCGAGACCTCAGAGCATGTTCTCTGCAAATGGCCGAGGCTCTCCGCATAGTGCCACTCTAGTCTAATCTAATCTAAGGTTGAAATTTAAAAAAACATATTTAGGCTAGAGGCAAAGTACTTGCCTGATAAACGGAAGATCGATGGTTCGAGGCATAACATTTTTTTATTAATAAAATAAATTTTGTTGAATCTATGTGAATCTATTTATAGAATATTATAGCCCATTAAAATAAAATATTCAATGGTTACAATACAAATTCGAAATGTGTAAATAAATGTTGGTTGTTATTATAGTATCAAAATTTAATAATAGTAATAGTACGTGGAACCACAAAAATTTAGTTGGCAAAAAATTTGGTTGCAACTACAGAACTGATTTCTGTGTGTACCCCGCCACAAAACTGCTCGACTTGAATTCACTAAAAGGAATTTAGAAACCAACTGGAAAAAGGTTAATCAACAATGGCTGTTGTTGGTAGGACTGTTTAAACATAAATTTCTAATCAGTTGAAGTGTTCTAAATTTTGCATGGAATTTCGTGAATATAAATTTTATTTTAACAAATGTCTTAATCTCAATTAATGTTTTTAAATTCCAAATGAAAATTCTTAACTTAAAATTAGTTTTTTAATAAAAATTAATATCAATTGATATTTTCGAAATTTCAATTTACAATTCTGAGCTTTAATTGGTATATTTTGAATTATAGTTGCAAAAATGTTGGCTGTTAAAAATCACAAATTTAAATTAAGTGTTCATCATTGGCTGCAGTCTTTATTGTGCGCTACCAAAGACAATTTTTCATTTCATAGAAATCAATGAAATTTCTTCATCATATGTATGAAGAGTTTTATTACATTAATGAAACAGTTTATGACAAGCTATGAAACTTCTTCATATTTATGAAATGTCATCTTGTCATCAATTTGAATTTTTATGAAAAAGCTTCATAATATTTATGAAGTGTTACACTGGACGAAAATCAATGAAATTTTTCATCATAATTATGAAGTTTTTCATAGATATGATGAAACTTTTGCTTTGAGTGAACTTTCCGTTTTTTATTTAATTTTTCGTTCTCGAACTTTTTTTTTATAAATATTCTGGGGTTTGCATTAATGATTTTTAAAATTCGAACCTTTTTGGCAAATTTGAATTTTCAGTTTTAAGACTACCGATTACGGTATAATATAGTGTTTTATCTCCATTTTTGTTAGCAATTGAAATAAAGTTAGTTCAACTGTACTGAAAAATAATCTTTAAAATACGGATTTTTAAAGAAAAATGTGTGTTCAAGAGCTTCTTTTTATTTTCAGAGCGTATTCTCCGTTTATATGGCATTTTTCATGGGACTAAAATCGATTTTTTAGAGCATATTTCTGGTTGCCCTAATTACTACAGAGTGCATTTTGCAACTGTTCGCTGTTTCTTGATCAGTAGACCAAAGAGGAAAAACAAATGAATAAAACAATGTAATGATGCACCAAATACCTGGTAGTCATTGCTAAGATTTTCTTCGTTTTTTCAATGCTTCGTTGCTCAAAGAATGTTATTTATTATTTAATGTAATTGATATTCGTAATATGGTTACAACTAATACACTGCGTTGCATAGCTATAATTTCAAAGAATATTTGCTATTTTTTTCTATTATTATAAATATTTTTTCAAAACTTTTAACCGTTTTTAAGAGTGTCATAACTAATCTCTTATTGTGTGAAATTTAAGAGATTACTTAATTGATTTAAGAGAAAAATTGTGTAATAACATGTTGTTAGTGTTTTCATGGGGCCTATTAGGCCAGATCGCCTGGGCAGCGACAGGCGAGGCTGTTTATATCTCCCTCTGGGGAGAGCTCGCTGAAACTCTTGTCTATGACGAGGGGCGAACTAAGGACCGTGACGGGTTACCTCACGGGACACTGTGGCCTAAGGTATCAATTGTACAAGATGGGACGATCCTCTATATTATTTATCATTTAGTTGACGGATACGTGCAAGTTTTGTGAATTGGAACCCGAGACCTCAGAGCATGTTCTCTGCAAATGGCCGAGGCTCTCCGCATAGTGCCACTCTAGTCTAATCTAATCTAAGGTTGAAATTTAAAAAAACATATTTAGGCTAGAGGCAAAGTACTTGCCTGATAAACGGAAGATCGATGGTTCGAGGCATAACATTTTTTTTATTAATAAAATAAATTTTGTTGAATCTATGTGAATCTATTTATAGAATATTATAGCCCATTAAAATAAAATATTCAATGGTTACAATACAAATTCGAAATGTGTAAATAAATGTTGGTTGTTATTATAGTATCAAAATTTAATAATAGTAATAGTACGTGGAACCACAAAAATTTAGTTGGCAAAAAATTTGGTTGCAACTACAGAACTGATTTCTGTGTGTACCCCGCCACAAAACTGCTCGACTTGAATTCACTAAAAGGAATTTAGAAACCAACTGGAAAAAGGTTAATCAACAATGGCTGTTGTTGGTAGGACTGTTTAAACATAAATTTCTTTTAACGGTTATTTTTTCTGATGAGAAAAAGTTCAATCTTGATGTTTCAGATGGTTTTAACGGCTATTGAAGAAAATTACGTAAGGAACCACGATATTTCTTAAAAATAAATTTCGGAGGATGTTTTGGGGCGCTTTTTGTTTCGACGGTATTTCTAAGCACAAGAATGAATTCTTCTGAGTAATTGAGAAAGTAATTTTCTGAGTAATTTTCAATAAATGGCACCAAGAGAAATTGGTGCCATTTATCGAAAATAGCAAACGAAGAAGAATTTGTTTTCCAACAATATAATGCCTGAGTACATGTTAGTCGTCAGACGATAAAATGGCTATAAACAAAATATTTTAGAGTATTGGAATGGCTCGCATATTATCAGGATCAAATTGATATTATTTGGTTAGTATTACCCTGTCGAGTTTAAGCAGAAACCCATCAATATAAAAGCGTTTGTCGTCTATAACGGAAGAAATTCGAATAAATCTGGTACGTCTAATCGAATTTTCGAATTCATTCAAAAAAAAGTTTTAAAATATTTTTCTAAAATGAAAATTATTCAAGTTCGAGGCCAAACTCTATATTTCTTTATTAGGATATTGTCCTAACAAATAATCTCTAGAGTTTTTGTTTTCAAATTTATTAATTGACCATTTTCAGGAATGTGTTGATAGAACTAATTCAACAATTTTCTAGGTTCCCATCATCAGAATACGTTTTGAAAGAAATGACAATCAAATGCAAACATCAAACATTCATATAACCTAGTTTTCCCAATAAATGAGAACATTGATCAAAAAATAAATTGAAAACTTTTTCAAACTAATTGTTCTTAAATTGTATAGTATTTATAGCTATGAAATACTATTTGATTTTGTTGTTTCTTTTTAAATGGTAAAATTAAAAGAAATGAATTGTTTTGATGTTATATATTAATAATATTAAATTGCTTTTACTCTTATGCAGGTTAAAAAAACTCTTCTACTTTTTTTAACTTATGAAATGTAGTGAAATTAATGTGTAATTATAGTTTTGCAACGCAGTGTATCTTTAAAATAGTTTTAATTGAAATAATTATATCTTTTCGGCAAAAGCTTAAGGTATAAGAGGGAAAGTACCACTTCCGATTTGAAAAAGAAAGGAAAATTAAAGGCAGTGGTCAGTAGTAATTACAAGTAAATACGAAGCATGTGATTAAAAAAACCAATTGGCACAGTGGGGATATAACATAAAAAAAGTAGACATATTATTATCCCACAATAAACTAGGTTTGGGGCTTAACCTAGTAATGAATGTAAAATTTCTGTCTGTGGTTAAAGTTAAACTCTGGTTATTTATATAAAAGTTACTCGCCCCAAGAATATTAAAGTAAAGTGAACACATTGTGGATCAGCTGTTACGGTTTCAAACCAGTAAAGACAGGCGCGGATCCAGTTTGGGGGGGGGGAAGGTTTTCAGAGTGCTTTTACAAAATTTATTTATTTATATTTTATTTATTATTTATTATATTTTTGTATTGAAAAAATTTATTTTGAGGGAGGAAAGGTCTAATTTTCCCTCCCCTGGATCCGCGCCTGATAAAGATTATTAAGTGGTTTAAAAACCCTAAAATAATTTAATAGTTTAACAATCGTAAATACAAAAAATAGCTGAAAATTGTTATCCAGAGTTGCCAAATAATTATTTCAAAATCTATTATTTCCCTTTTTCGATGGAACCTTGTCCAACAATTATTTAAAAATATAAAAATCCCAAAAGTTTTATATTTGTAATAGTTATATTGATGAGAAAATACGAAAGTTTATTTCTCTGTTAAAAAAAATTCATCGATTGTATAAAATTTTTAAAAATCCGACCGATTCGACATTGAATAGCTCAAATACCCATATAGAAAATATGCCAAAATTGTATCCTGGTTTAAATCAAAGAAAAAATAACGGGTAGTTTTTATAAATATAATACTGCGCTTATAAAAATTCTAATGTCAGGGTTGCCATTTTACAATTTTAAAAAATAGTCAAAACCCACGATATATTTTTCAAAAAATTAAGAAAATTGGATATTATAAATAAAAAAACTACATATAAAACTACATATACTCGTTTCTAGATTAAAATTTGTCCATAAAATTATACAAAATTTAAATTTTTTAAATATATTCTACTTTAGGATTCATATTCTGTGAAAGTTTGAACTTTGGTTGCAAATATTTCCATTAGAGGGCGCTTGTAGGCAAAATTCTACAAAAAATGCCTAACGAAACAATGTTCTACATAACTAAAAAGTTTGTTTAAAAATTGTTCCGCGGACCTGTGACATGGCGTTAATGAATCAAAGTACCCCAAATATGTGTCCGGAATTTAAACAAAATTTAAATAAATAAAATGTGTCAAATTTGGAAATTTTTTGGTAAAAATTAGTTAATCTACGAAAACAACAGAATTTTATTAAAATTTAATTGAAAATTTCTAAAAATTGTAGAATATTCAGAATTTTGGTACTATTGTAAATAAAAGTACCATAGTATTCCGCGATGGATTTCGCTGACACTTGTTTGGACATTGGAAAAATCTGCATAAAAATTAATAATATTTATTTAGTTTAAAATTTTTCTTGACGAGTACAAAAAATTCTCATTGAGTTTGTAATTACATGTCACAAATGTTTTCTGAAATTTTAAAAACGTCGTTTTCTGAAGATTTGGCAATATTTAAATACGGATATGGACTAGCCTACAGCAAATTATTTGTCAAAATTTGTTTATTTTGCCACATTTAATTTCTTTAATGAAATTAATAGTTATCCCGATAAAAAATTATTTAAACAAAGGAAAAAATAAATGTTTATAGAAAATGTATTTAATTAAACATTTTTTAATAAAAACAAGGTTACATCACTTTAAAATATATTTGAAATATAACAGACGAAAACATTAAATTCGGCTGTCCAGATTTATTAAGATGAAAAAAACTATTTTTTTAAAAAAATTTAAGAAAAAAAAAATCGGGAAAAAATTTTAAGAAAAATTTTCTTGTGTGGTAACCGATTCAATGTGATTATCGGTAAGGGTAACGCTATTTTTTTTATTTCGGTAACAATATTTTAGCGGTAAAGATATTTCATTTATTTCGGTAACGGTTTTTTAGCGTTAACGGTATTTTACTTATTTCGGTTACGGTATTTGAGCGGTAACGGCAATTTAGTTATATCGGTAAAGTTATTTTAGGAACAACGGTTTTTCAATTATTTCAGTAACGGTATTTTCAGGGGACCGTTATTTTAGTTATTTAGATAATGTCAATGTACACCGATATTTTTAGCCCCATTATGTCCGAATTTCAATGACTGGCTAGTTTATGATCACACTTTGGGCAAATATATCTATTTACAGCGATAATTTTTTCTGATCTTGTCACATTATTTCGGTAACGGTATTTTAGCGATAACGAAATTTTAGTTATTTCGTTAACAGTATTTTAAGGATATTGGTATTTTAGTTATATCGGTAACGGTATTTTACGGGCATTTCAATAACATACGGATAATGATAATCAGTTGAAAGGGCTCTGAATCGATAACGGTATTTTGGCGTTATTGCCTGACATCCTTGAAAAAATTTCGCGAAAACAAAAATGTTGGAAAAAATTTGCAGACAAAAATTTGGTTACAGTTTTCTTTTAATGGAAAATTAATTGTCAATACTTATTCAATAATATAATTAAACCCCGTACGGTTCCAAAAATCGGATCTACATAAAACTATTCCTTTTGTCTACAAAAGGTGTCTACACGTGAAAACGAATACTTTTATGTGGATTGGTTTTTTTGAATAGCAATTTGGATTAAAGTTTAATAGGTGACTAATATTTTTACTCATAACTTTATAATCCTTCATCCGATGTTGCTCATTTCAATACCAAACTGCTCAAAATATCAATAAATATTTTGACCGACAACTAGCAACCTCCCTTTTATATTGTCGGAGTATTTCGCGTTTCAACAGACATACGGACATGGATAAATCAACTTCGATATTCATGCTGGAATAAAATAAATAAAGTTTATGGCGACCCAGAATATTTTCATAGAGTTACAAACGAATGACAAACTAATATATACTTTCCCGCACAGTGGAAGGAATGAATTAATAAAATTTAGTTGGTTTATTGCTTAAAAGCTAATTTACATTAAAATCTTAAGGATTTTTAATGAGAAAATCTTTAAATTTCTAATAAAGCCCTTAGATTTTGAAGGTTTTAATGTGAAATAGTTTTCCGATTGTAATTATTTTCAATTATAAAAAAGTCCATATAATCTAAGAGTTTCCAGAAATCGGAAATATTTCTCTTTACGAGAATCCTCTAATTATGAGGGTTTTCAAAAACGAAACTTTTTTATTTGATAAATTTTTATACTTTAAGGCAGGGGTGCCCAAGGCCTATGCGCTTGGTGCTCAATTGTTTTTGTAAAAACACTTAGCTATAGGCTGTGTGTTTTAATACACATATAGAGCGCTCAGCACTAGCAATACGAAATACACAAACAACTTGGTCTTATTAGTTTTTTTGTCGTTCTTCACTGTATACACGCAAGCGCAAAGCAACAACACTTTCGTATGCTTTGCTGGTAAACATTGAAAATTTTTTTCTTTTTTCTTTGTATGTATTGGTTTTTACAACAAAAAATATTGAATAAAAATTAGTTTTTCTTTAAATGTATTGGTGTTTGCTCTTCCATAAGGAACTTTTGGGCACTCCTGCTTTAAGGTTTATTAAAAACTAGTTTTTTTATAATAAAATACTACTCAAATTTAATCAAATTTTCTCGGGGTCACAAACCTATTTCGCTAAACATTTCTTAAAGGAGCACATGTATTTTTTTAGAGTGTCACTCTAATGGTTAGGGGGTAAAATGTGTTTTTGAAAAAGTTTATTTCAAAGAAAATAAGGTGTAATGGTTAGCGCATGGGACTGTAACACAGGTGGTCCGATCGCCGATATCGACTACATGAATTTAGGAAAATAATATATATGAGTTTTCTATCCCTCATGCGTATTGCAGCGCCCACCTTTGGTGTTCCCATAGCTCTTAACAGCACCAAAGTAAAATAATGAATCTGGGCTATAAACCAAAAATTTTCAATAAGATCGCTAACTCTTTATCAGGTGGCGAGCAAATGCTGTTGTAAGACTTATCATCTAGCGCAATTACAGAATTGCCATGTTTGAAGCCCTTCATCTTTCAACACTTTTTATATCGCCTTTATCCCATTTCCAAAGAAAGCTACACATTAATAAATAGGAAGAACTTCCTGGGTTTTACTTCTCCTTAAAAAAAAATATATATAAGGCAAATTCAGTATCAAATGAAAGGTATTTGAAACGATTAGCTTGTGGTATACAAGACATGAACAATTATGCATTATTGTTTATGTTATTTATAGGAACCATGGTTGAAAAACACTACATTTGGATTATAATGGTAGGCAACCACGCCCACATTAATACCGATATAAAAGTTATTTTGGTGACTACAACCAATAAATTTGGTCTGTACAACCATGTTCAAATGTGATTGCTAAATATTTTGGGACTTGCTATTGAAGTTCCGTTATGTTAACCGAACATCATTGTGAAAACCAATATTAAGTTGTACCAAACGATTTCAGTTGTAGTAACCGAATTTTAGTTGGCAAGTGGGAAAATATTTTTTTTTGTGTGTACGATTACAATACTGGTATGTGTCTTTATTTCAAAATTTTACCCATTAGATTTTGTTATATCAACAAAATAACGTCATAAATCGGCGTTTCGGTATTTTAGAGTTATTTTAGAAATAGTTCAAGATAATGAAAATTATTCAAGTTCGAGGCCATACTCTATATTTCTTCATTAGGATCCCTATGGGGAATGAGGAGTCAATTGACCTAAAAGTGACTGGTTAAAGAAGGACTTATCGCAGGACTCGTATAATTTAATACTGAAGTGGGTTAAGCAGTGTCAATTGTCCTAAAATTACCAATGATGTGACTTGTAAAGGGAGGACATACCACTTAACCATAATGCTTATTAACAACTATTTTCAAATTTATTAATTGACGTTTTGAAAGAAGTGACAACCCCATGCAAACATCAAACATTCATATAACCTAGTTATCCCACTATATGAGAACTAATATATGAGCTCGAAGTTAATGATTCTCACCCATTGATCAAAAATAAATTAAAAACTTGTTCCTTATGGGCAAGCTCTACCTTTGGTAGATATACAATACACGCTTTTTGTTTGTATTCTCCTTTTAATTGTTGCACTTGTTTTTTTCTTTTATTTAAAAAAAAAAAAAAAAAAGATGTAAAGGGGAAGTAAACAAGACCGTACTTTGTCTTTTTTACAAGTCCAACGTATTTTCTTTATAAAGAATTTCCGATTTATAATCCTTAATAAGTTTTTATGCTACACAAATTTGAATGAATTTATTCACTTTTTAGCCACTGTTTTATTAATTCATATAAAACTGACCATAAATGAAGGTCGTTTGTTTAAAACAACTACTACTTTGAAAAATATATAAAACACAATTATCACGTGCACTCAAGTTTGACAATTTTTTTTTTTTTTATTTTTTCATTACATAAAAACTTAAAACATATATGTATTTAGTTTAAATGACAAGTAGAAAAAAAAACTACATGTTAACTTAACATATACTATATAAAGTAAAAATGTCACAGTTTAACACGATTTTTCCAAAAAAAAAAAAAAAAAGTTCTTATTTATTTACAAGAATAACTGGTCAAGTCTAAAAACAAACTTGTCATTTACAACAAAAAAAAATAAAGATAAAACTAAATGTGAAATACTATAGATGGCAATAGCTGTAAACAATAATTGAGGTGATTTTCTACTTATCAAATTAAGGTTGAATTTATTTTGTTTTGAATGGGAAACAAAATTGCCCCAGAAAAGTGATTTTAAATTTTAAACGGGAAAAAAAAATTGAGGGCAGCTACAAGCTTTTTAAAATTTCATGATAGGAAACTGTAACGGAACCATTAGAAGATTATACTCATAATTTCGGTTGGCAACGCTAACAAAACATACATACAAAGTCAGGTACAACATAAAGTTAAGAAGCTGCCGCAAAATAAAATGTTGGAGCTGTCGAAAAACATTTCTGCTAACGCCGGCATTTTCCTGTTTCTTTTGTGACGGATAACACTCGACGCCACATTGGTATTTTAAACTGACAGAGTTAATCTTTTACCTTTCAAGTTAAGGTAAAAGATTAACTCTGTCAGTTTAAAATACCAAGGTGGCGCCGATTGTGATCAAGGCAGCTTAAAAAGGAGGATTCACGTTAATCAAGTAGATTAAATTCAAAGTATTAACTACCTATACCCAATTGGTAAAGATATTAAAAATTTTTTAATGCCGTATAAAAATAACGCATTTTCAAACGTTTTGCTAGATTTTAAAGTTTAATATTTTGTTAAAAAAAATAACCGCTTAATCGTCTCAAAAAAAAAAATGGTTTCCAGAATATTCAAATATGCTAAATATTCAAAACCGGTTCGGTTTTTTAAAATAAAAAACGGGTTAAGCAGTTTTCGGTTACGGTTTTAATCACTCTAAAATCGACCCTACTACTTTCAGCAAAAATGTTTGATGATTTTAGCAGAATAATTTTTTTTTTTTTTACATTAATTAAAATTCAACTCAAACATAACAACAATTTTGTTAATTTAACAGTTTTATTTTTGCTGTTCTTACATTAAAAAAAGTTTTACAGTTATTACATGACAGTTGTTTGTCTAGCAATCAGTAGTATTTGTTTTTAACTGCAATTACATTTGTTTTTCTATGAACCCTATGGGGAATGGGACCGGTCCTGTGCCACATCGGTCCCTTCGTGCCAGAGACCGGTCCTCTGCTAAACTCTACCCTATGTAAACAACTGGCAACTTTAATATGGGCTTGTCATAGGAGGGGGTCATTTGTCCTGCTTTAAACCACATAGTGGCATGCCACAGGACTAACCGAAGATGGCCATAAAAATAAACGAAAACTAAACAGCTTCCAATGGGTAAAGTGGTATGTCCTCCCTTTACCAGTCACAGGATTGGTAATTTTGGGAGAGTTGACACTGCTTAACCCACTTCAGTATTAAATTATATCAGTTCTGTGATAAGTCCTTCTTTAACCAGTCACTTTTAGGTCAATTGACTCCTCATTCCAAATAGGGAAATAATACAAAACAACTATTATGACATTTCTTAATAAATGAGATTTTCAGATTTTAATTAAAATTTTTTATCACGAACGAAGTGTTTAACATACTTCAAAATATTTAGTCGTACACACAGTGAAAAGTTTTACCATTTCACAACTGATACTCAAAAAAGAAAAGTCTGTAAAGTCAGCAACATTTGTTAATTGAACAAAAATTTTGCTAAATTTCGCCAATTTTTTTTTTTTTTTGCTGATATTACAAATTTTTCTAGGTTCCCATCATCAGAACACGTTTTGAAAGTGGTAACAATCCCATGCCAAACATCAAACATTCATATAGACTAGTTTACTCACTACATGAGAACTAATATATGAGCTTGAAGTTAAAGATTATAACCATTGATCAAAATATAAATTGAAAGCTTGTTTGTTATGTGTAAGGTCCCCCTCTGGACCTATGGGCCTACTTCAAAATAGTTAGATGTACACAAAGTGCAAAGTTTTACCATTTCACAACTGATACTCAAAAAAAAAAGTCTGCTGACAAAAATTTTGATGAATTTAGACAATTTGTTGCTGATATTAGAAATTTTTCTGCAAGGATCCTCCCTGCAAAAACGTTGCTGACTTTATGGACTTTTTTTTTGAGTATACGACATAAATTCGTTTACTGCTGAGTATTGGTTTTCACCACAAAGTTCGGTTAATACAACTGAACATTATTTGCAACAACCAAAAATATTCAGAATCAAAATTTCAATATGGTTGTGCTAAACGAAATACACTTTTCGATTCGGTTGGCACTTTTTTTCTTACTTTTTTTTTTTTTGAGTGTACGACTTAAATTTATTTACTACTGAGTATTGGTTTTCACGACAAAGTTCGGTTAATACAACTCAATTTTATTTGCAACAACCAAAAATATTCAGAATCAAAATTTCAATATGGTTGTGCTAACCGAAATACACTTTTCAATTCGGTTGGCACTATTTTTCTGAGTGTAAGCATGTTCAAACATTATTAAAAAAAATCACTAATCCACTCACATTCTTTAAAGGATATTTTGTATTATCCTCATATTCTATAAATTTCAAAGCGGTTTCCTTTAAGGTGTTACTTTAAAATTCTAATACCCATATCAGAGAAGTTACAGAAAAAAAAAACTTAAATATCAAATTAAAATTCTATATTTGTAGTTATAAACATAATTCAATATTGGAATGACAAAATCATTGGGAAAAAAAATCTAAAAAACAACAACAAAATTCCAACTACATAAGGTAATTTGACATTCATGTGTAGTACTACTATCAGTTGAGGTACTAGCAGCCACATCAACTGTGAATAAACCGCCAACGAAATAAATGATGAAAACGTTTGTAAAGATTTTAAGTTAAGAATATCGTGAAAGGAATGTTTTAGAGAAGTTAATATACATTTTACTAAAAAAGGTAAAAACCGCAAAATGTTGTATAGCAAAAAAATATATAAAATAAAAATTGCAAAGAAAAAAACACAAACAAGTTCAAAACATTAAAGTTTTGAAAGAAACTAGAAAGAAAGAGAAACCCAGATTACAAATCATGGCCAAAGAATACCTGTTTTTTAGTATTCTAAATATATGTTTGCATAAAGAGGGTGATTTAATACTAAAATAGTAAGTCACAGAATTGAACATACATTTTTAATTTTGGAAATATTGATCTTAAGGCACATCCACAGGAGATGGAATTATTGTAGAATTTGAGATAAATTTGAAATCTCTAATACTATCGACACAAATTTATATCATAAAAGTACCATCTCTATTTGCCAAGATTTTAATTATTTTATATTTTAAACAGTAATTTGTTTTTTCATTTAGAGCTTAATTTTTAATTTGTTCCCGTGTGTAAGAGGCAATTTACACGAAGAAATTAATTGCAGGCAATTTTTGAATTCTCTTTTAAATCATGAACATTTACACGAGGAGTTTTTGCATGCAATTTTTTGACGTTTATTTTGCCAATCTTCTTTAATTGTTCATTCGTTGAAATTTAATTTATTCGTAATAATTTAAAATAAAAAATATATTGTAATAATAATATTAATATTGAATAAAGAATTGGAACGTTTTACCCGGTCCAAATAAACAGGATCTTTGACATTATAAAGATTCTCATTTTCCTGGTACTTTATAAGTAAAAGTTCCACTAGTTCTTTATTCCACATTATTTATTTTTTATTTTACGAAATATTTTCGATACACAACATTTTAGAAGCCGAATACGAATAAAACAAATTAACAAGAATACGAACGATAGCAAAAAGAAATGTCAAAAAATATCTTGAAAAACGAAAACCGTGCAATTTTTGCTACCCCGCTTGCTTCTCTACCCCGTTTGCCTACAAACAATAATTGCACGCAACATTGCATGCAAAAATTGCCTCGTGTAAATTGCCTCTAAGTGTTCCTTAATAAAAGATTCAAATTTATAACGAACTTTCAGCCTCCGTATATTTACAAAAACAAAGCAAATCAAATATATTAGCTAGGTTGATGCTAGTATTTCGATCTGTCTAAAGATCTCATCAGAACCCGAAGTTTTAGAAAAGCTAGAGCCTCCAGAATAGGCAGAGCTTAAATAAAAACAACCTATTAATTCTCAATTTTTCTCCATTCTTGTCTTCTTAGTAATCAAACATGGGGCTAGGGTCTTTTCCTAACAAGCATCATGACGTTACTAAACTTCGAAGACAAAAAATGTTCCATTTATATCAACAAAATTTAGTTTTTACTCTGACAAAAGTAATATTTTTCACAGTTTTAATAGTTTTTTTGTTTTTATTTATATACATCAAGATTTTTTTTAATTTAATTTAATTTAAATCAAACATATTAGCTAGGTTGATACTATTATTTCGATCTAGCTATAGATCTCATCAGAACCCGAAGTGTTTGAAAATTATGAATTGTTCATAATTCTGATAAAACTTTTATAAATATTTATGAAACACGATTCATAAATTCCTTATCATTTCATAGAAAAATGTCATCATGGCTCATATCAAGAAAACCGCAGTAGATAGGGCCAAACGGACAAGTTTTAAGTCGAGTGTATTACTACTAATCATACTCCGACAACAAAATTGCGGCAGGTCCAGGTGGAGTTCTAACGCATCACCTTTGCAATATTTTTATTAAATAGTTTCATATATATTTAAGAAACAGTTTCTTTGGACGAAAAGCAATTAAGTTTTTATTATATTTATAAATTATTTTATAAAAATTATGAAGCTTTCTCTTTGAGTGTAGGTTTGGTTGGGAACTATGAATTGTAAAGCTTCTATTGGGGATTTTTAGACCTCTTAAGCGACCTAAGATTTTATATACTTTTAGAATTGCAGTTTGGATTATTATCCCCTCATTGTGGATATAGGAAGTTGAGATAGTGGTTTTCCAGCAAGAGAAACTAAAGACAGACAGCTCATCCAATATGCTATCACTTTAACTCTAATATCATACAGTGCTGAACAGTTTCAAAGAAAGTTCTAATCAGAAGCCAGACTCGGTCATAGCAATCGTATTTGTAGCCGGATTTCTGTTGAGGCAATTTAAATTATATTATTATGGAGGAATTTCTGTTGTTTCAATCAAATGACTGCACAACAAACCGATTTTCGGTGCTAAGTGTATGTTCTATTTTTTGGACAAAGAGTATCTTCGTTTCCGATTCTTCTTTTTCAACTTAACCAAAACCGTATTAAATAACGTTTCACTTTTTAACCAGAAGTTACAAAAGCAGTCATAGAATTCAAGGATATTTTTATTCTACTATGTTTCGATTTATCGTCATTACTCAGACATGTGTTGACAATTCAAAATCAGTTGTAAGTGGCTTACTGACTAATTAGTCCCTATTCTGATTGTTTAATTCTTTCTATTCCTGAAGTCTTCCGGAACCCGGCAAAAAATAAACTCAATTTGATAAGCAGTAAGTAACTACTTTTGTATGCTTCCAAAATAGCGATTAATCGCAATGCATAGAATAATGCAATTAAGGAAAGTTGTACTTTCCTAGATGCACATTATTTTAGCTCATCTCGAAGCAGAAAAAAACGCTTGTCATTTCCTACGGCATGAATTTTGTGCTTCTTAGGTCGTATGCAAGAAACCCTTTTCACCGACTAAAAATACATCGTAAACAAAAATTAAGTCTTCTGGAGTTAGCTTAGGGAGCGCTCGGCCATAAAATAATGACTTCTACAAGTGCTTCTGGGTAAGAAATATTTTTTGTTGTTTTTAATTTAATGTATCCCCATTTCCATTATGGGGATTAAACGGAATTCGGGGTATATGACGGTTTACAAGATGGTTATAGTCATCTTGGTGGTTAATACATATTCGCTATTGAGAATTATACCACAAAACTTGTTGCTAGTACTTCTTCGGAAGTTTTAGAGAGAAAACCCCCAAAATTCAACCAAAAATTCAAACTATTTATACAGTGAATCCGGCTTTAAACATGCCAAAGTGTAGAAAATCCTTAAGCCCGATCGTAGGCCGGCAACACAAAAAAAGGTAAACCTTGAGTAAATCTTGTTTATGTAGCCGGCCTACGACCGGGCTTAGGGATTTTCTGCTATGAGATATGTTTGAAGATGGCTTCAAAAATACATAAAAAAAAACTGTGGTGGGATTTTGACAATCCCCACAGCCAGAAAACAGACTCGCTAGTAGCAACCGTATTTGTATTCTCTTAAATCAATTAAAGTCTTAAAAACAGTTATAAGTTTTAAAAAAATGTTTAAAATATTAGAAAAAATAGCAAAAATTATTTGTAATTATACTTATGCAACGCAGTGTATAAGGCCTTTAAGAATACATTCAAAGCAAATGTATATGACGCATTTTAGCAATCTTAGCGTTGTCATATCAGGGGGATGTACTTTTGAATAAATTCCCAGCAACATTATTGAAAATCCCCCCGATCAGATTAGGTAATGTAGCAGGTCTGGGAATGCAATTGAATGGTTTCTTTCTAACTGGCAACGCTAACTTGACCTAAAGGCGGTATATCATACTACTAGCATAAATACCCAGCAAAAAAGCAAAGTGATTCTTATTAAGCATTTTCATCGATGAATTTAACATAGGGTTGTCTGTCATAGGGTGGAAGCATTCCAATTGGAATACTTGCATGTTCTTTTTCCTAATTAACATTTTGAAAGCTATTTGGCATATAATTTTCCTTGGAATTTGTTTTTAGGCAATATACAGTAGTGGCCAAAACATTTGGAACTGAGATCGCATTTGTTGTTTTCATTGATTTATTTTCTTCAAGTCACACTTAGTTACTAAAATTTATTTTTTACATATTCTTCATACATTGTTTTATGTTAAACAAATAAAAAAAATTAATTTCGTTAAATTAAAACAACAAAAAAGTTAATAATAATAGATGTATTCAAAATGCAGGTGTTCAAAACATTTGCAACTCTCATTATTCTTACTCTTAACGAAACAATTTATACTAACAAATGCTAGGATACAACGGTAATCGCATTTCTTTTTAATATGAGATTCAGGCCGTTACATTTTTTAAACAAATTTATTATAATTATTGTTCTTTAATAGTTGTAATAAGATGTTGGAAGCATAAACATCGTAAGAATAATTTTTGTAAAAAATGGCAGGAAATAAATACAATTCTGATTTTAAATCAAAAGTTTTAAATGATTTTCAAAATGGACTTTCCCAAAAAGAAATTTCTATAAAGTACTCCGTTCCAAAATCAACGATTTGCCGCATTGTTAATAGTGGTAACATCCACACAACTCATAAAGGGGGAAGACCCCGTATTACAACTGCCACAGTGAAGCACGGAAGTGGAAACATTATGGTGTGGGGGTGTTTTTCAGGAATTGGGATTGGCCCAATTCACCGCATTACTAGCACAATGACGGCCACAATCTACAGAGATCTTTTAGTTCAGTTACGCTTCCGTATGCTAAATGGGAAATGCCACTCTCATGGACCTTCCAGCACGACAACGACCCAAAACACACGGTGGGGGTTGCAAAAGTTTGGCTGCAGGAAAATTAAATTAATATCATGTCGTGGCCGGCTCAATCTCCCGATCTCAACCCGATTAAGAACATGTGGATAATTATAAAACGGAATATCGGCAATAAAGTATTCCGAAATGGTGACGAACTTTTCGTCGAATTGGAGAAGCAGTGGAATGAAATTTCTGACGATTATATTAAAAACCTCATTGCCTCAATGCCTAAGAGGTGTTCAGAAGTTATAAAAAAATAATGGCTACGCTACAAAATACTGAGCGTTAAAACCATTGTTTGTATTACTTTAAGAGTTGCAAATGTTTTGAACACAGCACTATCGACTTATTTTGTTAAAACTACTTTTTTTTATTTTTGAGAAGTTGTGAGTAATTTTTTATTAATATGCTATAACTCAATTTAATAAAAAAAAAACAAAAACTTATACCACAAATCTTTTTGATCAAAAAAATTATAATTACCTAAACCATGATACACCACTGTAAGTGTTATAATATGAAATTTAAGAACAAATTCCAAGGGAATTTATTTGTCTAAATAGCTTTTAAAAAAGTTATTCGTGATAATGAACAACCAAAATATCAAATCGGAATGCTTCCATCCTATGACAAGCCTATATTAAATTCATTGATGAAAATACTTATTTAGACGAGCTTTTGCATCCAATTATTTTTGCTGGGTACTTTAAAGTAAAGTTGATCCAATTTCTTGTCAAGATCCAAATAGAGTACCGAAACAATGAATTAAAATTATTTAAAATTTACACAAAATCTGATCGTGTCACTTTGTAACCGATCTAATGATTCTCGGAATTTATAAAAACAAGGTGCCAAATAAGTGTTCTCACAATTATTGCAGTAACTGTTTATTGTTTTGCATTTAAACCCGTGTTTTCAGTTTTTTTTTTTTTTTTTTTTGAGCGTATAAAACCTTGAGGTTTATTTTTAATTAAATTTTTGTTTCATAAAAATGGGAAAAAAGTGACCAGCAGCTAAAAACAACAAAAAACAATGGACAGTGTTTGTCCAGGCTTAAATTACCATTTAACCATTAAACAACTAAAAAACGGTAGTGAATACTCGTTGAATTTTTATACATTTTGTTATATTGTGATGTTGATTTTTTTTTTTTGTGTTACGAAGGCAATTAAAAAATTATGGAAAATTATACAAAAGAAAAATGTACACAATTAAGTTGTTGATTTTATTATAATTTAACCGTTATTCATACACTTTTTTGTTTAATTTATAAAAATTTTTT